>JAZAVI010000028.1:0-405000 GCA_036326025.1 Chrosomus eos
AAGCCTACTTTGCTATTCTATAAATATATAGACCTAATAAGTTGCTTTATAATATGCTATAATGTATGAATTTCAGGGGTTAATGAACCAGAAAGTGCTGTGTCAACTCTGTGCCACAACACCAATGCCAAGGCAACTGCAAAAGGCTGCAAATATAAATGGACAGATGTCAGCATCAGTGAGATGTACCGCTACCTAACTAACCATCAGCCTTCAGAAATCATTCTGATATGATTTTTTTAAATCAATGTTGGAAACAGTTGTGCTGCTCAATTTATTTTAACCTGTGATAGTTTTTTTTTTAGGATTTTTTGAATACATTTTTTTAATAAATAAAAAACAAGTTTGGTCTTTTTATGTTTTTTTTTTTTTTTTAAAAAGGATGTGTTAAGTGATATGAACGACTTTAAGTCTTTATGTTCTTAGGAAAGATTTCTATTTTGAATAAATGCTGTTCTTTTTAACTTTTTATTCATCAGTAAATCATTCTTATTTCAGGCTCCCTCACAGCACCTTGATGGGCCATTAGCCATTGGGGAAGTGTCTTTAGTCTTCCCAGGTGTAAATCACATTAATATTCATGACCATTCACACCACCCACGCATACAGCACTGGATCAGTTAATCGGGTTAACTTGATGTAGCTACATTAACATTACAACCAATTACTTGGTTCATCCCGTGAAAACTCAATATTGGTTATTAATTAATAGAAATGTACATTTCCGGGGCATGGGAAATGTCTTTCTTACTAAGTACTACTAAGAGCAAGTTGTCAAGATCTATGATTAGTGACTCCAGATATGAGCTTGAGACACAGACAACTTTACGTGTGACATGAACAAGACTTTATTAACTAGACTAAACATTTAAACTACTCTAACATAGACATACATACATGCATACAGTTTACCAAGGGAAAGAGAGCTGAAGCAGAATACAGGAAAGCAAGAAGTTATAGCATTGTTTGAAGTTCAGCAGATCAACAGCCTGAGCAAACCATCCGTTTAGTTCTTAACATGCCCTTCTTAAAAAGGGGTAAGGATACTTAATGTATCAAATAATGAGACTAAGTTTGATATTTGCATGTCTCGCCCATTTGAATTAAATGCAATTTGAAAAATCCTGATGCAATTTGTTGAGGGTCCAGTTGATGTTTTCTGATGTTGTCTTGATGAGAGAGAACTAGTGGGAGTCAGAGGATCTTTGGTGAATGGAAAGACAAGGCCGCAGCCTGCCACAAGCTTGGGGGTCCTTGGGGGACTTCTAGTTCAGCACCATCTTCACATTAGGACTTCTCAAGAAGGACCAAGAGAGTAAGAGAGCAAGAGGCTAAGAGTGCAAGAGAGCTAAGAGAGAGAGTGTTGGGTGTAGATGCAATATAAAGCCTGAGACAGGTCCGACCTCTCAGGGTTGGCTCGACCAATAAGAAAGATGTAAGTTCCAGGCGGGAGAATTTGGTTTATGGCTCTTTGTTTCAAGGGTGCTCATTTGCATGTGCACGCTGGATGGGTGGTAGCTGATAAAGAATCTTCACGATTCTTATAATATTAACCCTCTGGGGTCGGCCGTCGTGCCGGCGCGACAAGCTCGATTTTTTTCCTTATCAGTGCAAAAGAGAATCAAATTACTCTGTTGATTTTGATCTTACATATAAGTGTTGTACATCATTAGATCAAGTGTCTATTTTTTTGTGGGTACTCACAATAAAAACAAAGTGTTGTGCTTTTCGTCAAATAAAGAAAAATAAACATGATGCGCGTTTTGCCTTATCTCTGTCAGTGAGGTCCATTCTGAAACGCATCCGAAAAATTAACTGTAGCTCAGTCAATACTTGTCACAGAGATACAAGAGATTTCTCTTTATGAAGCTGAAATTCTCTTCTTTTAAATGAAGTAATTTATTTAAAAAAAATATTTCCAGTTTATGTAATCCATTTGAAATCAAGGAGAGGTACAGTTTTTTCATTCTCCCTTCATTATCTTTAATGAGCTGAGGCCGTCACACCCCCAGAGCTTTTCACATGGTAAATAGGCGATCTATGCATCGCACACGCGGCACGCCCCCGATCAATGCCATAACAACACGAAGTTTCTTCATCAGATTCATTGATAGTTCATCGTGTTTTGAGGATGGCAGCACGCTACTCCTTAGATGATTATGGACAGCGGGGAAGAATTCACCCTTTCCTCAGAGGAATTTGAAACTCGGTCGACGAACGGCTGCTGACCCCGCCGAGGATACAAGCTCGGAGTAAGTTGTTTAGTGTTTGTAATTCCTATTCTGATCATAGAGCTCAAATTAATTTTCAAACTATATTTTGCCTAGTTTTGGCTAGCTTTTGACATAGGAAATATTACCTCACAATATCCCTAACATTCGTGTAGGCCTATACGTGTTGAAGATTTTATTATTTAGCCTTATAAGAATACACAATTATTTCTCTGTGAGTGACTTTGGATTTCCTCTCTGTGCTGTAACAAGACCTTGAAGGTTGAGGAAGCAGTAAACAATATTCTGAGATGTCACATGGTACAAAAGTATTTCTCAAAATATCTATAAGAATGTATGACCATTTTTGGAAGGGATCAATGGCATATATGTGAGGAGCTGAGGACTCTACTGGAGGGATTACCCTGCAGGAGTCACTCGGCTTTGTTAGAGCGCAGAGTGGGCCGGAGGGCCAGAGCGTTAGAGCGCCGTTCTATGGAACGGAACGGCGTTTGTAAATAAAGTCTAATTATTTCTGGCATCAAAGATCTCTGCGTAGTTATTTACAGAAAAATTGAAACCACTTCATACGCTTGTGTAAACTTTTTGAATAACTGCTTAGGTCATAATGATTTAGTGAAATATATCGATCCGCATATTTTGTTTGTGTACTTCAGTGGTCTAGTGGCAGATCTTTTGCCAAGCGTGTCAGAGGTTACAGGTTCAAATCCGCCCTCGGTATAGTTTTTTTTCTCTCATCAAAACCGAATATGTTCATCAGTGGTTACAGTCTATATCAAGCAGGGATGCGTTTGTGTGCATTTTATTTTGTGATTTCACCGGAATGAATAGTGTCCGCAATGGCGATAGATTGAAGAGCGCGTCCGAGTGAAGACTGCGCGCGCGTCGCCACAAGAGAACACTGTATCCATGACACTGATAGCAGCGGACACGAGCGCTCAGCTTGAGTTAAAAAACAAAACATTTTAGCGCTAGATCTCTTATTTAAGAGCGGACTAAATGAATGCTCTGCTACACAGCAAAATCCCCAGTGTTAAATGAACACTCTTGGTGTACATATAGGTCCAAGTGCAGGTGTGTTAAAAATGAACACTGAAGCAGTGTTGAAGTTAATGATATAATTAAGTGATTAATTAAGTGATGATTGGCCATTAGTGGTGACACCTGATGTTAATAAGAAGAATTATTGAAGGAAAAAGAAACACAAGAACTACTGACCTCGAGCCATTATACATTATTGCACTTATTATTACCAGTGTGACTTTATTTCTGTCATCCATCTACAGAAGTTATTGAGATTCAACAGAAGTTTAGACGGAAATGTTTTATGGATTTTTTCGTTTCAAGCGACCATTATAGTGATCAGTGTTTGCTTTAGTTGGGCTCTTGACCCTTTTCATTTTTATTGTTAGTTTTTCTCCTGCTACTTCAACATTGTGTTTATGAAGCACATTTGTTACTGTAAGAGAAAACCTGCTAACAATATGTGGTGATGATGACATTATCATAATGTAGTGTTCTGATTCACTGATGTCATTCAGAGTCTAAATCTTTGACTGTATGTTTGATGATGCAGTTTAGTGTTGGTGATTGTAGCCCTTAGATTCTACAATTAGAGATTAAACAGCAATATGAACAATTTTGACAATTCTGTGAGTGCAGAAGCTCTAGTGTTTAGACACACAGACATCAAGAATCAGTGTATGAATCTCAACAATGGTGACAAAAACAAACTAGTGACAAACAGATCAACTCTGAACATCACAAAACAAGCTATTAAAGTCATAACAAAACAATAGCAAAATAAAAGCAAACAGGAAAAAAATATGAAAATTACAGGACAATTCAGCTGCATAATTTATTCATGCTGCAATGCATGATGGGAGCCGTGGATGCATTTTGATTGGTGGCTCCCATCATGCACTGCAACATGAAGCATTTGTGTGATTGTCACCATTGTTGAGATTCATACTTAGATTCTTGATATCAGTGTGTGATTTTAAACCTTCAGATAATGTAAGCACTGCTGGAATTAGATACTGTGAAGAATATTAATAAAACATTAACTTAATCAGTTTATAATGCTGGTTGAGGGAATGTAGACATACCAGGATTATAATTTCATCATTTAAAGATAACCATCATGACTTGGACAGTGTTTCCCAATAGCATTTTAAGCCTAATATATCTCAAAATGATTTCAACAATGCATTTGTAACACATGTGCTTTATAAACACAGAGATGGAACAGGCAGAGAAAATCTAATGTTAATTAGTAAAGGGTCAAGAGCCCAACTAAAGCGAACACTGATCACCACAATGGTGACGAAACATTCCATAATACATTACCATCTAAACTTTTGTTAAATATAAATAAGAATGTGTGTAGATGTATGACAGAAATAAAGTCACACTGGTAAATAATAAGTCCAATAATGTGTAATGGCTCGGGGTCAGTAGTTCTTGTGTTTTTCTTTCCTTCAATTATTCTTCTTATTAACATCAGGTTTCACCACTAATGGCCAATCATCACTTAATTATCTCATTAACTTCAACACTGCTTCAGTGTTCATTTTTAACACTCTGCACTTGGACCTATATGTACACCGAGAATGTTCATATGTACACTGAGGATTTTGCTGTGTAGTTAACTGGAGATGTTTTATCTGTATTAGGTACAGCCGTTCATTGACTGTATCAGTAAATGCGTGGGGTCTATATGGGCCATAAACAGATACTCGCGGTGACGCGGTCTACCCATCAATAGATGTTTCTCCGTCCATCAACAGATACATTGTGCATCTTAATTGTCCATCAGTTTACTTTGGATAATGTGCTAACAGTTTTTTTGTTTTGTCTTTTAGGAATGTGGCTGCAGTGCTCAGTGCGATCGAGAATCATACTGAGTAAGTATGACTTTGGCCAGCAGCCATATCACCCTGTAGCCCAAGACTGGTTCCCCACTGAAGCTAAGCAGGGCTGAGCCTGGTTAGTACCTGGATGGGAGACCTTCTGAGAAAACCAGGTTGCTGCTGGAAGAGGTGTTAGTGAGGCCAGCAGGGGGTGCTATCCCTGTGGTCTGTGTGGGTCCTAACACCCCAGTATAGTGACAGGGACACTGTACTGTTAAAAAGCACCGTCCTTCGGATGAGACGTTAAACCGAGGTCCTGACTCTCTGTGGTCATAAAAAATGCCAGGATGTCCTTCGATAAAGAGTAGGGGTGTAACCCCAGCATCCTGGCCAAATTTGCCCATTGGCCTCTGTCCATCATGGCCTCCTAATCATCCCCATATACTGATTGGCTTCATCACTGTCTCCTCTCCACCAGTAAGCTGGTGTGTGGTGAGCGTTCTGGCGCAATATGGCTGCCGTCGCATCATCCAGGTGGATGCTGCACATTGGTGGTGGTTGAGGAGTTTCCCCCTCTTCCATGTAAAGCGCTTTGAGGTCCCAGAAAAAGCGCTATATAAATGTAACAAATTATTATTATTATTAAGTGCATAGATGTAATATTTTACAGATGTAATGTAGCCTAATTGTGTTTACATCGTCACCATCAGCCTTCAGAAATCATTCTGATATAATTTTTTTTAAATCAATGTTGGAAACAGTTGTGCTGCTTAATTTTTTTAACCTGTGATAGTTTTTTTTAGGATTCTTTGAATACATTTTTTTAATAAAAAAAAAACAAGTTTGGTCTTTTTATGTTTGTTTTTTTAAAAGAATTGTTAAGTGATATGAATGACTTTAAGTCTTTACGTTCTTAGGAAAGAATTCTATTTTGAATAAATGCTGTTCTTTTTAACTTTTTATTAATCAGTGAATCATTCTTAGTTCAGGCTACCTCACAGCACCTTGATGGGCCATTAGCCATTGGGGAAGTGTCTTTAGTCTTCCCAGGTGTAAATCACATTAATATTCATGGCCATTCACACCACCCATGCATACAGCACTGCTGACCCAAAAACTGATGTAAGAAATTTAAATCGTTATATTGTTGCTTGTGAAAGAGTGATCAGAATGATTTTCACTTCATTTTGAAGTAAAAATTCTAGCCTACAAGAATAGTAACTCAAAAGTCTTGTGGACAACTATTCAATATGTGTTAAATGGCCTTATTGCGGTGAAATTGTTTTTCCCAAAACGTGCTAACCATGCATAATTTTTTTTTTCGATAAAATGCAAACATGTACATCCATTTTGCTCACATATTATTGTAGCAGAGTTTGTGCTGAATACAGCAAATTTATATGTTGGCAAATGGTATGTTTTAAGTAGCTGAAATAAGAACAAATGTCAGGACATGTCAAAACATCTCAAGGGCCCCAAAAACACCTCAGACCCCAGAGAGTTAATGTGTCACAAAGTTAGCCAAATGTAATGTAAATTAACAAATGGGGAAAAATATTGGAGTTTATAGAGACTAAACATGCTACACATATGATTTTGGTTAACCATAGTATTGTGATGAAATAACAAAGGTGGTTCAATAGCAAGTAAAAAAGTATTTATTATGGTCAGAGTGGAGACAGGAAGTGATATGGTGACAATGTCCAGGGATGATGTGCACTTGACAACACAGGAACGCTGAGACAGCCGTCCAGATGGTGAAGACTGAAGGTAGGTGATGATGATGAAGAGTAGGTAATCCAGATAATCGCAGAAACTAGGAATCAGGAAGTGGATAGCGTGGAAGACTGAGTGCAGGACGAATAACGAAGACACAGGAACAGAAGACCGGCAGGAAAACAGTGAAAGACAGGCAGGATCACACAGGAACAACCACAACGCTCTGACAAAAGGTGTTTCTCAATGTCAAGGAAGGATCCTCGGAAGCTGGTATTTCGAGGATGCTACGTCATCGAAATCAGTCGAAGGACTGTTCCAATGTCGAGGATCCTCAGAATTTCAACCAAGGACTGAGTCCTTCGTTCGGAAAATATCCCATACACAGGAAAGGATGCATATGTGTAGCCTTCAAACTCTCAAATCACCCACAATCCTATGCGCAGCTTGGCTATCTTGTTCAGAAAATAAAAAATGTCGGACGTTAGCGGAGTCGGAGTGATAACGGTTGCCCCGGTATGCTTTCAAATGTAAGGTTTAAGGATAATTTCAGTGTAATGGGACATGGTTGGGGCACTACAAGTCCCATCAGCCCCAGCGTTACATCAGTTTCGCCATTTATTTAATGTTTGTTAAACTATTAAACATCGGCTCAACTGATTTGCAGAGGGGGGATTTAAAGCTGTTATCTTTTACTGGTGATTCACCTTGTAATTTTTACTTCATATAGCCTTTTTCGTTGATCACATGTTTTACCATTGCATGTGTTTTAACAGCTAGATGTTGCTATGGACGCAGTTCTGTTCACTCAGGCAATATAATCGTTTTTAAATTAATAAACTCTTTTTTAAATCAATATTTTGTGTCAAATTATTGATTTATTTGGTAGGTAGCCATGTTATAAGCGGGAAAATGTATAGCGAGGCGGTTGTTAGAGCCTTTTACAGTGAATACAACTCCTTCAGGCTGATTCAAGACGCTTCGCGTTAGAGTTAGCGGGTTGTATTTCGCTATAACAACCGCCTCGCTATACATTATCCCTTACTTAATTAATTAATTAATTTATTTCTATGAGGGCTGACAAGACAAAATAAGGACTGCCAAGTCAAGTGTGTTTAAACAGTGCGGTAATGACGTAATGACGTGCACTTGCTAGCCTTTTCCATTTACGTGCTCTCCGAATGCTAAAGAGGAGCCTCGCCTAGCCTCTGAACGAAATGACTTGGAAGGACCCGTCCTGCCAAGGAAGTATCCTTGACATTGAATCGTATCCACGATGAGAACAGAGACAGCGAATTCATGAACCGTGACAGTATGCAAGTCATGTTTCAGACCAAAATAGTTTAGAAGAGAGATTGAAGACATAGGCCAAATTCGATTCTATCGAACCCTGGTGCATTTGTGTGCATATTGCATCATCGCAAACGTGCACGGCGCATGATAGAAAACAGAATGCGGGTCAATATTCTAATTTTTTTTTTTATTCGCTGCTATTATGCGCAGTTGAGTGAACAATACAGGTTTACTGTGCGTGTGTCACATAAGGTGGACTTCTGCTGCTTGCAAACGGACTCTTTTTAGGAGACAATGGATTTCCAACTTTGGTTCCCTGATTCCATGCTCAATGCATGAATACACTGCAGGCTCACTCTCGCTCCTATCCAAGGTAAATCATCAACACTATCATCCCTTACAAGTGTTTTATTTAACTGAATACATCACAATAAGCTAAAACGCATGCACAGGTTACTTTACTTTCTGAACAAGTGCGCACCCGAGTCCGTGTTGCTTTCACATTCACGCGAACCACGGTACGGTTCTGGAGCAACCGAACTCAGACCACCTCCTCCAGGCAGTCTCGGGTTCGGTACCCCAGTGCGCACCCGGGTCCCATGACAGAGTTCACATTAGCGATTTTTCATGCGAACCGTTCCGAACTAAACTACCAGTGTGAAAGCCCCCTTACTGTGTCCTGTAACAGGACACCGAGTTCTGCCAGTGTGTTAGCTTGATTTGGGGGAAGTTTCACAGACATTTGTTGGGATAGTGAGTTTGCTGTATTATTAATTAAATATAATGAGTAATTTGTGTGTATATATGCAACAAACAGTGTTGTAAGGAATACAAGTTTACTACAAGACTTTGAAGAAACAAAATCAGAAACATCTTAGATATAGTTTTCCTGATGCTAAACAAATTCTTCGAGGAGATTAGAATTCTATCTGGGATGATAACTTGGACTGTATTCCTCCTCTTGAAAAAAGTTTTAAAAATTTCAATGAATTGCATAATTTGTGTTTAGGATTGGATTTAATTAATAGGAGGATCCAAAACCCAACCAAACAAGAATTGACATGGCGTTCTGGTGACAGGAGTAAACAGTCTTGCATGTTCCTCTCTCGATCTTCACTGTCGTCGCTCCTCCTTTTATGCTTCCGCTCCTCCGTGAGAGATACGAGACCGGTGCGTCGCGTAGGAGTCGTTAATCAGTAATCACACACCGGCCTCGTGCCGCTCTCTCACGGCTCTCGGCCTCGTCCTGCTCGCCACAGCGGTATATTGCTTTTTTTGCAATATTTGTTTGCGGTATATTTTCTTTCAACATCTCTTAACATCAAGCATGTTTCGCTCTTACTCATGTGTCCATGTTTCTTTATCGATCCAATGTGTCAATATCTCCTATCCCCACTAAAAGATCCACAGATACATTAGCATACAGTGGGCCTCATTTTTAAATTTTGCATAGAAACCTACATTTGCACAGAATCCTACATTTGATCTTACGATAATTTCTCAAATGTACATAAGTGTGATTCAGAGAAAGAATGACTCACAAATGACTCACAAAAAACAAAAACCCTTTTCCAGATGTGAAATCTATAATATTGCTAATGATCTTGAAATTTTACATAGTTGAATGGGTTTAGATTGCCGCCTTGCAAATGCCGCTTAATTAAAGGTGAACTATGCAGGTTTTTTTACCTCAAGCGATCAGCTTTGGAGTCATTGGAATGGTTATATTACTCTTTTCAGGTTGAATGGTGGTCGTTTCGCACCCCCCTATCGCATGTGAGCGGAAAAAACTGTCTGTCCTGTCTTTGTGTTGCACATGAGTGTTTGGTTATGTGGGCCATGTGCTCTTGTCATTGTTTGGTCCCTCCCCTTTGTTATCTGATCATTGGTTTATTTGTCCCACCTGTTAACCTCGTTACCCTCCTCATTTGCCTTCCTATTTAATCTACCTGTGTTTGCTGTCCTGTGCTCGTACATTGTTTATTGTTTCAGTGTTAGTCGGGTGGAGTTCGGTACCGGTCCTGTTCTGCCATGTCTGTGTTGGATTTAGTTTCATTGGATTCTTTTGTTGGTTTGTTTATTTCATGTTTTCTTTATTAAATATCTCATCACTCACTCTGCGCTTGAATCCTCTCTTCAATTCTCCACAACTCACCGTGACAGAACGTACGAGCCAATGTGGATTCAGCGGAGCGAACTCTCTCCTGAGGAGAGAGAGAATGGGATTTCTTTGTTCAAATACCTCACCATGTGTGTTCAAAGGAATGAGGAAAGGAAGGCAGCAGAGTCTTCCTCACGGGTTTCATCAGGAATAAAATCCTCATCTCTGGATCTGTCGAGCGTGGGGACTTCATCAATGGTTTTAACCAGCCTAGAGTCTGCAGACATCTGCCAGAAAAGACGGAGGAGGAGAAGGAGATCTGCGCCTGTCCAGTCAGAAACTGTTCACGTCACTTCTGCCCAGTCAGATACTGTTCAGGTCATGTCTGCCCAGCCAGAGAGTGTTCACGTCACGTCTGCCCAGTCAGAGACTGTTCAGGTCCCGTCTGCCCAGCCAGAGAGTGTTCACGTCACGTCTGCCCAGTCAGATACTGTTCAGGTCATGTCTGCCCAGCCAGAGAGTGTTCACGTCCCGTCTGCCCAGCCAGAGAGTGTTCACGTCCCGTCTGCCCAGCCAGAGAGTGTTCACGTCCCGTCTGCCCAGCCAGAGACTGTTCACGTCCCGTCTGCCCAGCCAGAGACTGTTCACGTCCCGTCTGCCCAGCCAGAGAGTGTTCAGGTCCCGTCTGCCCAGCCAGAGAGTGTTCACGTCCCGTCTGCCCAGCCAGAGACTGTTCACGTCCCGTCTGCCCAGCCAGAGAGTGTTCACGTCCCGTCTGCCCAGCCAGAGACTGTTCACATCCCGTCTGCCCAGCCAGAGACTGTTCACGTACCGTCTGCCCAGCCAGAGATTGTTCACGTCCCGTCTGCCCAGCGAGAGATTGTTCACGTCACGTCTGCCCAGCGAGAGAGTGTTCACATCACATCTGCCCAGTCTGAGACAGATCCGGAGATGCCCATTTGTGTGGCCGCCAAGGCACTTATGGACTATTTGGAACGTCTGGCGCGGATCCTGGATATGCCTGTATCTGCTATTCCCGAGCCAGAGCCAGGGTCTGCCATTCCAGGGTCGAAGCCTGTTCCAGAGCCAGTTCCTGTTCCAGGAATGGAGCCAGTGCCTGTTCCTGAGCCGGAGCCAGTGCCTGCTGTTGGAGAGCCGGAGCCAGTGCCTGCTGTTGGAGAGCCGGAGCCAGTGCCTGCTGTTGGAGAGCCGGAGCCAGTGCCTGCTGTTGGAGAGCCGGAGCCAGTGCCTGCTGTTGGAGAGCCGGAGCCAGTGCCTGCTGTTGGAGAGCCGGAGCCAGTGGCCGCCCGAGATGACTTCACCGCCCTGGCCGCCCGAGGTGACTTCACCGCCCTGGCCGCCCGAGGGCTCTTCACCGCCCTGGCCGCCCGAGGGCTCTTCACCGCCCTGTCCGCCCGAGGGCTCTTCACCGCCCTGGCCGCCCGAGGGCTCTTCACCGCCCTGGCCGCCGAGGGCTCTTCACCGCCCTGGCCGCCCGAGGGCTCTTCACCGCCCTGGCCGCCCGAGGGCTCTTCACCGCCCTGGCCGCCCGAGGGCTCTTCACCAAGGGGACTTATGGAGCATCTGGTAGCCGCTCCGTAGGGAGGGGGTAGTGTCATGTGTCTGTCCTGTCTTTGTGTTGCACATGAGTGTTTGGTTATGTGGGCCATGTGCTCTTGTCATTGTTTGGTCCCTCCCCTTTGTTATCTAATCATTGGTTTATTTGTCCCACCTGTTAACCTCGTTACCCTCCTCATTTGCCTTCCTATTTAATCTACCTGTGTTTGCTGTCCTGTTCTCGTACATTGTTTATTGTTTCAGTGTTAGTCGGGTGGAGTTCGGTATCGGTCCTGTTCTGCCATGTCTGTGTTGGATTTAGTTTCATTGGATTCTTTTGTTGGTTTGTTTATTTCATGTTTTCTTTATTAAATATCTCATCACTCACTCTGCGCTTGAATCCTCTCTTCAATTCTCCACAACTCACCGTGACAAAAACAGACTTGCAAATTTGAGACGGCGGCCCGCCGGCCGCAGCAACAGGAAGTGTCGCGTGATATCAGGTCTCGCGATATAACAAATTGCTTTACGGCAAAAAAGATCCGATAAAATTCTGCTAAAATGAGCATCAAACAGAAATAACCTGGCGCAGTATACATGTGGTGTTCGAGGTGCACATACAATACAGACTGCCGACAGTTAAACAGGGCACGCGCAGCTCTTAAAGGGGCCACACCTTATTTCCACTCGTTACAGCTTCCATCCTCTTGAACAGGTACCAGTGTACAGGGATCCGGCCGTGAGTGCAGAGACATCTCTGCGTGAGTGCGATTTACGACAGTACAAGTATCCCACAGCGACTCTAGGGGTCACTGTTTGACAAAAACGGAATTCCTGCATAGTGCTGCTTTAATGTCATTTATATAAAATGGCACCAGTCAACATCCAAATCCTTTACTTGAGAATAGCAAGTGGCAAGAATTGTTAAGATTTTCAAATACCTGCATTACTCTTACTCTGCCACAAAGAAAAGTGCGAATGCCTGCCTAGACCCTGATGTGGCGCTAAGCATTTTTCCACGTCGAAGACCGCTTTTATAATTATGAACATTGGCGTGGATTTTAGCGTACGCACACTCTAAGATCAAATCTGTCTGTGCACACATTTATTAATGAGACCCTGCAATATTTATACCAGTGTTTCTCAATTGGAGGGTCACAAGACTGTTCTGAGTGGGTTGCGGGGTGTGCAGTCAAAGAAACAAAAAAAAAAAGCTTAATAGGTTTTGTTATGAAACAATTTTATTTTGAAAGACGTGCGTAAAAGCTTTTACTTCTGTCAGACGTAGTTTAAGTAAAGTGTGCCTGAAAAAAAACGTCTCCTGATTTAGCATCTGCAGTTAGATTAGGTGGTGTCAGGCTATATATATCAGTGTTTAACTTTATTTATGTAACGTATTACAAAATAAGAGGTCTCTCACCTCAGAAAAAAGAACATTCTTTGGCTGCGTTTCCCGAAAGCATCATAAGCCTAAGTTGATCATAAAGACCATTGACGGCAGTTCTACGATCAACTTAGGCTTACGATGCTTTTGGGAAATGCAGCCCTGTTCTGTCAGCCGAGGCTGTGTTCACGGCACACAGTTTTTAATTGCACGCTCAAATGCGATGGTGCGAGCTGTTTATCACAATAAATTACAAAAATGCAAAATCATAGTTATGTTAGTAAATTAAATCATGAAATTACTAAAAAGTACCATTAAATTACCTAACTGGTACTATGTATGTTTGCTGGGAAGGATTTGCATGCAGATATGTTGTTCATTCTGTTAATCAGAAGCAGTGTCCATATGTTTCATTAACAGTGTTAATGGTGTTAGTATTGTATATTCACCATGGTTAAGCCTTGGTTACGTATGTAACCCTCGTTCCCTGAAGGAGCGAACGCACCGACAAATTGGGATCTCGTCTGAGAACCCAGTTGACCCGAAGCCCCAAATGGCTGAGGTGATTGAGAATTATGTCTCTGTGTTCGTACAACTGTTCTCGTGACTGGAACAGTATGAGCCAGTCGTTGAGGTATTTGAAGATGCGAACCCCGTGTTTAATCAGGAGAACAAGGGAACGCCTCAGCAACCTTCGTGAAGACGCGGGGAGACAGGGACAGCCCGAAGGGGAAGACTTTGGACAGATAAGCCTGACCCTCGAATGCAAAGCTTAGGAATGGTCTGTGTTGAGGGAGAATTGAGACATGAAAGTACACGTCCTTCAGGTCAATTGCTGCAAACCAATCTCGGGGACAGATGCACCAGAAGATGCGTTTCTGTGTTAGCATTTTGAACGGGAGCCTGTGAAGGCTACGATTCAAGTCTTGCAGGTCAAAGATTGTCCATAACCAACTGCCTTTCTTGGTGCATTGAAGTAGGGGCTGTAGAAGCCAGACTTTTTTTTTAAATAAGCTGGAGGGACTGGTTCAACTGCGTCCTTTGCCAGCAGGACTGAGATTTCTACCCATAAGACAGGAGCATCGTGGCCAGCACAGAGGTGAACTGGATAGAAGACTGGGGGACACCGGGCGAACTGAATCGCATATCCGAATCTGATGGTGCGAATGAGACTGACTGGGCTCTCAGAGCCCGTACAAGCCGGACCAGAAGGACCACAGACGTACCTGCAGTCGGGCAGCGAGGTGGATTGCAGGGACCCGACTCGGATGGCATTTCGTCCCGAAGGGGGGTCTGAGTGTGCAGTGCACTTACCTGGTTCCACGATAAGTGGGAGCGGGAGATCTACAGGGATTTTGCCCGGCGATTAACTCTTGCTGAGATCCTCAATCTCCCAACAGTGCGAAGCAGACCTGCGGCTGTGCTTTTACACATTAGCAGCAACTGGTCAACAGCAGAGGAGACTCTCTTGAAAAAGAAGAGTCGCGAACGGCGTGCCAACATGATCATGTTTTTCATGCGAAAAAATGAACCACCCAAGCTTGTGCCCAGGCATGTGAGAGAGCAATCATGGCCATCAGATGAGGAAGGGGACGACTGCATCCAGAAATGGACGGGTGGAATAACATTTTTAAAAAGACGCGTCACACCCGTGTTTGCTCTTTTAGGGAAATAAGCTCTTTCAGTGCTGAAGCACACAGAAGAAACGACCCGAGCACTGCTTGCAGGAATTAGTACAGCCTTCAGTGTGCAAGTTAAGCTCTTCTTCCTGCAGTGTGCAAGGTCACACCAACTTGCGAAGCGAAAAGCTGAACTGCAAGCGCACCCGCTTTCGTCAGACTCATTTAGTCTACTGGACACACACTGTGGCATAAAACAATGCAGATTTATCTCTGTGACACTCATTTCCTTCTTATGGTCCATTTCCATATTTACCATTTCAAAAAATATACATGTAATTTATGTTGTATGAACTTTTCTAATATATATATTATTTACCAAGGCATCTAGAGCTTCATAGTGGACATTTACATAAAGACGCAGAGGAGGAGTCTGAGAATCTGACAGATATATAAAGAGTGTTTGTGTCAGACTGAACAACACAAACGGTGAGTTACTGTTTTATTCTTCATTTACTGAACAGAACATTCAGACATTTATTCAGTTTTCAAAAAATAAACAGATCAAAATATACATAAGAAAACATTTATATTACTTTCTAGATTAAATAAATCTCTATCTGTGAACTACTGAGGAGAGATTCAGAAGATTGAAGTAAGTTCATCTGCTTTTTTTATTGTATCGATTAGTCTAAACTCCTGATTCACATTTAATTTCACTTTGATTTCATCATTATAAATACCGGAATTATCCTTTAACTCTTTCCCTGTCTCTCGTGTAGATGATGCTGTTTTTGGCGGTTCTTCTCCCTGTTGTATTGGGCAGTGACTGTAAATTCATGCCATTCGACTGTTCTGACCTTTATAAAGCAGGAGAAACAGTCAGTGGGATTTACTCCATCTATCCAGGAGGAGACGTTCCTGTCTGGGTTTACTGTCACATGATCTCAGATGGGAAAGATGAAGACAACGGAGGATGGACGGTACGAATGTAACTTTAGATCATCAAACACACATCAGGACATACATTATGAATCATATATTCTATATAAACCCATCACAGGTGTTTCAGAGGAGAATGGACGGCAGTGTGAATTTCTATCGGCCGTGGAATCAGTACAAGAGAGGATTCGGGAATGTGGAGAGCGAATACTGGCTGGGTAAGATCTCACAGAGTGTGTCCGTTTGTGTGGATGATCATCTGTTTGGTTGAACATGTTCTTCGTGTGCGTGCGTGTGTGTGTGTGTGTGTGTGTGTGTGTGTGTGTGTGTGTGTGTGTGTGTGTGTGTGTGTGTGTGTGTGTACAGGGCTAGAGAACATGTATCAGCTGACACGTAACAGAAAGTACATGCTGAGAGTGGATCTGGAGGACTTTGAAGGAAGGAAGGGTTTTGCTCTGTACTCGTCCTTCTCTGTGGACTGTGAATGTAATGGATATAAACTGCAAGTTTCAGCATTCACTGATGGAGGAGCAGGTAGGACACTTTTATTCATTCTTATTGAGTTAATATTCTTAATAATCCAAAGAAAAGCTGATGTTAAAAAGTCAAGGGTCAAGAGTCAAACTAAAGCAAACATTGATCACCATAATGGTAACGTTAAGCAACGCAATGAAACAAAATCTAAATCTCTGTTAATTCTCAATAACAGGTTCTGTAGATGTCTGACAGAAATAAAGTTACTCTCTTGAAGCTGGTAATGCTGTTTGTGGAGTTGTTTAATCCTCCTCTGCTGAGATCTTGAGAGATTTAATGTCTTCTTTTCTCTTCAGTTGATTTCATCTAAGGCCGTGGCTGATGTCAGTTGTAGTTCTTGTGTTTCTGCTCATCTCTTCCTTTTTTGCCTAAACATGTTACTTCTGTTGATGGTCTTTGGTGTTATGCATATGATTGGACACCCATGCTAAAGTTGCCTAAAAAGAGAAATAAAAAATCCTCTTTTGGAAATTGATCTTAATACCATAATTTAAAAAAATGACGAAAAATCCAACCTTTGAGGACACCAATTTTCTTTGTGAATGAATAATGTATCGTAAATACATAAATGTTCTTCCTTAAAATACAGGGTGCATAAGTCTAAATACCCCTATGTTAAATTCCCATAGAGGCAGGCAGATTTTTATGTTTAAAGGCCAGTTATTTCATGGATCCAGGATACTATGCATCCTGACAATGTTCCTTTGGCCTTTGGAATTGAAATATCCCCACATCATCACACACCCTTCACCATACCTAGAGATTGGCATGGGGTACTTTCCATAAGATCATCTCTCAATGCAAATCAAACCAGCTATTAGGCTAACTGAAATAAAACCATGCCAATCAAACAATGTGCCGCATCCGGATGATGCGACGGCAACCATATTGCACCAGAATGCCCACCACACACACCAGCTTACTGGTGGAGAGGAGACAGAGTCATAGAGCCAATCAGAGCTAATATTACTACAGTAACATACTGTTAAATATATTATAATACGAGAAATGTAAAATTAACATTAAACTGCTGTCACCCCTGCTGCCAGTATTTCACTGTTAATTTGTTCTTAAGCGTGTTATTGTAGTTTATGGTCAGCTTGCCCTTTTCCTGTTGCTGTCTTTAGTTTATGGTCTTTGACTGTTTTTTCCATTAATGATAGATGTTTGGCACCCTGTGCTGCCATGCATTTCTTTTCTTTTTACACCTATTGTTTTACACCTGTGATGTCGGACATGTTGTTCTGATAGCATACAAAACCCTTGTTTATTGTGAAACCTATCCGACTAAGTAGAAACTGGACTCTTTTATATATTATTAATCCTGTTAATGATGTTCTTCCTCTCTGCAGGCGACTCTTTGACCTTCCATAATAATCAGAAGTTCTCAACCTTTGACAAAGATCAAGATGTCGATGGAAATAACTGTGCCAATTTGCGTCTCGGGGCATTTTGGTACAAAGACTGTGCATATGCAAACCCCAACGGTGTGTATCTGTGGAAAAATGATGATACTCATTCCGCCATTGGTGTTGTTTGGTACCACTGGAAAAACAACCACACGGTCAATATGAAATCCATCAGCATGAAGATCAAACATGTGTCTTAGAAACATCAGTGTTTTCAGGAGCAAATGTCTGATATTGTTAACCGTATATGAAAATTGTGAAAATTTATGCTTTCTATCTTAACTGTGAAAAATAATAAATCATAGTCAGAATGACTTGGAAAATCTTTAATAAACTCCAGTATTGACAATCATTATGTCTGCATGGGAATGTGTTAGAATGACTGTTTTATCAGGCAAATCTCAAGAAATGACCCGGCTAACAAGTGTGTTATTTATTCTTTAACTTCTATAACACCATGAATATGACTGTAACCACAGTGACTTCAGTAGATATTAGAGATTCCGATGACAAAATATCTTATTTTATGTTCCACTGAAATAGGAAAGTCATTCACTTCTAACAACATAATGATGACAGAATGTTAATTTTAGGTGAACTGTCTCTTTAACACACGCTTACCCGTTACTTGAGAATGTGATGACGACGTGCACCACTAGAGAGAGATGTTCATTAAACACTGACATGAAAAAAATAACAGTCACCCCCCCACCCCCCTCAATTAAAGCAAAATTAGTCTGGATCAGAAGCCGTTCTTGTGTTGTGTCTCCTGTTGCTTCACCACACACACTTTCTTGCATTTTCAAAACTGTTGTGAGAACTATCTGGTGATGAAAAAGTGTGTTTCGTGTCTATTAAATTAAAATACAAATATGAAATAGTAAGTATTCATCTCAGTCTTTTAACAGTATTGTTTATAAGATATTGTGAAATCCAGAAACCCATAACCACAACGCTGTTAGTTTCACTATTGCTCCAAAGAGGAGAAAACTACCATAAATTTAGGTCATAAACGCTTCCCTCTGTACTGCTAAACTAGATTTATGTGAGGAACTATATGTAAATGTTAAAACTAATATAAATGATTACAAATGAAAAATCTTCCTTTTTGTTCTGACCATTGCAATTATGGTACAACCCTGTGTTTTCATTCAAATGTTAATGATTATGATTATTTGGACATTTACACCTCAGAACATACATTATGAATCATATTATACTGTATATGTATAAACCCTTCACAGTTCAGCACCCAGAAATGGCCTATTCCAGGTCATAGAGGAATTTTTTCCCTGTTGATTTTTATGTTTATGATTTAAACCATTATTAAGATGTATTGTGGTTATGAACTAGATGTGTAGAGTTATTGATGGACTCAATGCTACCTTTTCCGAAAAGCGGGTGAAGGTTTTCCTGTGCGTTTTGTCTTTTCAGTGTGGCAAAGTAATTTAATTATCTTTTTATTTCATCTTCCTCAGAAATGAAAAAAAGTTTTAATTTATGTCTGTAAATTTAGGTGAATGTTTGATTATTTGATCTATTCTATTATTCTTTACATCTCTTACACTTTGAATCTCGCACCGGTCGGGTATACAAACTCATAATCACAAACTCGTCAGTCATTAACAGAGGCAATTAACTAATATCCTAGACGGCCGTACTCTACTTGCTCATTCTAGAATATATTATGTAGTCCCCATAGATCTGAACACATTTAAGACTATATCTAACCAGAGGTCATAAGCATTACTATAGAACCAAGCTGACCAACTTAACTTCTTCTAATGGTAACTTTGTATAATCATGCCGTGGTTTCCCACGTATACTTAATTACAATAATACAATAATCAGAGGTTGAGGCTTATGGGGCGCCGTTTGTAAAGCGGCTCACGCTGAAAATAACAGCAACATTTTGTCACATTTAGCTTCAAACAATGAGGCTCACCCCATTTAGATTGGTCTAACAACACACTGTTGCTCTAAACGGAAAACCCATTATTAGCATCTACAGTTCTGAGTATACATTGACTAATGCCGATGTGTTCGTCGGATCTCTGAGACTTCAGTCGGCGTGTGCCAATGCTCCACCTGAGCTGTATTTCAGCCCGTTACTATCGTAAGTTCATGCCCGCACTGGGGGATGTTTTGTCTTGGTCTGGGTATTTTAAGAAATGCTGAGTGTGTATAAGCATTAAATAAGCACCACTGGTTCCACATAACTATGTTTCGTTAAACAAACATAATATGTTCATGTAACTTCAACATCATGGAATTTGGTCATTTTAAGCGACCCAATTAAACTCTGAGCTAATGAGTTAATTAAGTCAATAACTGAGTGATGATTGAGCATTATTGAAGACACCTGATGTTAACAAGCAGAATCTCTGAAGGAGAAAACCAGAATGTTTAAGTCACCATTATGGAGATAAGTATTTGTTTTAGTTGGGCTCTTGACCATTAACTTATTAACTTTAGAATTTGTTTGGTTGCTGTACATGAGTTATAACAGCCGGATGAACAATAAACAAAGGTCATCTGATGGTATCGGTTGTGTTTTAACATAATCATTATTTCATAGTCATTTGACCTGAGTCACTGAACTTATATTGAACCCAATTTTTGAGTTAAGTTTACCTTATGGATAATAGCAGCACTGCCATTGCAGATCATACTATTTTTAGACTTTTCAATGAAATTCAAATGATTAAATCAATAAATAAAAAACAAACTTCCTAAAAAATATTTTGAGTAGGCACACACAGACATCAAGAATCAGCCTGTGAATCTCAACAATGGTGACAATAATAAAGCATGTTGCAGTGCATTCTGGGTGCCACCAATCAAAACTCATTCATGGCTCCCATCATGCATTGCTGCATGAATAAATAATGAGCTTATGTTCTGTTTGTCACCATTGCTGAGATTCATACGCTGATTCTTGATGTCTGTGTGTGCCTACTCAAAATATTTTTTAAGAAGTTTATTTTTTATTTCTTGATTTGATCATTTGAATTTCATTGAAAAGTCTAAAAATAGTATGCTCTACAATGACAGTGCTGCTATTATCCATAAGGTAAACTTAAATCAAAAATTGGGTTCAATATAAGTTCAGTGACTCAGGTCAAATTATTGTGAAATAATGATTGTGTTAAAACACAACCAACACCATCAGATCTCCTTAGTTCATTGTTCATCCGGCTGATATAACTCATGTACAGCAACCAAACAAATTCTAAAGTTAATAAGTTAATGGTCAAGAGCCCAACTACAACAAATACTTATCTCTAGGGATGGCTGACGCGAAACAGTCGTTCCGAAGCTTTGTGAGATCCCGAAGCGCAGATGTTTCGAATCACTGATTCGAAGCGTGATTCAAAACACCCATGTCACGTGACTATGGCCAAACGAAGCCTCGAAGTGTTTCACTAACTGTTTCATCAGGTGTGATCCGTCGAATCAGCGTTTGATTGACACACGGTCGGAAACAGACCACACAATCGCACATCTGTATAAAAGTGAAATTAACGCATATTGACATCGTGGTTTTTTGTGAGAGGAGTTTGATTTTGAGATAGTGGATTTTTGGTGATATAGGGACATTTATAGTGCGATTTGTTTAGTTATATTTAGGCTTACATTTAAATTTACACAACACATTGACTGATAGGCTAGACTAGAGACACAGAGTATAGCCAACATATAGTGACACATTAATAGATACATATGTATAGACAGCTAGATTAATAGATAGATAGATTCATATATAGATAGATTAAAGATAGGCTACATATATAAATATTATAGAGACATAGATTATAGATACATATCTAAATACACAGATAGATTATAGATACATATTATATACATATCTAAATACACAGATAGATTATAGATACATATTATATACATATCTAAATACATAGATAGATTAGAGATACATATCTAGATAGATTTGGATAGATAGATAAAATGGAGGCTCTCCAGAAGAGATGCCGTACATCTGTGGTGTGGGAGCATTTCCATTTAGAAACAACAAATAAAGTGAGATGTGTGTATTGCGATCGGCAGCTCGCCTACTGCAACAATACATCATCCATGATGCGCCATTTGAGAAGTCCTTCCACAGCAGAGAAATTTATATTTTTGAATAAAAATATGTACAAAAGAGAGACATTGTGGCTTGATTTATTTTATTAATATTCATTTTGCAGGACCAAAATAACATTATGCACAGTGAGGAGCCTATATAGGTTACAAGATTCACATATTATAAAAGTACAATAATAAAAAAACAACAAATTGTCATGGCTCGTCAAGGTTTTTTCAGATCAACACATGCAAGTGACCACTAGGTGTCACCGTGGAGACGGGTGTCGGAATGATTCAAAGCCTCGAAACAATATGGACCATTTGGTTCAACTGTTTCATTGCTTCACGAAGCCTCGATCTGCCCATCACTACTTATCTCCATAATGGTGACTTAAACATTCCGGTTTTCTCCTTCAGAGATTCTGCTTGTTAACATCAGGTGTCTTCAATAATGCTCAATCATCACTCAATTATTCACTTAATTAACTCATTAGCTCAGAGTTTAATTGGGTCGCTTAAAATGACCAAATTCCATGATGTTGAAGTTACATGAACATATTATGTTTGTTTAACGAAACATAGTTATGTGGAACCGGTGGAACCTGTTTACAAAAAAAGTTAAGTAAAGCCAACATATCATTTTTTTGAGTGTGTGAAGGAAGGACAGGAGGGAAAGAAGCTTTCCCGAAACTTCACTCTGTGGGCTGTGGACAGTGGTGGGGCGTCAGGGCTTCTCTGAGGCCTAAACACTATCACAATCAATGACTTGCACTTTAACCCTCTGGGGACGGATTGGGCGGTACCGCCCAAAATGGCATACTTTTACAAATGTGTAATTATCTTTAAAACTATTAATGATAGAGACTTGCGGTCTTTTTTGTCGTCTTCCTCAGATTGCGCTGAAAAAAGTGGTATATAGTATAGACACTTCCTTGTTGCGCAATACCACTGCAATACCACGCGCAATACCACTAATATATATATATATATATATATATATATATATATATATATATATATATATATATATATATATATATATATATATATATATATATATTAGCAATTATAGCATTATTATTTTTATTGTTTTAGCTCTTTTATGATGGCAAGCAGTAAAATATTTACCTCAGAACAAGCTCTGGAACAATTACTAGAAAGACGAGGAGAAATCCGATGCTGACAGTGTTTTCACAGATTACGAAATATTTTACTTTTGAACAATATTGTTATTGAACAATTACAAATGTCTGTCAAGCAAAGGGTTTGAAATATACATTTTGGTTAAAAAAACTGTGGTAACACTTTATTTGAAGGGGTGTGAATAAGACTGACATGACATTGTCATAAACATGATATAACACCTGTCATAAACATGAAGGAGTCTTTATGAATGTTTATGACTGTTGTCATTAAGTGTCATTCGGTAAATTATGACACTTTCAATGCAAAGTTGACATTGTTTAAAATGTCTTTGTTATGACAACTTGACATTACCCAAGACAAAAATGTCTTGATTATGACAACTTGAAATTAACAAAGACGGAAATGTCTTTGTTATGACAACTTGACATTAACCGAGAAATCATAACCTGTCAACCTGTGACAACTTTGGCCGTCATGACACCATTATAACTGTGTCATGAATATTTTACTTGTCCTCAAGTAAAGTGGAACACATTGTACTAGTTATAAAGATGTCATTAAGGGTTATTACACTGCAAAATGCTTGAAGTTTGATAATTAGACCTGTTATGACATAATTGTGACAGGTTGACAGGTTATGATTTCTTGGTTAATATTAAGTTGTCATAACAAAGACATTTCCGTCTTTGTTAATGTCAAGTTGTCATAATCTAGACATTTTTGTCTTTGTTTATGTCAAGTTGTCATAACAAAGACATTTTAAACAATGTCAACTTTGCATTAAAAGTGTCATAATTTACCGAATGACACTTAATGACAACAGTCATAAACATTCATAAAGACTCCTTCATGTTCATGACAGGTGTTATGTCATGTTTATGACAGTGTCATGTCAGTCTTATGCACACCCCTTCAAATAAAGTGTTACCAAAACTGTTCACTGTTGTTGTGTGAGGTGTGATATTCAGTAATAAATGACAAAAATAGAATTTTCGGTTTTGAAATTCTTTAGTTTTATATTCTTTAGTTTAGAAATACTTCCTTTATAAACACATTGCATGCATTATTACGTTAGCTTAGGGTCTTCTGAATCCATAGATACCAAGCACATGGTGTTCCATCTCCATTACATATGGTTTATAAGCCTAAATGTAAAAATAGAGAAAACTGACCAAAAAGGGTGTAGTCCCCAGAGGGTTAATATATTTTTTCCATGAATGAGTGTTAAATTATTCTCAATAGTTCATTCTCTTAATTTCATAGCTTTTCTCTTGGTTGCGCTGCTTATAGTGTATGTTTATGTTAGCGCTTTTATCCAATCATATTTCAGCCATCATGCGTTGCCAGGGTCAAATAAATCTGCCTTCAGAATCAACAGTGCGCCACCTGTAGCTTACAATGAATCAAACTGTTGCTTTAACCAATCAGATAATCAGTCAGATTTAATCAGCCAATCAGATTTCGCTTTGACTGCAGCGGGGCCGTCTAGCAGGCGTATCCTTTCCTTTGATTGGATCCAATCCTTTGATTGGATGCTCAGAGCGCATACTATCACTGCTAGTCAGAGCTAGCTAACCGCATCTGTAGCGAACTGCAGAAACTAAAATACATTCCTGTAGCTTTAATAGTTTTTCAACTCACAAATTAGTGTTTCTTTCCCTCCTCGACCCCCAGCAGGTTCAAATCTACCGGAAGATAACCCCTTATTCAGCCTTATACAGCTTAACGAGATCTGTCCAGGTAAAATCACAACTAGTTTGTGTGTGTGTGTGTGTTTGTGTGTGTGTGTGTGTTTGTTTTTATCACTTCGTGGGGACCGCAACATGACAGCACACTCACGGTGTGGGGCCCTAAAAACGGTGTGGGGCCATTTTGCTGGACCCCACAAGGATTCTCATTGGAATGAATAGAAAATGCTTTGCTGATATGTCTAGTGCAGAACTGAGTTTTGGCCCACAAGTGATGAAAAAAAAAAAAATGTGTTTGAGTGTGCTATGATTTTGCTCAGTACTGCCCCCTTAACTCGCTTAATGGTAGTGCACTCTCACACACTTACGCACACTATAAGCCAATGAAAGGCAAGCTTGTTTGCCACGTGGGTCAGTAACCAAGGCAACTACACACGGCATACAGTACATCTTTTGAAGTGAAGTGAAGTGAAGTGTCGTGATGACGACGTTGGATGTCGTGTTGAGGACGTTGGATACCATGATGACGTTTACAGGATAATTGGCGGTCGGAAGGTTCCACGAGGGAAAAATGTCAACGCGGAATAATCTCTGATTTGGAATATAAGGTAATTCACCGAATAACACCTTTGTGACACCTATGCTTATGAATAATGACGAAAGCAATAACCTAGATTACGTTAAAAAACATTTGCAGTGATTTCCGTATTTTTTTTTTTATAGAAAGTAGATAAGTAACTTAGCTAACGTTAGCGTTATTATCTTAGTTACCACTAGCTAACATTTGAACCACCAAAAGTCCCTAGTTCCTGGGTAACATTAACGTTTCTGCGGTCAAAACGGGCCAATACTAAGGTTATAGCCTTGGCTTTCGTTAGTGTTAGTAGCCTTTAGATAACATTTTAACTTATTAGTAGCCTACTGGTTTTCGTTACCGCCATTACTCCCTGGGTCGGTAATGGCAGCGGCGCGATTGTCTTGCTTTTTTTCTTATCAGTGCAAAAGAAAATCAAATAACTCTGTCGATTCTTGCCATACATGCAAGTGTTATAACATTTTCAAAACTGCTAAATGTCTTTTATTTGTGTACACTCATTATAAAAACGTTGTGTTTTCCGTAAAATAAAGCAAATAAACATGCGCATTCTGTCGTCTCTCTCAAATATGAAGTTCATTCTGAAACGTGACGCAGAATGTTCTGTAACTCGGTGAATGCTTGCCACACATACATGAAACTTATGTCTTCACGAAGTTTGAAGTCTCCATTTTTAAATGATGTAAATCATATCAAAACAAATATTCTCTGTTTAAGTAATCCGTATGAAAGAAAATGTAGTTTGAACGTATTAGCCTTGGGATTCGTTAGTTTTTTATCTTAGCCGCTTGTTAGCATTATTGTCTTACTAGCCGCAAGCTAGCATTATAACTGTAGCTTACTGTCTGCCTGCTAGTGTTATTAACGTTAGCTTACTACGTAGCTAGGGTCTAACATTACTAAATATTGAGTTATTAAAAAAAATCATTGCTCATAAAGACCATATCAATTGACCATGATCAGGCATTGGCATTAAATTTGTCTACTTGTCCTTCAGACAAGCAATATTACTCTCCTCGTGTCATGTCGAAACCAGAATTTGGTTAAACAGTAGCTCCATAAAAACATGCTTGTTATTTGGGATAGCACAAAGGTCGTTGGCCAGGAAATTAAGGCCATCTAGAAAAATAAATAGCCAACTCAATTGCATGTCTCAGCCCATAAAAACAAACACACACACACACACCATCCTTGTTTTTGTTACTTTGTGAGACACCATGACTGGGACATCACTTGTGGGATCCACCCTTTCTAGAAGAGGTACGCTTTTAAAAAAATCAGGCAAGATCAGAACACATTCATAAACACATTTCTCACTTGATATTCTGAAAATTAAGAACTTTTTCACAAGTGGGCTGTCATGAAATTGGCTGTTTCTATTAAAAGCACCAATTAAATTCAATGTGAAGTAAAATAAAATTTACAACATCTGCAAGTCACTAAAATTATTGTGCAATATGTTTGACAAAACTTTCTAAAGTAGAAAATCATCATACCCTGTCAAAATCGTTACCTTTTGTCACATTATGCACCCTGGAAATTAAAATAAAATAAACCTACATTTTGCCAGCTGTATTTACACATTTAAATCTAGTCTACACATAAAAATAAAATAGCGTTTACAAAAATTCAGAACAATTATTTCAATTTAATTAGTGAAATTACCTGGTTTGGATAAGTGATCAGCCCCTTAGAGAATAACCAATATAAAATTGCTCCGGTACAACCGGTTACTTTTCGGATCACACACCATTCTAATTTTTTTTAAAAAAAATTTTATTTGTATACTTGTTCCGGACAAGTGGACAAGCACTAATGTCAGTCCCCGATGATTCAGATTTTTGCAGAGGTCTTTAAACAGTGGTACAGAAAAAAAATGTTTTTAGAAATAGTGATTTGAGGATGGTCATTCTGTGAGTCACATCAAATTAAATGTTTCAACTGCACAAAAATAATTTTTAACAAGTTCTTTGTCAACAGGTTTGAAGTAATTGCCCTGGCAATGCAGATGCACAAGGTAAATACTGTTCAAGTAGTTGCTGTATTGAGTAGTTGAATGACAAAATACAGTATACTGTCTTTTTGTATTCTTTTGAGTAACTTAACTTGCTGAAAAAGTATTTTTATTCTTGTAAAATAGGCAACTCGCAGTGAGAATCAATCTCAAACTTCTGTGCATACACAATGGAGTTGCATAAAGTTCCTGGAATATCTAATTTGGTCTAACTAATTTGTTTTTTGGTGTATCACATAATTGTGTTAACAATTCTTTATAGCCTAAATAGTGCAATTAAATTATTCGGCACAGGAGGAAGTCATTCGGAAGAGGTTGCGACTAAAACCGGAAGGTGTAGCACTGCAGTATGTGCGTAGTGCCACAGACAACACGTGTTGTTTGGAGGCACGACACATAAATCCAATAAAAGGCAAGTTTAATATGAAATATTTTACAAAATTTTTGATTTAACACAATTCTGGATTATTTATGTATATTTTTGTACAATGAATTTAGATAGCCTTTAATGTCAATAATAGTGGTTACACAGTGCACTTGCATTTTTGCCACATCAGATGTGATATCTTTATGCATTTTATGTTGATAGGTCGTGGAGTGTTTGCCCTGTCTCCATTTCTAAAAGGGGATTTTGTTGTGGAGTACCGAGGAGAAAGGATAGACTCTGCTGAGTCTCAAGCAAGGAGGAAGAAGTATCATCCATCACAGCAGTTTTTATGTTTGACTTCTACTGGCATGGCAAACAATGGTGGTAAGAATCTAGTCCGCATTCAAACAGGTTACTTTTTCAATAGCGTACATTAGTGGTCGACCATTATTGTTTTTTTGTTGGGTGATGCTGACATCTTAGAAAGCAGGGTGGCCGATATTTTATATACGTTTGGGCTGTGTATCACCAACAATATCACGATACGGTACGCATCACGATACTAAAGCCACGCTACGTATCACGATATGGATTAGTGCTGTGCGTGTGATATACCGGTTCATACCGAAAACCGGTGTATATTTTTGTTATGATATTAATTTTTAATATACCGCCATACCGATGTTTTTAATTACACAACGTTCGGAACGACTGTTACGCTGCGCGACACTGTTTCAGACAGTGACACCTTCCTTTACAATGTTGCACTTCTAGCGAGGTATGGGTGAAGCAGTGCTCTAGTGTGACGCTACAGGGAAGATGGATGCTGCAGAACTATGGCCTTATTTTCCTGTCAAATGTCGAGAGCGCACTATTGTAGCGCGAAAGTACATTAATATAATGCGCCAGCGCGAAACTCTATGCTCGCACACGGAATATAATGTGCCGCGCGCGCTCTCAGACACACGCTGCTCTTGTAAGAATAGGTCTATTTCCTCTGGGCTCGCTCAGAAATCCTGCACTTAAAACGTGTTCAGTGCAATCGCGAATCTCTCCTCTTCCCCAGATAACAAGTTTAGGTTATAAGAACGTTTTCATTACGTTCCCATTAAGTTATAAAAACGTTATTTCTAAAACGTAGTTTTTTTAGATGTTGTATTAACGCTCTTGCTTGGTTATAAGAACATCATTCAAACGTCATTAGAACGTTCAATTCTCCTGTTATATAAACGTTGTATTAACGTTATTTCCTGGTTATAAGAACGTTATTAGAATGTTAAGAAATAACAATTTTAGGTTATACTGGGCGCTATTCTATTCTACAATATTCACTAATGACAGTAAAATAGACTATCCTAAGACCATCCTAAGTCAGTTTACTGCAGTAATTCCTCTTCTCAACCAAAAAAAAATAAACGTCATAAACCGGCATTAATTTTGAAAAAAAAAAAAGTGATATAAATTTTTGGTCAAACCTCCCAGCACTAATATGGATCAATTTGGAGTTTATTAACAGTAATATGTTTATTGAATAAACAGTGTTATAACCAGTTGTGATAACTGAAGAACAATTTAGTTTTTGTCATTAAAAAAAACAGTTAAATTAAATAAAAAAAGCTTAGAATGGCTCTTCCTTTTGCTTTTAAAGTCTGCCTCAATAACTGAAATGACAATTATAGTGACACTGAAGCATGTCTACACTGCTCAATGATTAAACAAAACTTAAAACATTCCATAAAAGCAAAAACGGTAACAACTTAAATTTAACTTCGTTTTCTCAAACTCTTTTAAACACCTAGTATTTAACAATTTGGTCTTAAGTGTTGGAATGTGCACCAAAAAAAGTCATTTCTTCTACGTTGAATTCATTTTAAATCCACGCAAACTTTACGAGTGAGTTTATCCGTAAATTCTTACGGAGGCAGTGATATACGACACGATTTTACGACCTGCTGAATTCTGAAAAATCGCACGTACCAAAAACCCTGATAAAAACTCTGCTCTCTCAGACTGGGGGATCAGTGTTCACCAAATTGGTGACAATGATCCACTTACTACTACAGTCTCAAACCAGGACAATTCTACGGTTGTTGTGGTTATGTCGTTATTTCGACATAATATGTGTGCGTTCAACAATTAAGATGTGCATTTGCATTTGTTCTATAAATATCTTGTATAAATAGAGTCTTCCTTTTCTTTTCTGACATGGCCTACTCCAGTTCTTGTTAAAACACACTACGTGCAAATTCTGTGCATTTTGGGGACTTTTAAATCCTTTTTTTTTGTCCATTAAAGTGTGCTTTCAATTTAATTGAGCATGAGCAGCGCAGCAAAAATAGACACGGTGGCGAAACCGCTTCACTGCTGCTCACGCGCTGCTCCTGCTCCCGGTGTGAATGCACTCATTGATTAACATGCAAGCCGAAAAAAATACACACCGCTCACACTTGCGGTGTAAAATGGCCATAATTCACGAGGTTTCCTACATGTGCGTTCCGTGTGCACATGTGATACTGATGTTGCGCGACGTTAATCATGCAGAGCCCGAGTGCATTTGACCGCCATAAAATCAGACTGACCGGCCGGAAGCTGCTCATGTTCCTTAAACGAATCCTTCTCCCTCTCGCTGGTCTATGTGTTCCGGGACCTTTGAATTTACAAAATAAGCACTGCTATACATCCCACAAGAAATCCAGGATTTGATTCAACCACACACAAAAATCTTGTGACCTTGATCTCAAGCTTATGTTGAGCTATAGAAAGGGCTTTATTCTTTTAGGTCCTCTAAATTATTTGTATTTATCATTTGTTTTTGGCTTCTTTTAGCATTGATGCTGCTGTGGAAAATTCATCATTAGGGAGGCTGGTCAATGATGCTCATTTTAATCCTAACTGCCGGATGAAAAAAATTGTTGCAGACGGAAATCCACATCTAGTCCTGTTTGCTTTACAAAACATAGAGAGAGGAGATGAACTCACATATGATTATGGAGGAAGTGATTGGCCTTGGAGGGTAAGGTATTCTATATTACAACGTGTAGGTTAAAAAAATGTTACTTAGAATTTTGTTGTCATCTTTTCCATTGTAATATTACAACAGGTACTAACTTTCCTAGCAGAGTTGGACAACTATTGGTTGCTTTAGCAATGATTAAAGAATTGACTGTAATCCATGTTTTAGGTTTATGAAAACAACAACCAGGAACTGATGGAAAGTTCCAACACAAGGGTCCAAGACATCAATGAGCTTTCCCCTACTTCAATTCTGAAGGTGAGTCTTGTTTGGTGAACATGCCAATACACTTTCACCATTCAAGAGGGAAGCAGCACTCATATTCTAGATTAATGTTACTTATCTTGTACAGGGGCACAAGTTAGTTTTTTGTATTTGCTTCAGTGTTTGTGTAGTTTGAAAAACACCTGGTTCCCACAAGGGTGAACCAGAGAAAGTATGACATTTGGGGTAAAAATCTTCTTTAAAATGTTTAATTCCTATTCATTGTTCTTGTAATGTGAAAAAAAAATCATTTTAATTGTTGTCTTTTTTAGTATTGCCCAAAACAGAGTTCGTCCATCACTCGGTCATATGTTAGTGTATAAGTACATGTTTATACACACATACACTGGTCTACCCTTGTGGGGTCCAAATATCAATATGGCTGATACAAGTCTTCTAGATTGTTTATACACACATACACTGGTCTACCCTTGTGGGGTCCAAATATCAATATGGCTGATAAAAGTCTTCTAGATTTCTTATTTCCTTTCCATTTTGTCGTTGTAACATGAAACAATCCTTTTAATTGGATTTGCTTTTGGTAATGAAGAGTTCGTCCATCACTTGGTCATATGTTAGTGTATAAGTACATGTTTATACACACATACACTGGTCTACCCTTGTGGGGTCCGAATATCAATATGGCTGATACAAGTCTTCTAGATTGTTTATTTCCTTTCCATTTTGTCGTTGTAACATAAAACAATCCTTTTAATTGGATTTGCTTTTGTGTTTGATTTCACAATTATTAAATGTACTTCATGTTACAGGTTGATGGTGAGCATTCTACCAATGTGGCCTTTGAACACAGCGACCAGGAACTGATGGAAAGTTCCAACACAAGGGTCCAAGACATCAATGAGCTTTCCCCTACTTCAATTCTGAAGGTGAGTCTTGTTTGGTGAACATGCCAATACACTTTCACCATTCATGAGGGAAGCAGCACTCATATTCTAGAACATGGGTCACCAATCTCGGTCCTGGAGGGCCGGTGTCCTGCAGAGTTTAGCTCCAACCCCAATTAAACACACCTGAACCAGCTAATCAAGGTCTCACTAGGCATAATGGGAACGTTCAGGCAGGTGAGTTGGACCTGGTTGGAACTAAACTCTGCAGGACACCGGCCCTCCAGGACCGAGATTGGTGACCCATGTTCTAGATTAATGTTAATTATCTTGTACAGGGGCACAAGTTAGTTGTTTGTATTTGCTTCAGTGTTTGTGTAGTTTAAAAAACACTTTCCTGGTTCACCCTTGTGGGAACCATGTATGACATTTGGGGTAAAAATCTTCTTTAAAATGTTTCATTTCTATTCATTGTTCTTGTAATGTGAAAAAAATCATTTTAATTGTTGTCTTTTTTAGTATTGCCCAAAACAGAGTTCGTCCATCACTTGGTCATATGTTAGTGTATAAGTACACATGTTTATACACACATACACTGGTCTACCCTTGTGGGGTCCGAATTTCAATATGGCTGATACAAGTCTTCTAGATTGTTTATACACACATACACTGGTCTACCCTTGTGGGGTCCGAATATCAACATGGCTGATAAAAGTCTTCTAGATTTCTTTTTTCCTTTCCATTTTGTCGTTGTAAACATGAAACAATCCTTTTAATTCGATTTGCTTTTGGTAATGACAGAGTTCGTCCATCACTTAGGTCATATGTTAGTGTATAAGTACATGTTTATACACACATACACTGGTCTACCCTTGTGGGGTCCGAATATCAATATGGCTGATACAAGTCTTCTTGATTGTTTATTTCCTTTCCATTTTGTCGTTGTAACATAAAACAATCCTTTTAATTGGATTTGCTTTTGTGTTTGATTTCACAATTATTAAATGTAAGTCATGTTACAGGTTGATGGTGAGCATTCTACCAATGTGGCCTTTGAACACAGCGACCAGGAACTGATGGAAAGTTCCAACACAAGGGTCCAAGACATCAATGAGGTTTCCCCTACTTCAATTCTGAAGGTGAGTCTTGTTTGGTGAACATTAGGGGTGTAATGGTTCACAAAATTCATGGTTCGGTTCGATACGATACACTTGTGCCACGGTTCGGTTCGGTACGTTTTCAATGCAGCAAAAAGAAAGAATTGCCAGAGAAATTTCCTTGATTTTTTTTTTTTTTAATTATATTTTTATTAAAACTTTATCATAAAGTATGATACATTACTTTGAGCAATGATGGAGCTATACTTGACTTTTCTTAGGAGCATATAAAACAAAACAGCTCCTTGGACAAAATGAAATGTTATATTGTAGTATTATAAACAAAGTTTTATTTTAGTTCAGATTAACATTTGAGGGCAGCAATTGTATTCATAATGTCAAAATAAAACCGACGTAATGTTACTTGAAAGCATTATAGCCTACTATTCCTGCCAAAAATGGTTACAGTTAGTGTTACTACAGTAAACCCATGGTGAATGTTGCTGATCTGTGGACACTGAATAGTTAATTCATGGCACAATGTTTTCTTCCTGGTTTCCACGTTAGCCCTGTTTGATCCGTTAATATCGAATGTTTCTCGCTAGATCTCGCATCGATGATGTTATTACTTCAAGTTCAATAGCGAATTCAAATGCTTTCTTTACTGGATGTCTCAGCGCTGTGTAGTAACAGTGATCGGCTCGCGCTGCATTGGTCCAAACTAATAAACAGTCCGTCAACCACATAACGAGTAGCTCAGTTTCATTCCGCTTACATTACATTTGCCATTTGATGTTGGGCAATGTTGTGGCCGCGCCAGCATCTCGAGTGCGCTTGCCACGCGCAACGGGCGGCATGCGCCTTCATTTAAAATAACGAAATTTTGGTCGGCAGGAAAAATTGTCCAACGAACCGTTCGGTTCGAAAATGCGTACCGAAAACCGAATCGAAAGCCTCGTACCGAACGGTTCGATACGAATACGCGTATCGTTACACCCCTAGTGAACATGCCAATACACTTTCACCATTCATGAGGGAAGCAGCACTCCTATTCTAGATTAATGTTACTTATCTTGTACAGGGGCACAAGTTAGTTTTTTGTATTTGCTTCAGTGTTTGTGTAGTTTAAAAAACACTTTCCTGGTTCACCCTTGTGGGAACCATGTATGACATTTGGGCTTAAAATCTTCTTTAAAATGTTTCATTCCTATTCATTGTTCTTGTAATGTGAAAAAAATCATTTTAATTGTCTTTTTTAGTATTGCCCAAAACAGAGTTCGTCCATCACTTGGTCATATGTTAGTGTATAAGTACATGTTTATACACACATACACTGGTCTACCCTTGTGGGGTCCGAATATCAATATGGCTGATACAAGTCTTCTAGATTGTTTATACACACATACACTGGTCTACCCTTGTGGGTCCGAATATCAATATGGCTGATAAAAGTCTTCTAGATTTCTTATTTCCTATTCATTTTGTCGTTGTAACATGAAACAATCCTTTTAATTGGATTTGCTTTTGGTAATGACAGAGTTCGTCCATCACTTGGTCATATGTTAGTGTATAAGTACATGTTTATACACACATACACTGGTCTACCCTTGTGGGGTCCAAATATCAATATGGCTGATACAAGTCTTCTAGATTTCTTATTTCCTATTCATTTTGTCGTTGTAACATGAAACAATCCTTTTAATTGGATTTGCTTTTGGTAATGACAGAGTTCGTCCATCACTTGGTCATATGTTAGTGTATAAGTACATGTTTATACACACATACACTGGTCCACCCTTGTGGGGTCCGAATATCAATATGGCTGATAAAAGTCTTCTAGATTGTTTATTTCCTTTCCATTTTGTCGTTGTAACATAAAACAATCCTTTTAATTGGATTTGCTTTTGTGTTTGATTTCACAATTATTAAATGTACTTCATGTTACAGGTTGATGGTGAGCATTCTACCAATGTGGCCTTTGAACACAGCGACCAGGAACTGATGGAAAGTTCCAACACAAGGGTCCAAGACATCAATGAGCTTTCCCCTACTTCAATTCTGAAGGTGAGTCTTGTTTGGTGAACATGCCAATACACTTTCACCATTCATGAGGAAGCAGCACTCATATTCTAGAACATGGGTCACCAATCTCGGTCCTGGAGGGCCGGTGTCCTGCAGAGTTTAGCTCCAACCCCAATTAAACACACCTGAACCAGCTAATCAAGGTCTCACTAGGCATAATGGAAACGTTCAGGCAGGTGAGTTGGACCTGGTTGGAACTAAACTCTGCAGGACACCGGCCCTCCAGGACCGAGATTGGTGACCCATGTTCTAGATTAATGTTACTTATCTTGTACAGGGGCACAAGTTAGTTTTTTGTATTTGCTTCAGTGTTTGTGTAGTTTAAAAAACACTTTCCTGGTTCACCCTTGTGGGAACCATGTATGACATTTGGGGTAAAAATCTTCTTTAAAATGTTTCATTTCTATTCATTGTTCTTGTAATGTGAAAAAAATCATTTTAATTGTTGTCTTTTTTAGTATTGCCCAAAACAGAGTTCGTCCATCACTTGGTCATATGTTAGTGTATAAGTACATGTTTATACACACATACACTGGTCTACCCTTGTGGGGTCCGAATATCAACATGGCTGATAAAAGTCTTCTAGATTTCTTATTTCCTTTCCATTTTGTCGTTGTAACATGAAACAATCCCTTTAATTGGATTTGCTTTTGTGTTTGATTTCACAATTATTAAATGTACTTCATGTTACAGGTTGATGGTGAGGATTCTACCAATGTGGCCTTTGAACACAGCGACCAGGAACTGATGGAAAGTTCCAACACAAGGGTCCAAGACATCAATGAGCTTTCCCCTACTTCAATTCTGAAGGTGAGTCTTGTTTGGTGAACATGCCAATACACTTTCACCATTCATGAGGGAAGCAGCACTCATATTCTAGATTAATGTTACTTATCTTGTACAGGGGCACAAGTTAGTTTTCTGTATTTGCTTCAGTGTGTGTGTAGTTTGAAAAACACTTTCCTGGTTCACCCTTGTGGGAACCATGTATTAGCCTGGTTCTACCAGACTCTCGTACATTTCATTTGTACAGAGAGTCTGGCACCGCTCCATTGACAAACGTTAACTTCCTTGTAGGCGGGAACTCTATCGAAGTGTAAAACTATTGGATCTGCCCAGAGTCACTCTATCTGCCATAACCAATCGCTAACGTTTGGTCGTGAAGTATGTCTTTTCCCGAACCCCGTGGGAGGATGGCCATAAACACAAAACTAAGCAAAGATTGTTCTTGCTCCGGCTTTAACTTCTTGATATTCGGCAGCGTTGCCACAACGGACCGAATGGCTTCGCTGGCATCTTTCTTATTTTGAACAACAACTCAAAATAACGCACGAGTCGACATCAACGTCATCGTTCTCAGCCACTCCCTCTGTTTGCTGATTGGTCCTACAAAAAATTGATTTCTGGAAACCGAAGTCTACAGCACAGTCCCAGACGTAGTACTGAAGGAAAATGAAATTGAGCGGAAGTACGTAGGAGGGCGGAGCCAGGCTAACCATGTATGACATTTGGGGTAAAAATCTTCTTTAAAATGTTTCATTCCTATTCATTGTTCTTGTAATGTGAAAAAAATCATTTTAATTGTTGTCTTTTTTAGTATTGCCCAAAACAGAGTTCGTGCATCACTTGGTCATACGTTAGTGTATAAGTACATGTTTATACACACATACACTGGTCTACCCTTGTGGGGTCCGAATATCAATATGGCTGATACAAGTCTTCTAGATTGTTTATACACACATACACTGGTCTACCCTTGTGGGGTCCGAATATCAATATGGCTGATAAAAGTCTTCTAGATTTCTTATTTCCTTTCCATTTTGTCGTTGTAACATGAAACAATCCTTTTAATTCGATTTGCTTTTGGTAATGACAGAGTTCGTCCATCACTTGGTCATATATTAGTGTATAAGTACATGTTTATACACACATACACTGGTCTAACCCTTGTGGGGTCCGAATATCAATATGGCTGATAAAAGTCGTCTAAATTGTTTATTTCCTTTCCATTTTGTCGTTGTAATATAAAACAATCCTTTTAATTGGATTTGCTTTTGTGTTTGATTTCACAATTATTAAATGTAATTCATGTTACAGGTTGATGGTGAGCATTCTACCAATGTGGCCTTTGAACACAGCGACCAGGAACTGATGGAAAGTTCCAACACAAGGGTCCAAGACATCAATGAGCTTTCCCCTACTTCAATTCTGAAGGTGAGTCTTGTTTGGTGAACATGCCAATACACTTTCACCATTCATGAGGGAAGCAGCACTCATATTCTAGATTAATGTTACTTATCTTGTACAGGGGCACAAGTTAGTTTTTTGTATTTGCTTCAGTGTGTGTGTAGTTTGAAAAACACCTGGTTCCCACAAGGGTGAACCAGAGAAAGTATAACATTTGGGGTAAAAATCTTCTTTAAAATGTTTCATTCCTATTCATTGTTCTTGTAATGTGAAAAAAATCATTTTAATTGTTGTCTTTTTTAGTATTGTCCAAAACAGAGTTCGTCCATCACTCGGTCATATGTTAGTGTATAAGTACATGTTTATACACACATACACTGGTCTACCCTTGTGGGGTCCGAATATCAATATGGCTGATACAAGTCTTCTAGATTTCTTATTTCCTTTCCATTTTGTCGTTGTAACAATGAAACAATCCTTTTAATTGGATTTGCTTTTGGTAATGACAGAGTTCGTCCATCACTTGGTCATATGTTAGTGTATAAGTACATGTTTATACACACACTGGTCTACCCTTGTGGGGTCCGAATATCAATATGGCTGATACAAGTCTTCTAGATTGTTTATTTCCTTTCCATTTTGTCGTTGTAACATAAAACAATCCTTTTAATTGGATTTGCTTTTGTGTTTGATTTCACAATTATTAAATGTACTTCATGTTACAGGTTGATGGTGAGCATTCTACCAATGTGGCCTTTGAACACAGCGACCAGGAACTGATGGAAAGTTCCAACACAAGGGTCCAAGACATCAATGAGCTTTCCCCTACTTCAATTCTGAAGGTGAGTCTTGTTTGGTGAACATGCCAATACACTTTCACCATTCATGAGGGAAGCAGCACTCATATTCTAGAACATGGGTCACCAATCTCGGTCCTGGAGGGCCGGTGTCCTGCAGAGTTTAGCTCCAACCCCAATTAAACACACCTGAACCAGCTAATCAAGGTCTCACTAGGCATAATGGAAACGTTCAGGCAGGTGTGTTGGACCTGGTTGGAACTAAACTCTGCAGGACACCGGCCCTCCAGGACCGAGATTGGTGACCCATGTTCTAGATTAATGTTAATTATCTTGTACAGGGGCACAAGTTAGTTTTTTGTATTTGCTTCAGTGTTTGTGTAGTTTAAAAAACACTTTCCTGGTTCACCCTTGTGGGAACCATGTATGACATTTGGGGTAAAAATCTTCTTTAAAATGTTTCATTCCTATTCATTGTTCTTGTAATGTGAAAAAAATCATTTTAATTGTTGTCTTTTTTAGTATTGCCCAAAACAGAGTTCGTCCATCACTTGGTCATATGTTAGTGTATAAGTACATGTTTATACACACATACACTGGTCTACCCTTGTGGGGTCCAAATATCAATATGGCTGATACAAGTCTTCTAGATTGTTTATACACACATACACTGTCTACCCTTGTGGGGTCCAAATATCAATATGACTGATAAAAGTCTTCTAGATTTCTTATTTCCTATCCATTTTGTCGTTGTAACATGAAACAATCCTTTTAATTGGATTTGCTTTTGGTAATGACAGAGTTCGTCCATCACTTGGTCATATGTTAGTGTATAAGTACATGTAGGGAACTACACTAACCTTTTCCACAGGTGGCACTTGCGCTACTAACTTTTTCATTACTGGCGCAAAACATGATTTGGTCGCACAAATTATTTATAGTAAGCCTTTCTGGATAATAATGAACAATAATGAAACTGTATTGCATACAGATGTGCTTTTTATTTTACTTGCCATCTTTTAAACCACATGCCTTCTTGTTTTCTTTAAAATTGGTTAGGGGTGTAACGGTTCACAAAATTCATGGTTCGATTCGATACAGTGATGTCACGGTTCCATACGTTTTCGATACAGCAAAAATAAAAAAATGCCAGAGAAATTTCCTATTTATTAAAAGAAAAAATATTTTTAAATAAGTGTGAGTTTTCCTACATCTTAAAACTTTTAGTTGTATAAATGGGGGTCATCTTTGAAGCATGAACAAATAATGTTTTGGTCATCATCACATTAAAAATAACATTTAAATACGATAATATTTGAGTTTTGAAGTGCTGGAAAAAGATGTGTGATGTAGACCTACCTGAAAGCATTTTACTATTTCTGCCAAACTTCCATGGTTACAGTTAGTGTGTTACTATATTAAATTCATGGTGAATGATGCTGATCTGTGAACTTAAAGCCTATAACTAGTTCATTCATGGCATAGTTTCTCTTTTGGTTTCCACGTCAGCGCTGTTTGATCCGTTAATAACAGAGACATGTGAATGCCTCTCACTAGATCTCGCAGTGATGTTATTACTTCAGTGGCGAATTCAAATGCTTTCTTTACTGGATCTCTTAGCGCTGTGCTGTGTGTTTGATGAAGATCGGCTCGCGCTGCACTGACATTGATGGTCCAAACTGATAAACGGTCCGTGAAGTCCAAAATAATAGCGCAGTTTCATTCCGCTTTCATTACGTTTGCCATCTGATGTTGTGCAACGGTATGGTGGTCGCGCCAGCGCGGATTTTGGTCGGCAAGAAAAATGGTCCAACGAATCGTTTGTATGCGTACTGAACCGAAAGCTTCGTTCCGAGCGGATCAATACGAATACGTGTATCGTTACACACCCCTAAAATTGGTTGAAGAAACAATACAATACAGTGAGGAACTGGTACTACGGGGACAGTTTTTATATGTAGTGGCACGCACGTTAATGTGGGCACGCTTTTTACATTTATGTCGCTGCGTGTGGGAAGAGAGTTGACGGCTCGTTGGTCGTGTTTATGTGTAGGCGCGCTCATTTTGCTATGGGCGCGTGAACTACACTCATTACACATCCCGCCTGAACTCCATCCCGAAGTGCGTACTTCGTAGTGGACACTTGATCTACATTCACAGCTTGAGCTGGGGAAGCAGTTATTCTGGGAACAGTGTTTGTGTGAGGGAAACATAAGGTAACGTTAGGTACAAATATAATCAGTGATACATTTGCGACCCATTAAAAAATTATGGTCGCAATGGCATTTCAAAAGGTCGCATATGCGCAGTGTAGTTCCCTGACATGTTTATACACACATACACTGGTCTACCCTTGTGGGGTCCGAATATCAATATGGCTGATAAAAGACTTCTAGATTTCTTATTTCCTATTCATTTTGTCGTTGAAACATGAAACAATCCTTTTAATTGGATTTGCTTTTGGTAATGACAGAGTTCGTCCATCACTTAGTCATATGTTAGTGTATAAGTACATGTTTATACACACATACACTGGTCTACCCTTGTGGGGTCCGAATATCAATATGGCTGATACAAGTCTTCTAGATTGTTTATACACACATACACTGGTCTACCCTTGTGGGGTCCGAATATCAATATGGCTGATACAAGTCTTCTAGATTGTTTATAGACCTTATTCGCAAACACCGGAAGTAGCTAACCGCGGCCATATTGTTGACATAACTGTCCTGCCCATAGCCGCACGCAGATTTGAGTTGAGGTGAGCAGTAGCCTAATGGCTTCATCTCGTCGGTATCAAGAGAAGATAAGCTTGATTTGTGTGGACCCATATCAAATAGACCCAATAGCCTTAAAGTCCCTGTAAAGTCAAAATTAAGTATGTGTTCTGAGTTTGTCACACCACAGAAAAATGTGTTCTCTTACGAGAGTATCTCTCGTACTGCGTAATATCTTACGCTATGGGGAAAACTCTTTTCCACGAGATATTGAAGCCAAAAATTATCCTTAATTTTTTACTAATGTAAAACGCTTTGCAGCAGCAAGCAGACCTAGGCGAGACAGCTCGCGCGCCTATTGGCTGCTCTGCGGCAATAGCAGCAGCCTATCGAGAGAGGCTCTGCGTGACGTCACGACGAATGGGGGCCCTTCGCGCCCATATCGTCACGTCCCGCCAGAAAGGGCGTGGTCTCGCCCTATATCTAGGCTCGATAGCTGCTCTTACGTCGATTTTCATCTCTTCAGCGAAGCCTCACGCATCGCTGGATCCAGAGTGAGAAGCCGCGCCGTCGACCTGTAGCCTTCAGCGGGACGTGCCATTGAGTCTGGAGTCGCTGGCCTCGCCGCCTTCAGCCGCCGTACCTGCTGTGCTTTCCGGCGTTATATCCTTTCCTCTGCATAGAGTGTGTGTGTGTGTTTGCATATCTGCTTTTTTTCCCACCCCCTCTAAAAGAGCGGCGTCTTTTTAAAGATGCCTTCCTGCGGTTCTTGCCGAGCCCCACTCAGCGACGAGGACCGACATGTCATCTGCGTGTCCTGCCTGGGTGAGGATCACGCGGCCATCGCGCTCGCTGACGGCGGATGCCATCACTGCGAACGTTTGCCTATGGTGACTCTGCGGACTCGCCTGGCTTCGTTCTCCGAGCCCGTATCCCAGCCTGCCGTGACGCCGCGTCGCAAGAAGCGCCGCGCCCAGCGCGCTCCCGAGCTATCTCCAGCCCGCCAAAGCTCGCCGGTTCGCCCGCCAGCTTCGCCGGCTTCGCTCGAGTCGCTCACCGACGGACAGCGGCCGCCGTCCGCCGCCGCGTCCGCCATCGAGTTTGACGACAACACCGAGGCGTGTTCTCTCTTGGCTTCGGATAGCGAGGATTGGGCGAGCTCTGTGGACCTCCCCTCCGCTAACGCTCCCCGCCAACCCTCTGGGAAGAGAGCCGGCATTGAGTCTGAGCTGATGCGTCTGCTCACCAAGGCCGTAGAAAGCATCGGCCTCGATTGGGAGGCACCCACGCTGCCGCCGCGCAACAGATTAGACGGGCGCTTTCTCGGCAAAGACGAGGCTCCGTCAAAATCTAGGCCCGCGCCCTTCCTCCCGGAACTTCACGAGGAGGTTGCAAAGTCGTGCAAGGCCCCCTTTTCCGCCAGGATGCGTACCTCTACCTCCGCGGCATTCTCCGCTGTCGACGGTGCGGGAAGTAGAGGCTACCTCGCCATTCCTCCGGTGGAGACGGCTGTCGCGTCGCATCTCTGCCCGCCCTCTGCGGGACGGCGGGTTCAGACGACGCTCCCGTCCAAAGCCTGCCGAGTGACGTCATCGCTGCACGGACGCGCTTACAACCGCCGCCGGGCAAGCAGTCTCAGCGCTGCACACGATGTCTATTCTGCAGATCTACCAGGCAGACCTCCTTCTCAAGCTGGACGAGGAGGGACCCGGTGCTATCTGTGTGGCGGACCTGAGGAGCGCTACGGACCTCGCTCTACGCGCTTCTAAAGCCGCTGCGCAAGCCATGGGGCGGAACATGGCCTCTCTCTCGCCGTCGCCGAGAGACACTTATGGTTGACGCTGTCCGAGATGACGGAAGCCGAGCGCTCTGTGTTCCTCGACGCGCCCATTTCCCCGGAGGGCCTGTTCGGAACGGCCGTCAAGGACTTCGCGGACAGGTTTGTTGAGGTGCAGAAGACTTCTCAGGCTATGAAGCACTTCCTGCCGAAGCGCTCGAGCTCCGCTACAGGCCGCACCAAGCCGCCTGCTCGCAGCTCTCAGCCCCAGCCTGCACCGCCCTCCGCCGCCGCCGCCTCACAGCGCCGCCAGGCCCGGGATCAGAGACCGCGGTCTCGCTCCGCCGGACGCCGCCCCCCTCACCGCGGGCCCCGGCCGAGGATCGAGATCAAGCCCGAGGCCCCAAAGTCTTCCTAGCCGCTCTAGGAAAACGACGGTGTTCAGATCCCGCTGCGGCCGGATTTCCACCAAAACTTCTCGCTCGTTCAGCCCCATGCGTTGTGACTGTACCAGTGTATTTTGCAGTGAAGCAGCCGGTGTCTCAGCCCGCTTGCCTGCACACAAAAGCTGTTTTTACGGCTACCCAGATAAATCCAATAAAGAGTGTATTTTCTGGTGTTCCGGCCTCGGCCGATGGTGTTATGAGTGTTGTAAGAATGCCCACGCCCCAGTGCCCATTCCCACACCCAGACACAGCCCGCCACGGTGCAGGGCTCGCACAAATAAAATCGACTCCGGTCGATTGTGCAAACACTGTAGTGAACGCGCCCATATCCCCATGCCCGCTTACACTACACGCTGCGTGTCCCTCGGTTTCTGTAAAAACGAAACCAACACACATTCAGTCGGCCCTAAACGACAGTGTTTTCAGTGTAGCAAATGTGCCCGTGGTCCCGCGCCCACATTTCCTCACAGACACGCCGAATCCCACGGGATTCGCCCCGCTCTCTCTCTCGGCGCTACCCGCCTCAGAGGAGATGAGCGCGGCCAGGCTGCCCGCTGTGATCAGCGCGCCCCCCGCCTCGAACGCCGTAAACACGGCGCTGTGTTCCCAGCACACGCGGGCTCTTGTGCCGCCGCTTTCCCGCGGCCAGAGCCCAGATTTCATTCTGCCCCTAGCTATTCACGCGGATGCGTGGTCAAGGCTTCCCGGGGTATCAGAGTGGGTGATGAACACTATAAAGAGAGGCTATTCGCTACAATTCGCTCGACGCCCTCGCCGCTACGCGGCGCGCGTCGAAACTACGGTGAAAAGCGAAGTATCTCATCTACTTCGAGCCGAGATAGCGAAACTACTGAGAAAGGGGGCTATAGAACCTTTATCTCAGGCTCAGAGCGAAGGGGGCTTATACAGCAGATATTTTCTGGTACCGAAGAAAGATGGTGGGCTCAGACCCATTCTAGATCTGAGGCTGCTGAACAGAGCGCTCGTGAAACGCCAGTTCAGGATGCTTACGACCAGGAAAATCCTCGCGCAAGTGCGCCAAGGAGACTGGTTCATGTCAATAGATCTGAAAGACGCGTATTTCCAAATACAAATAGCGTCCCATCACAGGCGATTCTTGAGATTTGCCTTCGAGGGCCAGGCATATCAATACACAGTCCTGCCATTCGGCCTGTCCCTAGCACCCCGTACGTTCACGAAGTGCATGGACGCGGCCCTCGCTCCCCTGAGACTTCGGGCATGCGAGTTTTGAACTACTTGGACGATTGGCTGATTCTAGCTCGTTCATGAACGGAGCTCTTAGAACACAGGGCCGCATTACTCGAGCACCTCGAGGAGCTGGGCCTTACAGTCAATTGGGCGAAAAGCTCACTGCTCCCCAGTCGGAGGATTTCCACGGCTCTATAGTCCCGCTCAGAAGGTTTCAGAAAATGCTGGGTCTCATGGCCTCAGCAGCCTCTGTACTCCAGTTGGGCCTGCTCCGCATGCGCCCACTGCAGCTATGGCTAAAAGCACGAGTTCCCCCCAGGGCATGGACCGCAGGTCTGTTTCGCCTCAGGGTCGACCATCAGTGCATTTCGGCTCTGAAACCATGGAAAGCGACCGACTGGTATCAGTCGGGCGTGAGTCTGGGGATCCCCTCAAGTGTGAAGGTGGTGTCTACGGACGCCTCCACTTCGGGGTGGGGAGCGCTGCTCGAGGGCAGACCGCTGGCTGGCCTGTGGTCAGTGCGGGAGAAGCTCCTACACATAAACTGCTTGGAATTGATAGCAGTCGACAAAGCGCTAAGGCGCTTCTGTCCCCAGATAACAGGCCACCACGTATTGGTCCGGTCGGACAACATGTCAGTGGTGGCATACATAAATCGCCAGGGCGGCGTCAGGTCCCGAAACCTTTACAGGCTGACGGAACGCCTCCTGGTCTGGGCTCAGCACAACCTGCTCTCGCTGAGAGCGGCGCATGTGCCTGGTCACCTAAATGTGGGACCAGACAGGCTGTCCAGAAACAACGTTCCAGCAGGAGAATGGTCTCTGCACCCGCAGACGATCCAGCTGCTGTGGGAAACGTTTGGCAGAGCGCAGGTGGACCTGTTCGCGTCCCAAGAAAACGCTCACTGCCCGAGATTCTTCTCGAAAAGCCGGGACGCGCTGGCCCATGTCTGGCCCCGCCGCCCCCTTTATGCTTTTCCCCCTGTCTCACTCCTGCCTCAGGTGTTGGAGCGAATCAGGAGGGAGGGATGCCCAGTGCTACTCATAGCTCCGCTCTGGACAAACCAGTCGTGGTTCCCTGTCCTGATGCAGCTGACCAGCGCTGCTCCATGGCCGTTACCGCTGAGGAGAGACCTCCTCTCTCAGGCGGAAGGCTCGATTTGGCATCCTCGCCCGGATCTGTGGTCCCTGCACGCATGGGCCATCAACGGGTACCCGCTGACCTCCCAGAGGGAGTGCTAAACACGATCGCGCAGGCTAGAGCCCCGTCTACCAGACGGCTCTACTCCTCGAAGTGGTCTGTGTTCTCTGCTTGGTGTCAAGCGCAGGGCTTTTCACCTGTAGACTGCGGGGTTACGGAAGTGCTTTCCTTCCTTCAGGAGCTACTGGATAAGGGCAGGTCCCCTTCCACGCTCAAAGTATACGTGGCGGCCATAGCAACGTTTGCAAAACCGGTGTCTGGCCAGTCACTAGGAAAGAGCGACTTAGTCGTGCGTTTCCTTAGAGGAGCTCGGAGGCTAAACCCTCCCAGGCCCCCTTCAGTCCCGACATGGGACCTTTCCACGGTCTTGGAGGCCATGAAAGGCGCCCCATTCGAGCCAATCCAGTCGTCAGACATGAAACACTTGTCTTTCAAGACAGCGTTTCTTATGGCTCTCGCTTCAGTGAAGCGCGTAGGGGACTTGCAAGCGCTCTCAGTAAGCGCGTCATGCATGGAGTTTGGACCTAACGACTCTAAGGTCATACTCAAACCAAAGCACGGTTACGTGCCGAAATCCCTCAACACACCGTTCAGGGCCCAGGTGATTTCCCTGTCTGCCCTTCCGGTTCTCAATGAGGAGAAGGACGCGAGTCTCCTTTGCCCTGTCAGGGCACTAAGGGCTTATGTGTCCCGCTCGTCTGGTTTCAGACAGACTGAGCAGCTTTTTGTTTCGTTTGGCGGCCGTACTAAGGGACTTGCCGCGTCGAAACAGAGCTTATCCAGATGGATAGTTGGTGCCATAGCGCTGGCTTACACTTCTAAGGGCCTTCAGTGCCCTTTGGGTGTTAGAGCGCACTCCACGAGAGGCATGGCCTCCTCGTGGGCATGGTCTAGCGGGGTTACCCTGCAAGATATTTGTATGGCCGCGGGGTGGGCCTCGCCGTCTACATTTATAAAATACTATAATCTGGAGGTCCCCGCCTTACAAGCTAAGCTTTTGGCGGTATAGAATTCAGTGCTATCTGCCCGCTGTGCGGCTCGGATACTGAGTTTGGCCTGCGTATCGCTCACTGACCGGTACAGCAGCTCATTTAAAAATTGACACACTTGTGGCCACCCAGTTCAGGCTGAATGTTCACCCTGATGGTTTGGTTATTGTCATATGATTGGCCCCTTTCGGAGGCTATTTACAGGGAATGATGCTTCTAGCCTCTCTTCCCTCACCCTCTGTGAGTTTATGGTGATTATGCACTATATGCGCCCCGGGCTTCGGCCCCTGGGTCTTTGGTGTTGGATCCCTACCAGCACGGCGTGTTGCATTGTGTTCCCCATAGCGTAAGATATTACGCAGTACGAGAGATACTCTCGTAAGAGAACGTACTCGGTTACTAACGTAACCTCGGTTCTCTCTAGAGAGGGAACGAGTACTGCGTATCTTGCCGTGCTTGGAATACGCTCTGGTTCGCTTCGGCGATGAAAACCGACGTAAAGAGCAGCTATCGAGCCTAGATATAGGGCGAGACCACGCCCTTTCTGGCGGGACGTGACGATATGGGCGCGAAGGGCCCCCATTCGTCGTGACGTCACGCAGAGCCTCTCTCGATAGGCTGCTGCTATTGCCGCAGAGCAGCCAATAGGCGCGCGAGCTGTCTCGCCTAGGTCTGCTTGCTGCTGCAAAGCGTTTTACATTAGTAAAAAATTAAGGATAATTTTTGGCTTCAATATCTCGTGGAAAAGAGTTTTCCCCATAGCGTAAGATAATTACGCAGTACTCGTTCCCTCTCTAGAGAGAACCGAGGTTACGTTAGTAACCGAGTACGTTATTAGTCACCCAGCCAAATTTGAATGATAAAAAAAGCCAGCAAGTACATAAAATAAGCTATCAAAATCTTGAAAAAATGAGCAGTAGTCTCTGCTCTCAAACGCTGGGGGTGTGTCCGCTGGCTGCGCTGAAACCACGCCCACTCGCGGAAAGCTGCCGACCGTCGCCACACTCAACACTACAGCCGGAATGAACGCTCGCACGGTGGGCACGCACTGCCGATGATGGCACCAGTTGTCGGCGCGACGGGAGAATGAATGCCGAGGCGGGAGTCAGTTCGGCCCCATTCACCAGTAACAGCGGATTATCAGTGAATCGCAGTTGTCTCCGACGAAAGTTTATACAACTATCGTGTAAAATGATCACTTACAGAGGTGGGTTTTGGCGGTGATCCTCAGCTCTCCATCAAGGTGTCTCTTCACAAAATTAATCCACTTCTTCTTGATGTAATCGTTTTTTCGGAAATTTAAATAAGGACACCGATCCGTTTGTGTGATCCGGTGATCGCATCCAGGTAGTACGCATTTCCGTGACGAAGGCATAGCTAGCTAGCTAGCAATCTGTAGGCTGTTACTAATAAAGTACTGACAGTAACTCGCGATTGAGCGGCCTCAGCGGCTCCAGTGCGTCATCAAGTAGGGGCGTGTCCAGGAGCTCGGGGGCTCCAGTGCGTCATCGAGTCCCCGTTTTAGCCCCGCCCAGAAAATCCGGAAAATAGCAATGGTGAAAAACTGTTTAACGGTCTAACTCCACAATTCAGTACTTCACAGTTCACAGTCTTTGTAATATGTTTTAGCAATACATCTCTAACATTTATAATGTGTTTAGAATTTTTTTTTTTAAATTGCCTTTACAGGGACTTTAAGTAAATATCCGTCCTTATTGCCAGCCGTAACTTATCCGGATATTTATAACGTTAACGTTCATACAGTATCCGCATAACGTTAGCTACACTTCGCAGGGCTCCTTTACGATCGTTGTAACAAAATAACACAGTATCACACAAGCACTAATTCCCTACCTAGTATCAATGAGGCATATAACGTTATCAATAGTCAAGTCACCTTTATTATATAACAGTTAGCGCTTTTTACAATACAAATTGTTTCAAAGCAGCTTCACAGAGATAACAGGAACATGTTATAATAGTATTGTTAAATTCAAAATTAAATGTTAAATGTCCCCAATAACGTTACTTGTGGTAAAATGATAGGAACAGACATTGCTGTGGGGAGTTGGCAGTTTAGTCTGTTTATCCTAGCTAGCCACAAGTCTCTCCTGCGCTGGCTCAACTCCTCTGTCTCACTCCCTTCACGTTTTCTGACAGTCGGTAATCGCATTAAAATTAACTCCGGGGTTCTTATTGCTGTTGTTAGAACAGCAGTGTATTACACAACACACCATCCCACTGTTTTAAAAAAAAATACAGCGATAATACCATGGATAATAGCGACGCTGCCTCGCTTGTCAATTGACTGACTGACAGTTGCCGTGGTTTCTATGTCAACAAAATGGCCGCCGCGAACATTGATGACGCAGATCGAATAAGGTCTATACACACATACACTGGTCTACCCTTGTGGGGTCCGAATATCAACATGGCTGATAAAAGTCTTCTAAATTTCTTATTTCCTATTCATTTTGTCGTTGAAACATGAAACAATCCTTTTAATTGGATTTGCTTTTGGTAATGACAGAGTTCGTCCATCACTTAGTCATATGTTAGTGTATAAGTACATGTTTATACACACATACACTGGTCTACCCTTGTGGGGTCCGAATATCAATATGGCTGATACAAGTCTTCTAGATTTCTTATTTCCTATTCATTTTGTCGTTGTAACATGAAACAATCCTTTTAATTGGATTTGCTTTTGGTAATGACAGAGTTCGTCCATCACTTGGTCATATGTTAGTGTATAAGTACATGTTTATACACACATACACTGGTCCACCCTTGTGGGGTCCGAATATCAACATGGCTGATAAAAGTCTTCTAGATTGTTCAATGCTCTGTTAAAAATCAATACATTGAATTGCATTGTCTTTTGATGATTAAACACATCTGATTTTGCACATGAATTGGTCATGTGTGTTTTAATGAGTACAAACATTGTTGTTCATGAGTTTATTGCTTTTGTGTTTGATTTCACAATTATTAAATGTAATTCATGTTACAGGTTGATGGTGAGCATTCTACCAATGTGGCCTTTGAACACAGCGACCAGGAACTGATGGAAAGTTCCAACACAAGGGTCCAAGACATCAATGAGCTTTCCCCTACTTCAATTCTGAAGGTGAGTCTCAGGCTCTACACTAACCTTTTCCACTGGTGTTTACTTGAGCTACTAACTTTTTTTAATTTCTGGCTCAAAAATATGATTTGGTGTCACAAATGTTTTCGCTGCGTGCCTATGACCTAAATCCCATGAATGTCATTGCTGGTTGTTACTGACAGCATAGGGGATTTTCTATTAGGACATATGGTGATTATATTATTATTATTACTATTATTATTTTTCATCTATAATTATGTCAGTTTTTCAATCAATAAAAGTTAATGTAAGCTATGATTAGCGATGCTAGCCCTGGCACAAGTCATGCACCGCGTAGACACGGTAAACATCTCAATTTGTCTAGCCTTAGCCTTATGACCAAATGGTAAATGGTATCACGCTGAAATATTCTAAAACCTTGTGTGTTCATTTTCGATAATTCCAATGTGTTCACCATAGTATTTATCACACAAATGCAACAAGCTACTTCTCCCATTGCATATCATGTCTATCTCGTGCATATCATGTCTCTCTCGTGCACACGTTTAATAGGCGTTCCCTTTCGGGAGCAAATAGAGTGTTGCGCATGTGCATTTTTAAAAAAAAATTGGAGAGGGCGGGTCTTCTCGAATATTCGGAAAGATCCTCCGCTATACCTTTAAGTTTTACGGTAATCCTAAATGTATATAACCATTTTACACGTTCTTTTTTGTAAAACATTTTTTATTGCAATTCTATATTCATACAGGTTACAAAGAAACCAATGAATTCTTTAGTTGACTACACAGACTCTGATGAAGTCAGCTCTGGACCAGATTTTTCTCAGATTTACCATCTAGCAGAAATACAGGTTGGCTTTTTCCGATTTGATTTAAATGTTTCATTTATCTATTGTTTTCACAAATCTGCACTTTCAGTAAATGTCATGCTATTTATAATTTGTTTCTCCTTTGTAGCATCTCAGTAGTAAAAGTACTGTGGAAGGAGAACATGTGCCACAGTTTTAGGACTAAAAGCACTCTGGTAAGGCAGGCAGCATTTTTACAGATAGTTGTTCTATTTATAGGCACCTATTGCATGCTTGATCCCGATTTAGAATTATTCTCCATTAGTCAAGTCCAATGTTTTTATGTGGTGAAATTGTGTGAACATGCCATATTTACAAAACGCCTGCCTCTTTGACAGCTTTGCTTTGTCATGTACATTTTAAACTTGTACATGCTCTAGCTCTATATTTTTTTTTTGTAAATTATTCATGATTTCACCAAACAGAATTATTCCTCAGAATCTGTGAAATTGTAACATTTCATTCATTGTTTTTAAGATGGAGGAGACTCTTAATTGGTCTGAAGAGCTTTTTGACAGTCCAGAAAGTTTTGACTCAAGTACAGATGAGGAGGAAGATCACGTACGTAAAATTGTGCCAAGACTTAGGAAGTCAAGAAGCATTTTGGTAAGCACCCATAGTGCATGGCATGATTTGTAAGAATGTATGTTCCTTGATTAGTGCTGTTTATGAAAATCTACACTTACTATGAAAATGTTTTATAATATGCATTACCCATGATCAGTGCAACAAATTGCATCAATAGGCAAGTTTCCATCCACTTGTCAATCGAATTATCAAATTGATTTGAGACATTTTAAGGTGTTTCCATTAAATTTCGCACTGAATCGCACAACATTTAAGCAAACATTTGCAAACAAAGTTTTGCTAGACAAAATGGTATTCGGCAAACTACGTTTCCATCAGCGTTTATCGCAGTCGTATATCGATCAAGATAAAATCCGATGAGACCGAACATATTTTAATTGAGTCGATATTCATGAAATTCAAATTTTACGAATTTTACTGTTTCCATAAGGCATTTTTCTTTCGATATCACTTAATTCGGATAAAAATGTGTGGTTGGAAACATAGCTAAAGGGAATGGAAGATGACACTCTGATTGGATTATTGCATGTTATGCCCAAACCACACCTAATTATTATTCATGCAACGGAGTACAATCCTTTTAGATCATGCGCCTGGACCACGGACACCTTTTTTTACTCCTGTTGTATTGGACAAACTTAGTTGTGTGTTGTGTAGCTTATGTGTTATTATGTTTTAATAGGGTAATCAGAAGATTTCTGTTGGATCTGAAAAACTAAGTGAATCAAGCCAGGACAGTGGAGAAGAATATGTTCCATCCACAAGTGGGGATAGTACAGATAGTAACATGAGCCAAGAACTATCATTAAAAAGTCGAGCTGATCCAACAGTTGGTTCTTCACTTCCATGCAAGCTCAAATTCAAGACACCTCTCAAAACCTCCAGAATTGCTGCTATTACACAAAGCCAACATAATGCTCCTGACAGCACCACATCAGGTAAAACAACAGTTGGCGATGCAATCAGTGTGTGTGTGTGTGTGTGTGTGTGTGTGTGTGTGTGTGTGTGTGTGTGTGTGTGTGTGTGTGTGTGTGTGTGTGTGTGTGTGTGTGTGTGTGAGAGAGAGAATGGGTCAGCTGTACACATCGTCATGTGTGTGTGTGTGTGTGTGTGTGTGTGTGTGTGTGTGTGTGTGTGTGTGTGTGTGTGTGTGTGTGAGAGCATGGTCAGCTGTACACATCGTCATGTGTGTGTGGGTGTGTGTGTGTGTGTGTGTGTGTGTGAGAGAGCATGGGTCAGCTGTACACATCGTCGTGTGTGTGTGTGTGTGTGTGTGTGTGTGTGTGTGTGTGTGTGTGTGTGTGTGTGTGAGAGAGAGCATGGGTCAGCTGTACACATCGTCGTGTGTGTGTGTGTGTGTGAGAGAGAGCATGGGTCAGCTGTACACATCGTCGTGTGTGTGTGTGTGTGTGTGTGTGTGTGTGTGTGTGAGAGAGAGCATGGGTCAGCTGTACACATCGTCGGTGTGTGTGTGTGTGTGTGTGTGTGTGTGTGTGTGTGTGTGTGTGTGTGTGTGTGTGTGTGTGTGTGTGTGTGTGTGTGTGTGTGTGAGTGTGTGTGTGTGTGTGCATGGGTCAGCTGTGTCCAGTGCTTCACTCTCAGCACTAAAGCAAAGTAAAAATGATGACGGGACAGACTCGACTTTCAGCATTAGCCTCGATGGCGATAGAAAAGGTTGTTGGGACTGAAACGCACAGATAATCTGTACAACTGAGTCATTTAAGCCTTTTTGAGGAAAGAAACTAAGATATAATTTGTGTAAAAAAATTATCAGTAGTTTTGGTGAGTACAATGCTTTTTTGCCCCCAGTTTTCCCTTGGTGTATCAGATTTTTTTCTTGGAAATGTATGATCGAAACGTCAATTTTTTTCCCCAAACATTAATACTATTGTAAGGTTTAGAAGTGGAATCCATATTTCATATTTGAAAGTTGAAATGCTCAGAAGTTAATATAATGTATATTTGAGTTAATTTACTAGGAATATATTTACAATGTTTAGTCAGTTAATTATTTACATATTTATGTGTTAACATATTTTACACGGTCAGAGGGTTGTTCCATAAAACTAGATTAGAGTATCCACAAGTTTCCTACGTCCCATGAGGCTTTGCATCAAAAGTGGGCGCGTCTTCCGGTTCGAAGTAAACACAGCGCGAAGTGACACTCATTCATTCAACAGTTGACAGTCATTCAAGATATAGCGGTCCAAACTTGCAAGCGATGTGGGAATGTCAGAGATAACCCTCTACACACTAACGGAATCCCAGGAACTAGAGCCAGACAGATGTTTTTAGAAACTTTAAAATCAATTTATTTAGTTATAGTTTACTCAGTAAAAACTAGGGCAATTCTCCCCACAATAAATAAATAAACAATGTTTTGCAATGGAATCAAATCTGTTCCCAAACAACAATTGTCCAAACTGCTCTTTAAGCCGACTGTTTCAGTCAACCCAGGCCGGGAGTGTGGCGATCGCGAGGCACCGGGATTCCCTGGAGGCGTGGCCAGATGCAGACGTGTCAGAGCAGGGGATCCCGGAAGTAACGTCTTCGCCACCGGCAGCGGGATTCCTCCGATTCAAACAAGAGAGGTTGCGGGCATCAGAACAAAACAAAACAAAACAAAAAGCAGCAGAGCTTAAACCCATTCATGGGCCAGTGCAGAAAAACTACTTTCCTGTCCCGGATGGAAATTTCGCCTTTCTCTCCCACTCTCCCGAGTCGTTTGGCAGGCGGCCTGGTTCCGGCGTGGCTAAGTGGCTTTCCGTCCTAAAAGGAAGCAACAAGAAAGAGGTCCTCAGCAGATGCGGCTACAGCGAGCGCTAGACCATCAGCATCAAGCGATGGATTACGAGAGGAAGAAAAAGAACGTCCCTTTCTGGGAATACTTGCGTGCGTTGTATACTCGGGTCGTCGATCGATCGTGCCGTTTGCCAGCCGAGGAACACCCGCGTAGGGAAGAGAGCAGAGGTGGAAAGTAACGAATTACATTTACTCGCGTTACTGTAATTGAGTAGTTTTTTTGTGTACTTCTACTTTTTTAAGTACTTTTTAAAATCTGTAATTTTACTTTTACTTAAGTATGTTTTGTTTGAAGTATTGTAATTCGCTACATTTTAAAACATATCCGTTACTGAGTAAAAACATAATAATACAAAAAAAAATATGCTTTTGATGAAAACATCGCGCTCCGGAAGGGCGGGAGAACAGACGCGCTAAAATTACAACACAATATGGAGAAGATGACGGACAAGACAGACGCAGACCCAGCTGAACGCGAAATGCTGTCGAAATCTCACTCGCACACATACCGGTATGTGAAGCCCTGGTCAGGGAATACATTGGATAGAGAAAAAAATGGAGTTTAAAGTATAATGCGGATGTCACGTAAAACAAGCAAACTGGTAGATGTATGGATGAATAAATCGAAAGTAAGCTGTACAATAAATCAAATCGCGACATGATCTGTGAATATTAAAGCACAAAAGACTGCTATGTAAATATATAATCTGCTTGTTCTGCGTGTCTCTGTGTGAATGAGCTGTGCTGTTTCGTCTACTTACTACATACTCAAGTACGCGAGGCGCTCATGCTGTTTTCAGCATCTCACAAACAATACGAGGACATGAATGAACATTTCCAGAGCTGCTCTGAGAGAACGCCTAATGAGCATTTTCATAATTTTATTTGAGAAAAAACATTGTCAAATACACTCTGAAACAGGACTTAACAACCCGTCAAAATAAAAGTTCGGTTTTACTAGAAAAAATTATATATTACTATTTTAGGCCTACAATAGAATGTAGGCTACCTACTTCTCATATAATAATATTAACAACAACAATAATAATACTACAATTTATTTAAACATTATTTAAGGAATATATATTATTTGTCCATGGTTTGAGTAAATCTGTTTTGTACTTTGCCAAAAACTAAAAGGATAAAACGTTTGCTAAACTTTTATTTGATTACCACCGTTTTTGATAATATATGTATTAAATCATAAAAAGAAAAAAAAAACATTTCATAGAACTCTATTTTTAAACATTTTAATAAGTTAATGATAAAAATAAGTTTCATAAAATCTAATTCATAATCAATTGTTCAATAAAACATATCTAATCAACTAATTTCAATAAATTATTGAAATTAGTTGATTAGATATGTTTTATTGAACAAATGTTTCATTTATTTAACTGTCATTTTAACTGATGATAATAATAACCATAATTTAATAATACAGTTTATATAAACCGTGATATTTTCTGAGACGGTTATCATACTGTTAAACTCTCATACCGTTACAGCCCTGCACGAGAGAGTCCCCCACCACACCCCCGCTGTTAAAGTTACTCAGCTACTTTTACTCTGAGTACATTTTAAACGAGCTACTTTTTATTTTTACTTGAGTAGATTTTTAGACCGGTACTTTTACTTGTAATTAAGTAAAATTTTATTGAAGTAATGGTACTTTTACTTGAGTAGAAAATTTTTGTACTCTTTCCACCTCTGGAAGAGAGAGAGATCAGTGTCCGGACAGCGCGCCCATGGTAAGTTTCAGTCACATTTTATAGAGCTGTGAGTTCATAATTATGATGATCGGGAGGTGTGGCAGCTATTCAGTCAATAGGGATCACCTGTAGTAGTCCATTACATACCACACCCACAGTAGGCTTCCGACAAAACAATAGCAACCACACGTGCTCATAATAAACATCCATCACACGTGCTCCATATTTTTACACACAAAACACTGCACACAGGATCTCACTGCAATCGAAATCAAACCCACACAAATGACAAAGTAGCCATACTATCCCTCAACCCACTTTACATTTCCCCATCTGACAGCTACCCCCCCGCTTTAAAATAAGTCGTCCCGACTATGTCACCGCTTGGTACCTCAATGGCAGAGTGCCCTGTGTAGATCGCTGGGAGCGACGTGGCCCTAGGGATTCTTCTGCAGGGGCTTCTGGTGGGGGACATTCCACCTCTGTTGGACCATCACGTTCCTGAGGGGCTGTACTAGGCCTCCCCTGAGAGTCAGGGTCGCTGCTGGTGGCCTCCATCTCCTCTAGTGGAGGTGGTTCCATGTGCAGTGGAGGGTCTGGAATAGCTGCCTCGGATACTGGTGGGGGCCGAGTGCTCCAGAATACCAGGGGTCTGTATCCACGGTTGTTGCCACCCCCCCTGTGGCCAAGATATTCCTTCCTCCTGAGTGGATCGTGCCTGTTCCTTGGCTGGCAGTTGTGGCAAAGACACTGGACACCCTCGCAAGTTATTCCTATGAGCAGTACGAATAGGACCTTCCTCACCTTCTGGACGAATCAGGTATACCGGTCGGCCCGGGCGTAGTTGGGAAACTACTACAAAGGGTGTCGGTCGCCATCGAGGTGCCAACTTTCCGTGGGCTCGCCGACGGAAGTGCCTGAGGAGGACACGCTCCCCAACCAGGAGGTCCAATGCCTTGGCTCTCTGATCCCGACGGGTCTTATCACTTTGCTGCCTATGCCAGGTATGTTGTTGAACTACTTTGCATGCCTGGTTAAGTACCTGATGGTGGGACTGGACCCACCCGTTAAGGGTCTGTTGCTTGGTCACGGGCCCAGCCTCATGGATCCAATCTACGGGGAGCCTTGCATGTCTTCCAAACACAACATAATAAGGAGTGAGGCCAGTTGTGCCATGTGGGGTATTATTGTACGCCTGAAGGAGGGCAGGTAATCTTGCTGGCCACTGGGACTGTGCCTCCTCTGTTAAGGTTCCCAGTAGCTTCAGGAGTGTCTGATTAAATCTCTCACAGGCTCCGTTACCCTGCGGGTGGTATGCAGTGGTACGCTTCATCCGGCATCCATACAGGAGACAGAGATGCTGAAATAGATCTGAGGTAAAGGCCGCCCCACGGTCCGAGAGAATGTGCTCCGGGCTCCCATACACCTGGAACAGGTTCGTCCATACTGCCTTGGCAGTGGTGGCAGCGGTCTGGTCCCTGGTGGGCACTGCAAGAGCATATTTTGAGAACAAATCGGTCATTACCAGAATATAGGGATATGCGTCTCCTGGACGACCCAATGACAAAAAGTCAATGCCCACAATCTGAAACGGATACGAAGTCTCTATGGGCACCAAAGGTGCCCTTACCTCGGGGCCTGCTTTATACACTACACACCTCGGGCACTCGGCCGCCCACCCAGTCGAGTCCCGTCTCATTCCATTCCAGAAGAAGCGCTTCTTCAGCAGGGATAGTGTTCTCTCCGCACTAGGATGGCCACCTTCTATATGGTATTCCTGCCACAGAGTTTTCGTATGAGCACTGGGAACCAGGATCTGGCTACAGGATTCACCCATAGGCCCCTCTGTTCTTATTACTCTCCGCAGGACATCCTGGTCTATTTCAATCTGGTCCCACTCACGTAAGAACTCCTGGAGCCCCACACTCAGTCCAACCTGTTCTTCCACAGGAGGGGGTTGGCCCTGTTGCTTCCAGGAGAGCAACTGACTTAAGTCGGGGTCTTCACGTTGTCGGGTGCACCACACGGGTTGCTCCGTAGAATCCTCCCCAACCGTGGACGTTGCTCCTACCAGCCGGGTCATAACCTCTTGTCGCTCCCCTGGAAGTCTAGATAGGACGTCAGCGTTACGGTTGGCAGTCCCCGGACGGTATCGGATGGTATATTTGAAGTTGGCTAGCTGGGCTGCCCACCGTTGTTCTACCGCTCCAAGCTTCGCCGTCTCCAAGTGCACGAGTGGATTGTTGTCGGTAAAGACTTCTACCTCCATTCCCCATAGATAGTCTTTGAACTTATCAGTCATTGCCCACTTAAGGGCCAACAGTTCCAACTTAAATGAACTGTAGTTCTGGTCGTTCCTTTCAGTGGGCTGGAGACTTCGACTGGCATAGGCAATGACACGTTCTTTTCCATCCTGCACCTGGGCCAGCACTGCACCCAGACCCTCCAGGCTCGCATCTGTGTACAAACGGAAAGGGAGATTAAAATCGGCATAAGCCAAAATGGGAGGACTCACCAGAGCTTTCTTCAGCTGTTGAAACGCCTGTTCACACTCTGTTGTCCAATGGATGGGTGATGTCTTGTGGGTGGTTGCCGTGCCTCGTAACAAGCCATGGAGAGGAGCAGCAATCTTTGCAAACGCAGGGATATACCGACGGTAATATCCCACCAGTCCAAGAAAGGACCGGACCTGACGGACATTCTGTGGGGCAGTCCAAGCCTGGATGACTACAGTCTTCTCAGGGTCGGTGGCTACCCCTTCTGAGCTTACAATATGTCCCAAATAGGTCACTTGTTTCTTGAATAATCGACACTTTCTGGGCTGGAGCTTTAAGCCATGGCCATTGAGCCGCTCAAACACCTTGTCCAAGTCCTGGAGGTGCTGGTCAAAGCTTGATGAATACACAATGACATCATCGAGGTATATTAATAGTGATTCGTTCAAAAACTCACCAAGACAACGCTGCATTAGTCTTTGGAACGTTGCTGGTGCGTTACAAAGCCCAAAGGGCATACGCTCAAACTCATACAGCCCTAGGGGGGTGGTGAAGGCAGTCTTCTCCCTGTCCCGCTCGTCCACCTCGACTTGCCAATAACCACTGGCCAGGTCCAATGTTGAGTACCACTGGGCACCTTTAAGACTAGTCAGGGACTCCTCGATGGCGGGGAGGGGGTAGGCATCCTTATGCGTGACAGAGTTCAGCCTCCGGTAATCTACACAGAATCGCCAAGACCCATCCTTCTTCTTTACAAGTACGATTGGTGCAGCCCACGGGCTAGAACTCTCTCTAATGACCCCACCATCCAGCATGTTCCTCAGCAAGCTCTTTAATTCGGGATACAGCGAGGGTGGAACTGGTCTGTATCGCTCACGGCTAGGAGGGGCAGCCCCGGTGTGGATCTGGTGTTTCACGATATTAGTGTGGCCAAAGTCCTCATCATGCTCCGCAAAGATGGAATGCCATTTCATCAACAACTCCTGTAGGCGTTGACGCTGTTCCTGGTTCAATGCAGCACCCTCTTGTTCCAGGCCAGATGGTAATGTAGAGGGACCGGCACACACAGTGCTAACTCCAACTTCGACCACTCCAGGACTGCCCGGCGTCAGTATAAGCTCCCTTTGCCCAACGATGTGTTCAGGTGACAGTGGGGTAACTTCTGCAAGTGGCCGACGCTGGGGGACCTCTACGGGGAACTTAGTTGGATTGCAGAGCCTCAAAGGCAGGTGGCCATCATGTACTATAGCAATAGTACGTGCTGTACGCCAACTTGACTCCTCGTCTGCCAACGGTTCAATCAACACTGTGCAGTTGTCTCTAGGCACTTCATCACTCGTTCGACACCACAGCACCATCTCTGTCTGAGGAGGAATAACAACAGAAGGCTGCTTAGTTAGCTTCACCACCCCAGGTCCCAATGCTGTTGGCCCCTTCTGCTGTATTCGTCGACATACTGCAAAGGCCTTCTCCCATAGGCTGCCTTCAGTTGGCGCCACAGCAGCCTGGAATGCCACAACCCCTGGATGGATACCCTGCATGAGTTCCTTCCAACATTCGGTAATTATATTCATTCCCAAGACTGCCCTGTCACTGCCCAAACACTGGTCTTCGACAATTATTACACCCTTGTTGGGAATACATACCCCTCCTATCTTAAAGTCCATCATAGCGTAACCTATGTAGGGGATTTGTAGTCCATTGGCTGCCTTCAGCGTCAACAAGTTGGATTTATTTATCGTATTAAGGACAGTCTCCTGGAGTTGGCATTTAAACAGGGTCTCGCTGAAAAGAGTTACTTGAGAACCTGTATCCAAAAGACATCTAATTCGTTTACCATTGACTTCTACTTCTACTCCAGGGCACATACCTATTAAGGCAGGTGTTGACGACGGGCCACCCTCGGTTGCATTCACCCCCGCCACTCCTTCCCCTGTGACGGGGGTCACTAAAAACCCTTTGGCTGTCCTCCTCTTGGGCAGTATCTTTGTATGTGCCCTGCTTCGCCACAATCCAGACAGATTGGCCGGCCATGTACGTCCCACTGATAATTCATGGTAGATGGAGGCAGACGTTGACGTCGCACTGGAAGAGGAGCCTGCCGGGTCCCAGGAATGGCTGATTGACTAGCTACCGGAGCCACATAGGGGGATTGATTCCGCAGTTCTTCTACCAGTTTGCTACTGAGGGTTTTTAACTGTGCTGCCAGCTCATCCCGCAGCTCGGACTTCAAGCTCTCTCGGAGGTCATCCAGGTCAGACTTACGTCCACCCCTTACATTGGAAGAAACCATCTGAGTACGAATAGCATGAGCCTCTGCTTCAGCAGGGGTGCTGTCTAACTCCCTCTCCAATACACGAGCTTCTTTCAGGACAGCCTGAAACGTCAGACTCTCATCTCGTCGCAAAAGTCGCTGTAGCTCCTGTCTTACTGGTCCGGTCCGGAGGCTCAGCACCAATTGGTCGCGTAGTAGGGCATCTTCGTCCGTGGCGGCATTCCGTTCAGTGGCGCGCCACCTAGCATAGCATTCTCGTAACCTCAAGCCAAATAGATTGACGCCCTCATCTGGACCCTGATGACATTTATAGAACTCTGCACGTCGCTGAGCATGGGTGGCTGTATCCCCAAATATTCTTCCTAGCGCCTCTATGACCTTCTCACCGTCTGAGCGATCAGCATCCGGTAGGAGGGCTGCTTCCCGTCGGACTTCTCCATCCAGTGTGCTCAAGACAAAGTCTACCTGTTGTTGGGCATCCAGGGGTTGGGCGCGCAGCATGGCTCTCATCTGGGTCTGCCATTCTCCAAACTTGCGTCTCTCTCCAGTGAACTTGGGGGCCCAGGATGCACTGAAAAACCAGGGCATAATTAGCGGCGACATAGGTGGGACTGTTACATTACTACCCGACTGCCCATCATCATTCTGTTGGCTCATGTTGCTGGGACCCTGCCGAACTACGCCACAAAGACGTGTCAGAGATAACCCTCTACACACTAACGGAATCCCAGGAACTAGAGCCAGACAGATGTTTTTAGAAACTTTAAAATCAATTTATTTAGTTATAGTTTACTCAGTAAAAACTAGGGCAATTCTCCCCACAATAAATAAATAAACAATGTTTTGCAATGGAATCAAATCTGTTCCCAAACAACAATTGTCCAAACTGCTCTTTAAGCCGACTGTTTCAGTCAACCCAGGCCGGGAGTGTGGCGATCGCGAGGCACCGGGATTCCCTGGAGGCGTGGCCAGATGCAGACGTGTCAGAGCAGGGGATCCCGGAAGTAACGTCTTCGCCACCGGCAGCGGGATTCCTCCGATTCAAACAAGAGAGGTTGCGGGCATCAGAACAAAACAAAACAAAACAAAAAGCAGCAGAGCTTAAACCCATTCATGGGCCAGTGCAGAAAAACTACTTTCCTGTCCCGGATGGAAATTTCGCCTTTCTCTCCCACTCTCCCGAGTCGTTTGGCAGGCGGCCTGGTTCCGGCGTGGCTAAGTGGCTTTCCGTCCTAAAAGGAAGCAACAAGAAAGAGGTCCTCAGCAGATGCGGCTACAGCGAGCGCTAGACCATCAGCATCATGCGATGGATTACGAGAGGAAGAAAAAGAACGTCCCTTTCTGGGAATACTTGCGTGCGTTGTATACTCGGGTCGTCGATCGATCGTGCCGTTTGCCAGCCGAGGAACACCCGCGTAGGGAAGAGAGAGAGATCAGTGTCCGGACAGCGCGCCCATGGTAAGTTTCAGTCACATTTTATAGAGCTGTGAGTTCATAATTATGATGATCGGGAGGTGTGGCAGCTATTCAGTCAATAGGGATCACCTGTAGTAGTCCATTACATACCACACCCACAGTAGGCTTCCGACAAAACAATAGCAACCACACGTGCTCATAATAAACATCCATCACACGTGCTCCATATTTTTACACATAAAACACTGCACACAGGATCTCACTGCAATCGAAATCAAACCCACACAAATGACAAAGTAGCCATACTATCCCTCAACCCACTTTACATTTCCCCATCTGACAGGAACACAACCTAAACGAAATAAAAGGGTGAAATAACAGTACCTTTACCCTCCACAGTAGATAGTTGGGAGGATGACATGAAGAAGTGGCCACGTATCACGTAAGGTAGTATTTTTAGCTATTTTGTAAATTCAGTAGCCTGTGATAGTAAGGCGATGAGTTATTTCACCCTTTTTTTGTTTTTTTAAAAGCTCAGAGACATATCAGTATCTACACAGTAATAAAGTCGGTCGGGTGTTATTTAAGGACGTCGGAAACGACCTTGTGTTTCTTAAAGCTGACATTGAGCCGAGCCAGAGCCTACACGTAACACATCATAAGGCTTGGGTGCTAGCGTCAGTGACAGGTGAAGTACAGACAGCGGGATGTTCATGTATTGCAGGGCCAGGACCAGTGTTGGGAACGTTACTTTAAAAAAGTAATTAGTTATAGTTACTCACTACTTGTTCCAAAAAGTAACTGAGTTAGTAACTCAATTACTCTATAATAAAAGTAACTCGTTACCAGGGAAAGTAACTATTTGCGTTACTGTTAAAAAAAAAGTTGCTATTATGTCAAAGAATTTTTATTTTTTTTGCAGTTTTCACAAGTCAGTTGAAATGAGTAAAACATGACAGGTGTTTTTACATAACTTTCTATATTTATTGCACGTCGACAGACAACAAGAGGTTTATCCTGCACTTCACTTCACTGCACTTATTAACCCAGCTCCTCAGCTGTGTGAGCCAGGGGTGCGTTCGGATTACACAGTTTATTCAATCAATACATAGGCTAGTAACACATCAGGCGTCATTTTGTACTCACCACTTTTTGAAACAAATAAATAAAACATCTCCAGTTAACTAGCAGAGCATTAATTTAGTTCGCTATTAAATAAGAGATCTAGCGTTAAATTGTTTTGGTTTTGAACTCAAGCTGAGCGCTCGTTGCCGCGGCTGCATAGTTGTTCTCTTGTGGCGCGCGCGCCGCACGCAGTCTTCACTCGGATGCGCGCTCTTCAATCTATCGCCGTTGTGGAGACTTTCTATTCATTCCGGTGAAATCACAAAATAAAAAGCACACAAACGTTTCCCTGCTTGATATGGACTGTAAACACTGATGAACATATTCGGTTTTGATACGGGAGAAAAAAAAAGCTATACTAGCGTGGATTAGAGCCCATAACCTCTGACATGCTTGGCAAACAATCTACCACTAGACCACTCTGGATCGATGGATTTATTTACGGGTTGAGCAGAGAGGCTGCACAGTTTGACAAGTTTGTACCCAGCACTTCTGAAAATGCACTTCCGAATGCGTCCCCAGCACATTGCAAACCAAACTGACACCCGTGGTAACGGATCGCATTTAACGTCCAGTAACGTTAACGGCGTTGTAACGACGGGAAAAGTAATTAATTAGATTACCCCGTTACTGAAAAAATAACGTCGTTACCTAACGCCGTTATTTTAAACGGCGTTATTCCAAACACTGGCCAGGACACTATTGTAGTCATGCAGCAGCACTTTTGTGGAAGGTCAGTAAAGTAAGGATAATTAAGGGCACGATAATTTATTGCATTGTGATATTTTTAAATTAATAAATGTACTAAACTGAAATGTTTACTGTGTGTCATTCATGTTCTGCATATGCACTTTTTACACATGCTACCTAGGTTGGCTGATGATTTTGCTGACAAGAAGATAAATCTCTGTCCAACATACCTGCAGATCTTTAATGGGTAGTTGGGGGAGGGTTTACACTGTTCTCATTAATATTATAATATTAATAATCATGCCATTAAGGCATGGTGACAGACAGCTGTGTGAGCTGACAAACAATTAAAATAAAAACTACACACTTAGTGATTGTGCTTTGGAGTTTATTAAAAATAATAAATCAATATGCCATTTGAATACATTAACTGGCACATTTGGTTAACAGTGGTATTGTCAACTCAGGCTTTGATCCTGATTTTAGGTGTGACATCAGTAGCGAACAGCCAATCACATGCTGAGAAAGAGTTTATAGAATATTAAGAATTTAAACAAATTTACACAGTAAGAAGAAAATAGCTGTCTATGAAACAACAACTAAAAGGAAAAGTCTATAAAAGATTAAAGGGATAGTTCACTCCAAAATGCAAATTCTGTCAGTTACTCACCCTCATGTTGTTCCATCCCCGGAAGACTTTCGTTCATTGGAGGAGCTCTCAGAGGATCCAGCTCTCAGATTTAATCAAAAATATCTTAATTTGTGTTCCGAAGATGAACGAAAGTCTTACAGGGTTGGAACAACATGAGGGTGAGTAATTACTGACACTATTTGCATTTTGCGGTGAACTATCCCTTTAAATTGAACATTAAGCATTTAAGATCTTGGGCTCTATCTTGCACCCAGCGCAATTGACTTTGTACACTGACGCATGTATCATTCCTATTTTGCACCCGCGCAAAGCGGGCTTTTCCCTCCACAGACGCACGTCGGTAAACTAGGAAATGAACTTGCGCTCCCTGGGCGGGTCGGCGCAAAAACGAGGCGTGTTTCGGCGCAAAGATTCCCTAGTGCTATTTTGCACTTCCAGAAAACAATTCCGCCACTGACCAAAAAAACCTGGTCTAAAGTCAGTGGCGCGTTGTTCATAATGCTATTTTAAGCGCGCATGCTTGGCCATAATGTAGCGGGTGCACAACACGCACACACTTTGATTCTCTCATCAACACAGATGCAGCAGTTTTTATTTTTGCAAATCATACATTATAACAAGGAAATATATTACCATACGAGGGAAATCATTGTGGTGTCCATGAAGATGTGAAAAAATAGGCATAAATCTAGCTTACACATTTACCAGTGTATATTGGTAATTTTTCAGGCAAATTGTAGTAATGACGGATCAGATCTGTTTGCCCAATAGTGGCAAGACACATATGTATATAAGGACATCTGACAAATTATTTTGTCCGTCAAGAACTAGGAAAAAAAATCGGAAGACTGCGAAATCACCTTTACCATAATGTAAGTACATTAAAAACCTTACTCTTTAACTTACCAGTTAAGTTGAGCTTTCTCATATTTTTTTCTATTGATTTGGGTGGGTTTGTCCCATCCCCAATGTCAATTCTCTTTATTTTACGGCCCTGACGAGAACATCGATCTCCTCGGCTGTGAACCGATCCTGGCGCGCGCCTGGTAAATGCGCCATAATAATAACAATCCGCCATGCGACATGCGCTCCTGCTCTTAAAGGGTATGTTGGATGACGCTCTGATTGGTTTATTTCACGTTATGCCCAAACCACACCTATGAATAATGAAGCTACTTCAGACCAACCTCTTTTACATTTGCGCCAGGCGCAAGAGGCATTTATCCTGCCGGGAAAATAGCAACAGCGCCGGGATCCGCCCACAAAGTTACTTGCGCTTTGACACTTGCATTTCAGATCGTGCGCTGGGTGCAAGATAGGGCCCATAGTGTCTATGTTCTAGAAATAAGCTCCCCTTGCAGATTTACAAGTGCTGCACAGATTCTTAGTATTTCTTTCGCGTAAAAGCTGGTGTGATCAAACGAACTTTCCGTTCCTCTAGTCTAGCAAATCCCTGATGGTGAAGCCACGGTCCCCCATCACCTCATCTCCAGCACGCAAATGGTCGAGAAAACCAGAGTTCTGTGTGATGAATCTATCGCTACATTTGCCACTATAAGCCTCTGAAATGTACATAACTATTCCAGATGGAGCAGTTGCTACTAGATACTTGACAGAATTGTTTGCATAGTAGTGACTATAAGATTCAGTTCTTGAGTCCAGATTTTTAGCCTTCTGCAAGACACTTTCTGTGCAGTCAATTACACAAGTTGTGTTTGGAAAATTGTCCATAAAACTCTGTGGTAAAGTGGCCTTTATTGTTTCTCTAGGCAGCCATGGAATGAGATCCTGGGTGTGCTCAGCAATCACATCTATCCAGAATTTCAGTGTTTTACTGACCTGACCAGGTGACATTTTGAAGCGTCTTGCTAAATCAGCTATAACAAAGTTCTGTCTAAGGCCCCATCCACACTACTACATTTTCGTTTAGAAACGGAGACCTTTTGCTACGTTTGCACCTCCCGTCCAGACTAAAACGGTAAATACGAAGACCTAAAACGGAGAAGTTTAGAAACGCTGCAGACCCGTTTTGCATTTTGAATCTCCGGAGGGTGTTTTAGTGAAGACACGGGACAAAACGGAGGAATTTAGAAACGGATGACGCAGACGCTCGCGCTCGGCTCGCTGATTGGGTGTCATCATGGCGTATCCTTCCCTGATGCTGTAACGTTAACTGCCTACATGCGCCGGAGGCAAGCTATTATTCCAGCGATCTGTGACAATTCCCGTGCCGTGTGTGTGCAGCGGCGGTATCGACCGTACATGGAGCGTCGGTTTTGGGTTAAGCCGGGAAGAACCAGCGCGTGCGGGATAATTTTATCAATGAAGCTGTGGTTCCTGAGTTATGAGCTGCGTCCCAATGTGCATACTATCCATCCTAAATAGTATGTGACATTAGTAATTGTCAATACTATTTAGGGCATAGTATGCACATTGGGACGCAGCTATGGTGTTTCCACTGGCACGCGCATGCCCAGTGTAGGTGAATGGTCACGTGATGCGCGTTTTCAGTCGTTTTAATGTGGACGGAGATCGCAGCTAAAACGCTGGTGTGGACCGAGATCGTATTCGTTTTAATTCTCCGTTTCTAAACTAAAACGCAGTAGTGTGGATGGGGCCTAAGCTTCATCAATGTCAACAGGATTTGGTCCTCTGCTGACAATACTGATGATGTGGGGGCAAAATGTTGCAAGCACGACACAAGAGTTTTGAACTCAAGCAGTGGAATCCCTGTGTACAGCAGACAGTCTGTATCATCTTTTAAAACAATATCTGCAACAGGCAGCGAACTCTTAGAGGATGGAGCAGTTGTCATAACGCATGTGATGGTAGGTCCTTTGGAGTAGGTGTGGTCCTCCATTGCTGGGTCTGACCACTGTGTTTGGGCATCATGGAAGGTCTGTGATGTAGGATCTGGCTCCCCAGAAACCTCCATCACACCAGGCTCATCTGCAGGGAATACAATTAAGTACATATTTAGCAGTGGCGGTCCGTGGTTTGTGTGGTTAGTCCTACAATGACGATTTGTTTAGTGGCAGAAAAAACTATTAGGGGGCATTAGCGTCTTGACAAACATCTAGACACATAGACTGCGTTTACTATTATCAATATAGATATTCTGTAACGTTAAATGTTAAATAAAAAGAAGAAATGAAATTAGCATCTGTCACTGTGTACCATTGTGCCCTCCAAGCTCGTCACAATAAAAGTTTATGCAATGTAAAAATATCAGGCTACCCGTCTACCATGGCAGACAGTTTTTCATACATTAATAATAAATAACGTTACTTCAAGAATATCTAAGGTATTAAACAAAAATACATGTATAAACAAAACTAGCAAACTAGTTGACATTACATTGTTACCTGTTGTTGTTGTGCCATGTCGACTCTTGGGTCGGCGTCGCTTCTCCGGTGGCTTCTCATAACCCAGAAAGAGCGTTGGGTACGGTTATCATGTGTTGGCTTCTTGTCCACGAAGTGAAATGAGCACTCAAACAGGTGTTTTTAATTTTAAATTCTTCAGCCATATTCTTCTTGATTCGTCGTCTTTTGGGAGGTGATGGAAACTGTACAGTCGTTGGCAGGAACACTCTGATTTCGTTTTAGGCTTATGTACAAAACACTCACGTTTAAGCCACTGAATTAGTTTAGTCCGGTTATACGTACATCCGCGAACAGCACATGTTGTCCCTGAGCTCCGTAACGACATCTCTCATAAAGGTTTGCGACTTTAAACAGTAAAAAAAGTATCCGAAAAACATCTAGCCTCTTCGCTAAATAACAGAAAATACCATTGGTATACTACTTCCGCCGCCTCACCGGAAGTTGTACCCACTTTCTTTTTTACAGTAGCGCCCCCCGGAAACTTGTGGATAAGCCAGGCTTATTTCGGTTAGTCAGGCTTATTTTTGGTAGATTCGGTTTCATAAATCAAACTTAAAAACGTTCAAACTCAGTTACCCTGGCAACATATGCTGGGAAACTAGCCTGGTCCAGGGCAGGCTAACTGTCAGGCTAAGCCTCAGATGTTACACAGATCCTCAACACTGACCGACAAGAACACAATGATATTACCACTGACGCTCTCTAATACCATTATAGGACTTTATTAACATTATTAGTCCAAAAATAAATACACAGTGTACAGAAAATCAACTTAAATAAGGCTACAATATAGACAATATAGACACATAAGTGAGTATATATATATATATATATATATATGTACTGTATTTATAGATATAGATAGATAGATAAATACAATATACATACTACAGGTTTTGTTTTTTTACTGGCTGAATGTTTTGTGCCCAAGATTTAATTAGATTGTTTTAAAGATTTATGAATACATTTCTCTCTGGTTTTATTTGGCAGTTTGTCTGGTTTTTGTTTTAGTACATGTTTATGATTATTAGAAGAACATTAGAACACAATCTAAAAAAATCTTTTTAAAGCAGAAGTTAAAATCACAAAATCAAAAAATAAATAATTACAAAAGCAAAGTATAAATTTTAACTTGTAAGATTAATCTGAGTTTAGTTATTGACAGTATATTAGCCTACATTTGATTTACCCCAAATACACTTGTAGGTTTACAATTCTAAATAAGGGACATATAATGTCCAACTTACAAATATTTTAGCACATATATATATATATATATATATATATATATATATATATATATATATATATATATATATATATATATATATATATATATATATAATATATATATATATATATATATTATTATGTACTTTATTATGTCTTTCAATTCAAACACATTTAACACAATTATACAAATGGACAGTTCCTTTAAAGACATCATATTTTCCCCCAATAAATATTCCTTATTTTTCCTTCTACTTTTTTTTTCTTTTGTGATAATACCCACCAACACATACATATAAATAAAACAATAAATAAATAAAAATATAACATTCACATATATCAAAATCTTATAATGACACATAATTCCTAATAGTTATTGAAGTAATATTATTCAAATATCAAATATTCAATATTAAATAAGTAAATAAATAAAATAACAAATAACTAGAAATAAAAGGGAAGGTTACATAAAAATGTTAATGTAGGCTAATATATATTCCTTTATTTTATGGAATATTCTTTGATTTTAGAGTTGCACATATCTTTTCAAAATGTATACACTCAAAAAAATGATATGTTGGCTTTACTTAAATTGTTTTTGTAAACAGGCACCACCGGTTCCAAATAACTATGTTTTGTTAAACAAATATAATATGTTCATGTAACTTCAACATCATAGAATTTGGTCATTTTAAGCGACCCAATTAAACTCTGAGCTAATGAGTTAATTAAGTGAATAACTGAGTGATGATTGAGCATTATTGAAGACACCTGATGTTAACAAGCAGAATCTCTGAAGGAGAAAACCAGAATTTTTAAGTCACCATTATGGAGATAAGTATTTGTTTTAGTTGGGCTCTTGACCATTAACTTATTAACTTTAGAATTTGTTTGGTTGCTGTACATGAGTTATAACAGCCAGATGAACAATGAACTAAGGAGATCTGATGGCGTTGGTTGTGTTTTAACGTAATATTTCACAATCAATTGATCTCAATCACTGAACTCATATTGAACCCAATTTCTGAGTTCAATCACTGAACCATACCGGCCTTTTCCCAACTCACCGCATTAACCCTAGAACTGCCGGTGCAAAATAAAAACAGCAATTTCACAACAATTATAGAGAGTCTGTGCACTGCTACACTATTAACAGTTGTTAATTCTGGTAGAACACCATTGAAGGCCTTGGTGTGAAATGCACGGCCCACCACTGGGTGTGGAGATGGCAGTAGGCATGTGTTTGTGTTGTCTATATCTCAGGAGATCAAAGTATCTGAGGTTCTGTTTGTCTTACAATATATATATATATACAGGGGCGCCACCACGAATTTTGGGCCCCATGACAAAAAAATCACATTGGGCCCCCTCGACGCAGCTGTTGTCACCACATCTCTAGGACCTGTCCCATCAAAAGCTTTACATAACTCTAATCAAAGGCTTGCAACTGTCTTGCTTCTTGTAGTTCAATGTACTAGCACAATATTTACTGCTGGTGATTTATAAATGCAAGTCTGCATACAGTATGCATTTCAATATTTTTTTTGCCAGACACCAATAAATAACACTAACACTACAGAACATTGACACAAATACATTAGATACTGTGTGTGTGTGTGTGTGTGTGTGTGTGTGTGTGTGTGTGTGTGTGTGTGTGTGTGTGTGTGTGTGTTGCCCTTCATGATGGAAAATAATAAAGTCTGTATAGATGTCATTTACGGCCAAAATTCAGTCTAAATGAACGGATCAAACTGGATTATTTTAATACTGTCTGTAACTTACTTGCAGGTTGAGGTAAGCTACTTATTGTTTCTAACTGCATCTACTGTAAAGACAGGAGATTTTTTTTTTTATTGTCATAATGGGCAAAAATATTTTTTGTTGAGGTCAAAAAAAAAATTATGGTAAAAAAGAGCAAGAGAGACAGAGAACCCCACACAGACTCCCTGGAAGGATGCTAAGTCATTAACACAATGTTGCTCACCTTCTTCACTGGGACAGGGACAGGGACAGGTGCAGTTAGTATGGGGAGACTGGGGTGCTGCTGACTCATCTGTTGTTGTTGTTAAGTCTGCTAAAAGGGGCATGGATGATTCAATATGAATATATTGCTAAACGTTTCCCTGCACTTATTAAATGTTGATGAAATGTAGGCTAACACTAGCCTGCAGCTAGCTAGCTTATTTCACTATGGACAACAGGTTACCACTCACAGACTAAAGGCTACCCACCTTTCTTTGTGAAAAACAGGTATACAGAACGACAGCCTTTCCTCTCTCTCTTTCCTTTTCTGGAAACCAGATTTTATCTTACTATTCGACATTATGGTCTCTCTGTATTTGTAGCACGCCGGCGCCTTCGCCGTGCGATTGACTGTCTGCTAAACACCGTCACCGATGCGCGTGCTTAGGCAGGACCAAACCATTTCATGCAGATACATGGGGGTGGTCGGTCAATATGGATATTTACTTTTTAGTCAATGGGATATTTAACTTTTATTGCCAAAATAAGTCAAATCAAAGACATAATTCAATTTATTATTATTTGAAATATACTCAATGATGATGTTTTATATATAATTTAAAAAAAAAAAAAGTTTTTACCTATTTGCTGGGCCCCCTGTCAGTCAGGGGCCCTTGGAATTGTCCTAACTTTTCCCCCCTATACGGCGCCCCTGTATATATATATATATATATATATATATATATATATATATATATATATATATATATATATATATATATATATATATATATATATATAATGTTCTGTCATGAAGCTCTAGATGCCACAATCTGATAGGTCCTTAACTCAATCACATTGTCCTCTACATGGCACTGATTGGTTTCTGTTGCATCAGCAGCCAATGAGCTCACAGCTCAGCATTCAAACTCTCGGTCAGTGATTGCTGTAACAGTTTGAGGTGTGCTTTCAGAAAGAGCTTTTGCTGCACACTTCCAGAACTGACAGACTGAGGGGGTAATACTTTATTTTAAGGTGCTATTAATAAGCAGTAATTAACAATTAATAAGACACTTATAAGACCTTATAAGATGCATATAAGATGCATATAAGCATTAACTACTTCATATAACTTCTGAGGACGCTTTGTTCCACTTTTCCCGCTCTACTCAATCGTGCCGCCGACGAGCCTCACGACAGTTACAGCCAGGGTGAATGTAGACTCCATCCCCTGGGGTCCAGCTGGGTCATGACCACTCCGGGGCCGCTCAGTTGCCTCTCCGGCCCTTATATGAAGTAGTTAATGCTTATATGCATCTTATATGCATCTTATAAGATCTTATAAATGTCTTATTAACTGTTAATTACTGCTTATTAATAGCACCTTAAAATAAAGTGTTACCCAACTTTAAAATCACTCTCATTGGTTAGTGCTTACTGCTTATTGTTTTGCGCTTAGTGAGCAGCAGAAAGTTTGGAGAGAGTGTATATACCTGATGAATTCTTAATATGTTAATATTGGCAAAATGTAAAAGAAAAAAATAATTTTTCATATCTGTGAGTAAAGCTGATGGTGTTTCTGATCAAAAGAGATGCCTAGAAGATGGAAATGTACCTCTGGACAACTCTAAAACTAATCAGGATAGCGGGAGACACGGCCAACGGGAGTTAGATCAGAAATGGTTGTAATGGAAGAGGCAATGACATCGTCAGCGGGAAAGAATATTACAGAGCAACTGCACCTTTCAAAAGCCCCACCGATGTGTATCCTTGTGTTCGCATGAGACGGTTTCTTTCCGAAGTACGAAGTACGAAGTCTTTTGAGTTTTATAACTGGTTAATCTCCAGTTGACACTGATGATTGTTGTTTGGATCTTTCTGGATCCGCCATAAGTTTAATCATGTAAAGTGCTGCGAGAAAAGCCCATCTCTACATCTCCTCACGCACAGTATAGCCGGCTAGCCGAAACTCCTTCTTTATGTGTACGGATGTGACGTAATGACGCAAAGACATGCTCGAATTTCCCGCGAAAAACCCACCAGTACCACTGGAATTAAAATCATTATTACAAGCTAACCGTTTTGAATCTAGCTATGGCAAGCAGATAGTTTTGAACACTGGCTGAAGATTTTTTTTTTTAAATAATTAATTTGGATTATTTTTAACTTAAAAATGTTACGGACAGCAGCTTTAATTTATTTTCTTTCTGAGAAACTCTGTAATGTTTCTTCAAATGTCTAAGACACACGTCTGATCTTCATGCTGATGGATTTCATACCGACAGCGTAATTATTCTTCCAGGTCGACCAAACATTTCCAATGCCCTCATGTGTGTCGTCTTCTCCCCATAAATACACACCGTTGGGGTTTGCATGGTGACAGTAATTGTACCAAAATGCCCCGAGATTCAGTTTGACACAGTTATTATTATCATTGGTGTCTTGGTCTTTGTCAAAGGTGGTGAACTTCTGATCATTATGGTAGGACAGAGAGTCGCCTGCAGAGAAGAAGAGCATCATTGATGATATCAGGTGAACATTTACTCAACTGAGAGGGATTTTTATAATCTGAATGAAAGTGTCCTACCTGCTCCTCCATCAGTGAATCCTGAAACTTGCAGTTTATATCCATTACATTCACAGTCCACAGAGAAGGACGAGTACAGAGCAAAACCCTTCCTTCCTTCAAAGTCCTCCAGATCCACTCTCAGCATGTACTTTCTGTTACGTGTCAGCTGATACATGTTCTCCAGCCCTGTACACACACACACACACACACACACACACACACACACACACACACACACACACACACACACACACACACACACACACACACACACACACACACACACACACACGAAGAACATGTTCAACCAAACACATGATCATCCACACAAACGGACACACGCTGTGAGATCTTACCCAGCCAGTATTCGCTCTCCACATTCCCGAATCCTCTCTTGTACTGATTCCACGGCCGATAGAAATTCACACTGCCGTCCATTCTCCTCTGAAACACCTGTGATGGGTGATGGGATATAGAATATATGATTCATAATGTATGTTCTGATGTGTGTTTGATAATCTAAAGTCACATTCGTACCGTCCATCCTCCTTTGTCTTCATCTTTCCCATCTGAGATCATGGGTCCTATCTTGCACCCAGCGCACGATCTGAAACGCAAGTGTCAAAGCGCAAAGCGCAAGTAACTTTGTGGGCGGATCCCGGCGCTGTTGCTATTTTCCCGGCAGGATAAATGCCTCTTGCGTCTGGCGCAAATCTAAAAGAGGTTGGTCTGAAGTAGCTTCATTATTCATAGGTGTGGTTTGGGCGTAACGTGAAATAAACCAATCAGAGCGTCATCCAACATACCCTTTAAGAGCAGGTGCGCATGTCGCATGGCGGATTGTTATTATTATGGCGCATTTACCAGGCGCGCGCCAGGATCGGTTCACAGCCGAGGAGATCGTTGTTCTCGTCAGGGCCGTAAAAGAAAGAGAATTGACATTGGGGATGGGACATACCCACCCAAATCAATAGAAAAAAATATGAGAAAGCTCAAATTAACTGGTAAGTTAAAGACTAAGGTTTTTAATGTACTTACATTATGGTAAAGGTGATTTCGCAGTCTTCAGATTTTTTTTTCCTAGTTCTTGACGGACATAATAATTTGTCAGATGTCCTTATATACATATGTGTCTTGCCACTATATTGGGCAAACAGGTCTGATCCGTCATTACTACGATTTGTCTGAAAAGTTACCAGTATACACTGGTAAATGTGTAAGCTAGATTTATGCCTATTTTTTTCACATCTTCATGGACACCACAATGATTTCCCTTGTGTGGTAATATTTGTCCTTGTTATAATGTATGATTTGCAAAAATAAAAACTTCTGCATCTGTGTTGATGAGAGAATCAAAGTGTATGTGCGTTGTGCACCCGCTACATTATGGCCAAGCATGCGCGCTTAAAATAGCATTATGAACAACGCGCAACGCGCCACTGACTTTAGACCAGGTTTTTTTTGGTCAGTGGCGCAATTGTTTTCTGGAACTGCAAAATAGCACTAGGGAATGTTTGCGCCGAAACACGCCTCATTTTTGCGCCGACCCGCCCAGGGAGCGCAAGTTCATTTCCTAGTTTACCGACGTGCGTCTGTGGAGGGAAAAGCCCGCTTTGTGCGGGTGCAAAATAGGAACACTGTTAGACCTTACCAGGTTTTTTTACAGTAAAATACTGGCAACAGTGTTGCCAGTTATTTACTGTAAAAATGCACTAAAACTCGAGTTAACTAATTTCACTTGCAGAAACCGACTGCATTAAACTGTCATTTAAAAGCATTAACTAAAATTTATAATGCATTAATAACGTGAGCAAAGTATTATTGCGAACTTATTTAATTAAAAACCACAAAAATTAACTTTTGTAAATAAAGAGATTTCCACTGGACCAGCAACTACACAGTCACTGCCTTTTAAATAAAACAACATGCAGCATGTCATCAATGTTTGTAGATCTTCTCCTGGACTGAAGCACAGGCTCTACTCTTCAGCACAACGGTGACCCAAAAAACAAGATTTTACAGTAAACTACTGGCAACAGTGTTGCCAGTATAAACCTGTTTTATAACTCACAGTTTATTGCTGTTAAAATACATTTTGTGGGTGTGTGTTTTTATCTTTCACTGTTAACCCTTTCAACTCCACAGGAAAATCCAAACTACAAACAGTAAAAGTAACATTGACAGTGTTGCAGTGAGATAATTAAGTGAATATGTAAGTGATTGTTGAGCATTAGTGATGAACACCTGCTGTTATTAAGCAGAATCACTGAAGGAAAGAGGAACACAAGAACAGAAAATAGAGAAACACAAGAACTACAACTGACTTCCAGCCATTACACATTATTACACTTATTATTAACCAGTATGGCTTTATTTCTGTCATACATTGACAGAAGTTGTTATTGAGATGTTTAATTGAAAATGTTTGGTTTGAAGTTACCATTATAGAGATCAGTGTTTGCTTTAGTTGGTATGCTGATGCTGTAACATGAATTTTCTTTTGCTGCTTGAGCTGTGTTTTTGCAAGTCACACTTGTACACACACACAGTTTATGAATGATTGGATTTGTCAAAATATCAAAATATCAAAAACATCATATTGCCTGTTCATTCACTAAAGAATTCATTCTCACTCATTCAGAGTTTAATCCTCAGTCAAAAGTGTTATATTACAACCACCGTAATAAATTACAATGATACATTTTTTTAACACATCATACATAAACCAAAATAAAAACAGAGCTACACAGTCACGTAGAAACACAGAGATATCAAAATTTAGCACATTAATCTCAACAATGGTGGCAATATTTTTTTTATTCATGCAGCAGTGCATGCTGGGAGTTTTACACTATTCTGGAACCCAGCATGCACTGCTGCATGAAACTTTTGATTGTTACCATTGTTGAGATTCATATTATAATTGTTGATGTCTGTGTGTGTCTGACTCAAGCAGGATATTTTTTTAATACAATATATGATTATAATATTCTTCAGAAGACATAATTAACCAAAATATTGATATCATGTTGTAGATTCACAGATTTATTTTATTCCCATAAATTAACATAATTTTCATATCAAATACCCATATTTAAAGAATATATACAGATCTGAAAATCAGAAGAGTCCAGGATGATTGTGACATCATCACAAAAGCCAAAAACACCAGATCTACTTCCTCTTGACTTTTTCTTGCTACAACAAATGTTCCTTTTAAAATCACTGTTACAGCAGTCAGAAAGAGATAAATGTATGAAGTCCAGGGACAAGAGACCAACTAAAGCAAATACTGATCTCCACTATGGTGACAACAAAATTTATTATTATTACTTTATTATCTGTTAATTCTCAACAAGAACTTTTGTACATGAATGACAGAAACAATTATAAACTGGTTTGTAAACTGGTTTCACACTCAGTGTTGCTGGAAGTCAGTTGTAGTTTTTGTGTTTCTCTTTTTCAGTTCTTGTTTCTCTGTCCTTTAGTGATTCTGCAGGTGTTCATCAGTGTCTCAATTCACTCTTTATTTCTTTAAATAAAGAGTAAATCTTTATTTACTCTTAATTCACTCACTTATTTTCAGTCAAGTGGACTATATTAGTGAACTAATGTAGGGAATAGTGAATGAGGGTATAGGGTGTGATTGGGAACACAGTCTCTGAGTGTCGACTTTGAGAGCTGTTAATTCACAGTATATTCCTGTAGGCTAGTTTTGTTTTCTACGGTATATTACTGTTTTAATGGAAAATGGTATGATATTGTAATTTATACAGTATTTTACTGTAAAAAACCTGGTAAGGTCTAACAGTGAATGATACATGCGTCGGTGTACAAAGTCAATTGTGCTGGGTGCAAGATAGAGCCCCATGTGACAGTAAACCCAGACAGGAACGTCTCCTGCTGGATAGATGGTGTAAATCCCACTGACAGATTCTCCTGAGTTGTAGACGTCAGAACAGTCGAATGGCATTAATTTACAGTCACTGCCCAATACAGCAGGGAGAAGAACCGCCAAAAACAGCATCATCTACACGAGAGACAGGGAAAGAGTTAAGCAAACATGTTCAAACATGATGAAATCAAAGTGAAATTAAATGTGAATCAGGAGTTTAGACTAATCGATACAATAAAAAAAGCAGATGAACTTAATTCCATCTTCTGAATCTCTCCTCAGTAGTTCACAGATTGAGATTTATTTAATCTAGAAAGTAATTTAAATGTATTCTTATGTATATTTTGATCCGTTTATTTTTTTGAAAACTGTATAAATGTCTGAATGTTCTGATCAGTAAATGAAGAATAAAACAGTAACTCACCGTTTGTGTTGTTCAGTCTGACACAAACACTCTTTATATTTCTGTCAGATTCTCAGACTCCTCCTCTGCGTCTTTATGTAAATGTCCACTATTAAGCTCTAGATGTCTATCTACAAGATTCATGTTCATATGATCGGATGGTTTCAACAAATGACATTAACAGTACATTCCTGGCACCCCAGCTGCCAGAATATTTCCGTTTTTTTATGGGGATTTTTTTTACAGTGTGGGGGATGTGTGTGTGTGTGTGTGTGTGTGTGTGTGTGTGTGTGTGTGTGTGTGTGTGTGTGTGTGTGTGTGTGTGTGTGTGTGTGTGTGTGTGTGTGTGTGTGTGTGTGTGTGTGTGTGTGTGTGTGTTTGTGTGTGTGTGAGTGGGGGGGGGGGGGGGGGGGTTCCCAAGTTCCAGCCTTTGATGGCTTTGGGGAACTTTTAGCAAGGATATATATTTAATTATTCAGATTCACCCTTAGATCCAGTCCTTACAAACTGAATGATATTTGGTATCAGCGTAGCTATAGACGTGACAGAATAACACACTAGGCTTCAGTTAGGGCCGGGCTGAAACTTGTGAATGATGCTCTTTAAGTTGTGCACCATTTCGTTACTTCATTGAATGGTCCGGGAAAACTTAAATTTTTGAGTCTGTGTCCATCATAGCGCCTTTGAATTGTCGTTTTGGATCCGACAATTATTTATTTACAAATTATGCACTATTCATATCCTTGTGCATTATTTGCGTGATTTCTAAATATGCAACCTTAATTGCTAAATTGTGCAAGTCAAGTCAAGTCACCTTTATTTATATAGCGCTTTTTACAATACAAATTGTTTCAAAGCAGCTTTACAGAGATAACAGGAAAACAATGTTGTAATAGTATTGTTCAATTGTAAATGAAATGTCCCCAACTAAGCAAGCCAAAAGGCGAAGGCAACAGTGGCAAGGAACCAAAACTCCATCAGGTGACAGAATGGAGAAAAAAACCTTGGGAGAACCCAGGCTCAGTCGGGGGCCAGTCCTCCTTTGGCCAACGAATGAACAGTGTATGATTATGAGTTAGGCAGCATAATGTCAGGAGTCAGATGGGATCAGAACTTTCACGATATTATCCAGTTCATCTGGTTGGGTAGGGTCATCCGGCCGGTGAGGAGATGAGTGTGGTGAGGTGTCCATGGGCCTTCACAGCCCTGATAATGCGTGTCGTCGTGTCCATGTGATGGTCCTTCATCAGATCTGGATATGCCCTGTATCCGGCGATTTGCGGTAAACCTCGGGATAAACAGAGAGACTAATATTAGCGTAGACGCCATCCTTCTTATGATGTACAAAGTACATCAGGAATTATGGGAAGTGTTCCCGGTTCCGGCTGATCTAATCTATGCAGCCTAACATTGAATTATAGAAATCTATAATGTGTTATGTGTATGCTAAGCCAAAGAGATGTGTTTTTAGTCTAGATTTAAACTGACAGACTGTATCTGCTTCCCGGACTGTGTTAGGAAGATTGTTCCAAAGTTTTGGTGCTAAATAGGAAAAGGATCTACCGCCAGCAGTCGATTTTGATATTGTAGGTATTATCAACTGGTCAGAATTTTGAGATCGCAATAGAAGTGAAGGACTATAATGCGTTTAGTGCTCGCTCAAGTACTGGGGAGCTAAACCATTTAGTGCTTTGTAAGTAATCAGCAATATTTTAAAATTTATACGATGTTTAATAGGCAGCCAATGCAGTGTTGACAGAACCGGGCTAATATGGTCATACTTCCTGGTTCTAGTAAGAACTCTAGCGGCTGCGTTTTGAACTAGCTGTAGTTTGTTTGTTAAGCGTGCAGGGCAACCACCCAGTAGAGCATTACAATAATCTAATCTCATGAACTAATTGTTCCGCATTTGTCAGTGAGAGCATATGACGTAATTTAGATATATTTTTAAAGGGTAACTAAACCCCTGGTCAGAGCCTGACTCCACCCACTGGCAATATTTGAAAATGCTGGAAAAGTGGGCGGAGCCTAGCGGAGATAGAGGGGATGAACTGAGGGCAGTTAAATACTCTATCCTGATCGTTTTCAATACTTTCAATTCCAACTCCTGACTCACTACAGTGGTTTTGACGAAACAAGATGGTTTTTACACTGCCAAGGGCGTGGTAGCTCGTACCAAGAGCGTGGTTAGCTGGAACCTGCTTACATCAGCTCTCACCGCTTTGTCATGAACTACCGCAAACATCCAATAGGAAAATTCAACTGCAGTAGCCACCGTTCAACCTGAAGAGGGCAGCACTCAGACGTTTTTACACCATATATTGTAGAATTAAAACACTTTATACCCAAATAACAAAAAAGTTACTTGAATCAATGATCAGCACTAATAAAGCCCCAGTCTTACAGACCATTAACTAAAAAAAGTTGGTTTAGTGTTTAGTTACTCTTTAAGATGGAAAAATTAGATATATTTTTGCAGCTGGAATAGACACACACAAACACATAAACAAATCTACATTGACACATGTTCGGTGCATGAATTTATTGAAGTTTATTGTTGATTCGTTTCAGTTGTAAATTTAAAGAAGTGACCCAAAACAAAGAAGAAAATAATTGATGCGAGTGCACAAAACATCAGCCACTACTATATTCTTACAAGATTTACTAAGTTACAGTTAATAGAGAAAAGGAAACCCTTTGACCTTAATTTATTTTCTTTCTTAGAAACTCTGTAATGTTTCTTCAAATGTCTAAGACACACGTCTGATCTTCATGCTGATGGATTTCATACCGACAGCGTAATTATTCTTCCAGGTCGACCAAACATTTCCAATGGCAAAAATGGTGGGATCTTCTCCCCATAAATACACACCGTTGGGGTTTGCTTGGTGACAGATTGCATACCAAAATGCCCCGAGATGCAGTTTGGCACAGTTATTATCATAGGCGTCTTGGTCTTTGTCAAAGGTGGAGAACTTCTGATCATTATGGACAGATAAAGAGTCGCCTGCAGAGAAGAAGAGCATCATTGATGATATCAAGTGAACATTTACTCAAACTGAGTGTGATTTTTTAATGTGAATGAAAGTGTCCTACCTGCTCCTCCATCAGTGAATCCTGAAACATGCAGTTTATACCCGTCAGTTTCACAATCCACAGAGAAGGACGAGTACAGAGCAAAACCCTTCCTTCCTTCAAAGTCCTCCAGATCCACTCTCAGCATGTACTTTCTGTTAAGTGTCAGCTGATACATGTTCTCCAGCCCTGTTCTCACACACACACACACACACAACACATCACACACACACACACACACACACACACACACACACACACAAACACACACACACACACACACACACACACACACACACACACACACACACACACACACACACACACACACACACACACACACACACACACACACACATGAAGAACATGTTCAACCAAACACTTGGTCATCCACACAAACGGACACACTCTGTGAGATCTTACCCAGCCAGTATTCGCTCTCCACATTCCCGAATCCTCTCTTGTACTGATTCCACGGCCGATAGAAATTCACACTGCCGTCCATTCTCCTCTGAAACACCTGTGATGGGTTTATATAGAATATATGATTCATAATGTATGTTCTGATGTGTGTTTGATGATCTAAAGTCACATTCGTACCGTCCATCCTCCGTTGTCTTCATCTTTCCCATCTGAGATCATGTGACAGTAAACCCAGACAGGAACGTCTCCTGCTGGATAGATGGGGTAAATCCCACTGACTGTTTCTCCTGCTTTATAAAGGTCAGAACAGTCGGCCGGCATGTCTCCATCATGACTGCACCCGCTCACCAGACCAACAGTGAGAAGAACCGCCAAAAACACCATCAACTACACGAGACAGAGAGAAAGAGATGAACATCACACTGAAAACCCACTCTAGAAATGAAGAGTTGTTGATGAACTTACTGCCATCTTCTCCATCTCTCCTCAGTAGATCACAGCAGAGATCTGATTTATCTAGATGAAAATGAGAGAAATATTTTCAAACAGAATTTTCACATTTTGATTATATTCTGAAAATTGTATTAATATCTGAATGCTCTGAGTTAAATGAAGAATAAAACAGTAACTCACCGTTTGTGTTGTTCAGTCTAACACAAACACTCTTTATATATCTGTCAGATTCTCAGACTCCTCCTCTGCGTCTTTATGTAAATGTCCACTATGAAGCTCTAGATGTCTATCTACAAGATTCATGTTCATATGATCGGTAGGTTACAACAAATGACATTAAGCACCTGACCTGGCAAAGGCTATTTACACTACACACACCATTGCTCATCCAAGGTCAAAACAGCCTTGACAACCTTCAGTTTATTTTAAGTTTAAATTGCCTCTGTCAGACCCATACAACCTGGCTATTTGCACTCAAATTGCCTTGTTAAGCCAGACAAATATGAAAGTATGAGAGCAAATCTAGCTGACAAGTAGTAACCAAGCTCCAGCGGAAATTCAGTGTGAATTCAACTAAGGCAACGACCGCTACAGAGACGAGGCGGCGGTGTCCGCTGGTGAAAACTCTGCCTGCCATTGCTCCACGGTCCAGGCCCCCCAATGCTCCACAGTCTGCCATTGCTCCACGGCCCAGGCCCCCAATGCTCCACAGTCTACCATTGCTCCACGGTCCAGGCCCCCCAATGCTCCACAGTCTGCCATTGCTCCACAGTCAAGGCCCCCAATGCTCCACAGTCTGCCATTGCTCCACGGCCCAGGCCCCCCAATGCTCCACAGTCTGCCATTGCTCCACAGTCAAGGACCCCCAATGCTCCACAGTCTGCCATTGCTCCACTGTCCAGGCCCCCCAATGCTCCACAGTCTGCCATTGCTCCACGGCCCAGGCCCCCCAATGCTCCACAGTCTGCCATTGCTCCACAGTCCAGGCCCCCAATGCTCCACAGTCTGCCATTGCTCCACAGTCCAGGCCCCCAATGCTCCACAGTCTGCCATTGCTCCACGGCCCAGGCCCCCACCACAGTCTGCCATTGCTCCACGGCCCAGGCCCCCAATTTACCACAGTCTGCCATTGCTCCATTGTCGAGGCCCCCCAATGGTCCATAGTCTGCCATTGCTCCATTGTCGAGGCCCCCCAATGCTCCACAGTCTGCCATTGCTCCATTGTCGAGGCCCCCCAATGCTCCATAGTCTGCCATTGCTCCATTGTCGAGGCCCCCCAATGCTCCATAGTCTGCCATTGCTCCACGGCCCAGGCCCCCAACACTGTAAAACCCAACAAGTTCAGCTAACTCATTTCATTTGAGGAAACTGATTACCTAAAATAATTTAAGTTTATTAAAAACAATAGTTATGAGTACTCTGAACTTATTTTCATTGAGTCACTAAAACAATAATAATTCTGAATACACAATTAAACTTTACACTGCATTTAAATACTAAATAAAGCTTAAACTTCACTTTATTGAGTAAAAACAGTGAAATGACAAACTTTAAATGAACTCAGAGCACTTGCAGTTACTGCTAGCTCACAATATCACACACAAAGTCAAATCCAATGAGTTAAGCTAACTCATCACATTTGATGTAACCGATTACATAAATTAATTTAAGTTTATAAAAAAACAAAAGTTATGAGTACTCTGATTTTTTTCAGTTGAGTGATTAATTAGGTGATTAGTTAAGTGATTAGTTAAGTGATTAATTAAGTGATGGTTGAGTATTAGAGATGAACACCTGCTGTTAATCAGCAGAATCACTGAAGGAAAGAGAAACACAAGAACTACAACTGACTTCCAACCACAACATTCAATGAAATCAACTGAAGATATTATGTTTAAACCTCTAAAGATCTCAGCAGAGGAGAATTGAACATCTCCACAAACAGCATTACCAGCTTCACTTATTACCAACCAGTTTGAGTTTTATCATGCGTCTACAGAAGGTGTTATTGTGAATGTACAGAGGTCTAGATGAAGATGATTTATTGAGTTTTATTTAAAGACACCATGATAGTGGTCAGTGTTTGCTTTAGTTGGGCTCTTGACCCTTGTCTTTGTAACACCAATTGTTCCTCTGGCTGCTGTAACTGAGTGTGTATGACACACATTTGTTATGGCCCAAAAGCCAATGTGAGCATGTGGTTGTGTTTTGAAAATGACTTATGAAATCATGAATCATCATTTAGTGCAGGGGTTCTCAACTCCAGTCCTCGCGGACCACTGCCCTGCATATTGTTGTATGTCTCCCTTATTTAACACACCTGATTCAGATCCTCAGCTCGTTAGGATAGACTCTCGTTAGGATAGAGTCTAGGGTTGGGCGATATATCGCACGATATTGATATGCGCATCTCGTCAGTAAAGCCGGTTCCTTGATTAGTAGTAAATCTCCTTCATCTGCTTTCAGATTGAGCGGCATTTACTACACAGCTCAAACTCCAGTGTTAAATTAACACTCAAGAGTGTTAAAGTTAATGAGATAATTAAGTGATTAATTTAGTAATGATTGAGCATTATTGAAGAAACCTAAAGAATCACTGAAGGAGAAAATCTCAAATTGTAAGCCACCGTTATGGCGATCATTGGTTGCTTTAGTTGGGCTCTTGACCCTTATATTGTTGACTTTAGATTTTGTTTGGCTGTTTTATCTGAGTTATAACTGGCAAATGAACAAAGAAAATAAGTGATCTGATGGTGGTGGTTATATTATGACAATCATCATTTGAACTTCATGTTTTTGATTTATGTTGTTTGTTACAGCATAACTGTGATTCTGCATAAATATCCAGAATTCTAGATATAATATAAAGGATTTCTTAAAAGTTGTTTTAAAAAAAAAAACTTTCTTTTAGGCACACACATACTTCAAGATTCAGTCTATGCATCTCAACAATGGTGACAATAATAAAGCATGTTGCAGTGGCTGCTACCAATCACATCTCATTAATGGCTCCCATCATGCATTGCAATATGAATAAATTATGATCTGAATTTTCTATGTAATTTACTTTTCCTAACTGAATATTCTGTTCATCACCATTGTTGAGATGCATAGAACTGAATCTTGAAGTATGTGTGTGCCTAAAATAAAGTTTTTTTTTTAGAAAACAACTTTTAAGAAATCCTTTATATCTAAAATTCTTGATATTTATGCAGAATCACAGTTATGCTGTAACCAACAACACAAATCAAAAACATGAAGTTCAAATGATGATTGTCATAATATAACCAACACCATCAGATCACTTTTTATCTTTGTTCATCTGGTAGTTATAGATACAACAGCCAAACAAAATCTAAAGTTAACAATATAAGGGTCAAGAGCCCAACTAAAGCAACCAATGATCGCCATAACGGTGGCTTACAATTTGAGATTTTCTCCTTCACTGATTCTTCAGGTGTCTTCAATAATGCTCAATCATCACTAAATGAATCACTTAATTATTTCATTTACTTTAACACTCTTGAGTGTGGACTCATATACAATCGCAGGAGTGTTAATTTAACACTGGAGTTTTTGCTGTGTACAAAGAGCCGTAGTTAACTGACAAGCTGAGCCATATCGCATTAATTATCGCTGGTGATACGTCCGTGATATTGATGCGATATGGCTCAGCTTGTCAGTTAACTACGGCTCTTTGTAGTAAATGCCGCTCCATCTGAAAGCAGATGCAGGTGATTTACTACTAATCAAGGAACCGGCTTTCCTGACGACATGCGCATAACAATATCGTGCGATATATCGCCCAGCCCTAATAGAGTCTATCCTAACGAGCTGAGGATCTGAATCAGGTGTGTTAAATAAGGGAGACATACACAATATGCAGGGCAGTGGTCCGCGAGGACTGGAGTTGAGAACCCCTGATTTAGTGTCTTGATTCTCTGATGTTTGTACTAATCTTTGATTTAAAAGGTGATCCATTACTTGTATTACTCTTAATAAGTTATATTGATTCTGATGTAAGGCCAAATGTTGTGACAATCAGATTTTAAAAAACTCTATGGTATCATGCTGATTTACACAGACATCAAGATTTAGCATATGAATCTCAACAGTGGTGACCTTTCAAAAACGATTCATGCTGCAATGAATGCTGGAAGCCGTGTATGCGTTGTGTATTATGTTAGTACCCAGCATGCATTGCAGCATGAATTGTTTTTTCAAATGGTTACCATTCTTGAGATTCATATCCTGATTCTTGATGTCTGTGTTATTCATTGTAATACTATATATATATATATATATTTATTTATTTATTTATTTTTTTGTGCACAAATCCTTCAAATGATCTATTACATGGTTTTCTCTTATGCTATAGCATCACAGTTTAGAATTAAACTAAGAATTGTACCCTTTTAATCAGAGATTAGACTCTGATTGAGATAATTCAGTCAAGTCACTAAATGATGATCATCATCATCATCATTCCTTAACCAACATCACCTTATCATACTTTTCCTTGATCTCTCTGCCATAACACATGTGTTTTAAAAAAAATGAATTACAGCAGCCAAAGAAAAGCATATGTGCAATTGTCAAGCGTCAAGAGACCAACTAAAGCAAGCGCTGATCTCCATCATGGTGACCTTAAATCTTGTTTCTCTTTACTTCAGTGATTCTGCTTAATAACAGCAGGTGTTCATCACTAATGCTCAATCATCTCTTAATTAGTAACTTAACTATACAATTATCATTCAATTATCATTCTGCGATCAAGAAAGTTCCATAACTCATAACGTTTGAGTTCTGTTTGAGTCTTTGTGTCCACATAGCTTTCGGTAATATTTGAGGGCAGTAAACTCAATTTAATTTAGTGCAAACAACTGTTAGGTTTTACAGTGAATGCTCCACAGTCTGCCATTGAAAAAAACACATTTTTTCCTTTACAAATTGTACATACAGTGTTTTGACATTTCAGCCTATGTACACATCAAACATCAGATCTACTGTACATCAAACCATTGACAGTGTTCTCCTGCAGATTTTCCTTTGAACACGTCATGCATTATGGAAGAAAAGCACAACATGTTTGTGAATGCTAAGATTAATTTACCCAAAGACACAAAAGCCGGCCGAGGAAAAACACAGACTTTGTTTAAGAACATGTAGAACACTGTCATTTTGACTCTACTGTTGTATCTAAAATATTTTGTGTATAAACTACAGAGTATAAGCTAGTGAAGCCCGTATGAATCTAATGCAGACTTAATTTTGCTCAAGTTTAATGTCCCGTTTAATATCAGTATACATGCATATTGATAGTTTAAAGTAGCTTTATTTCCGACTATGTTAAAAGATAATAGATTACAACAATTTGTTAACACTGAACAAGAACATAGTTGCATAATGTGATTTTTGGCAAATAAAGTAGGAATTGTAATTTTCTGTAATGTGCACATTTTTATCAGAAAAAAGGCCTTTGTGATCACAAAAACAGTTAATAATGGCAGCGGCTATTTGCTCGAAGTAAAACAAACAAAAAAATATTTAAACTATAAATATGTAATATTTACAGTAGCTATTTTCTTTGCCATAAGTGTAAATAGTTCATGCTATTTATGCCTACTTAGTGCAAATAGATGCAGCTGCACCGCAGTATTGTAAAATCAGCAGCTGAAGGTAAATGTCTTAAACGGAGACAATATTATTATTAGTATTTCGGTGTGAAAGCAAAAGTCTTGTTTATACATACATACATGGGTGGTTCTTCAACTACGGGCACTTTTGGCCTTGTGAACTTGAGGGGGAAAAAAGTGTTCAAATCAAAATTGTCACGTCTAAGAGTTAAATATAACTAGTCTAGTTTAATAATCCATATGAGAACGCACTTACATTATAAGACAAATTGGTGTTTTTTGACATATTTTCCGATCCGCACAGAACAAATGTCATTTCCATCGCATGTAAATATTTGATTATATTTAAAAATATTATGTTATACATAATTTCTTAACAGTGTAAGACCACTTTCACACATAGTTTTACCAGTTTATACCTATATTGCAATTACCATAGATTTGTGGATTAAGTAAATTAATTGTCAAGAGGCTCAAACACAAAGCTTACATCCACCACAACCTGAAATATAATATTGGATTGGTTATAAATTTCAGAAAAATAACTACTTGTGTTATTACATTAAGTGGACCATTATCCCATAAACTATGCAGAAGTTTTTAATGAGTGATTAGAATTTTGTAAATATTTTTAAAAAAGTTATGAGGTGGTGGAATTCCCACATAGCAACATTGTGTCGGCCCAAATCTGGCACTTGTGGAATGCGGATCTGGCCCACATGCAGCGAAGAATGACGGCCCTTGGGTGGCCCACTCCTGTTTGCCAGATCTGGGCCACAAGCAGGCCATAGCAATGCCACATGTCAGCCAAGAGTAAAGAAATAAACCAGAACTAGACTTTATCTGAGCCACAAAATCTGTGTATATTAAATATGAAGTAAGTTCAGCCATAATAAGCCTGTTAACAAGCAGAATCACTGAAGGAAAGAAGAGAACAGAAAAAGAGACAGAAACACAAGAACTACAACTGACTTCAGACACAGTCTTAGATGAAATCAGCTGAAGAGAACAGAAGACATTAAATCTGTGAAGATCTCAGCAGAGGAGGAATAAACAACTCCACAAACAGCATTACCAGCTTCACTTATTACTAACCCGACTCACTTTATTTCTGTCAGACTTCTACAAAAGTTTTATTGAGAATTAACAGAGGTTTAACTCTTTCATTTGAAGTTACCATAACAGTGATCCGCGTTTCCATTAGTTGGTCTCTTAACTCTTACTATGTCTTCTGTCTTTTTTGTCTCCTGTGATAGTGTGTTAGTCAAACACATTTGCAGTAGCAAAGAAAGCTAAAGTGAAATGAAATGAGATGATGAAGGCTTCCTGTTGAATATTTTAAAATCATTGTTAAACAGACTGATTCATTGATGTCTTTTGAATCTAACAATTGTGTTGTTCCATTAATATATTCATATCTTAAACTCTGTGTTTCTGCTGCTTGAGATCTGGCAATATAACAAAAATCAGTTAGAAAATTTTAACAAAAGATTTAATCTACCACGACACACACAGACATCAACAATCTACGTATGAATCTCAACAATGGTGACAATCAAAAGTACCTTGCTACAATGCATGCTGGGCACCAGCATAGTACAAAACTCCCAGCATGCATTGCAACATGAATAAATTATGCAGCTGAATTGTCCTATTATTTTGTTTAATTTGAGATATTTGCTTTTATTTTTTGCTGTTGTTTTTGTTGTGAGCTTTCCAGTGCTGTTCTGAATTGATGTTTACCTAAATATTTTTGATTGTCACCATTGTTGAGATTTATATGCTGATTTTTGATATCTGTGAGTGTCATGGTAGATTAGTTTTGTGTGCTCGTTTTTGTTAAAATCTTCTAACTGATTGTTGTAATATTGTTGGATCTCATGCTGCAGTAACAGGGGTTGTGATATAAATAGTTTAATGGAACAACACAATTCTTAGATTAAATAGACATCAGTGAATCAGTCTATTTAACGATGATTATAAAACCATCAACAGATAGCATCATCACCCGATCTCATTTTACGTTAGCTTTTTTTTTTGCTGCTGCAAATTTGTTTGACTCACACACTGTCATAGCAGCCAAAAAAGACAAGTGACATATTAAGAGTTAAGAGACCAACTAATGGAAACGCTAATCTCTGTTATGGTGACTTCAAATGAAAGTTTTAAACCGGTTTAAACACAGTTAAACCTCTGTTAATTCTCAATAAAACTTTTGTAGAAGTCTGACAGAAATAAAGTGAGTCTGGTTAGTAATAAGTGAAGCTGGTAATGCTGTTTGTGGAGTTGTTTATTCCTCCTCTGCTGAGATCTTCACAGATTTAATGTCTTCTGTTCTCTTCAGCTGATTTCATCTAAGACTGTGTCTGAAGTCAGTTGTAGTTCTTGTGTTTCTGTCTCTTTTTCTGTTCTCTTCTTTCCTTCAGTGATTCTGCTTGTTAACAGGCTTATTATGGCTGAACTTACTTCATATTTAATATACACAGATTTTGTGGCTCAGATAAAGTCCAGTTCTGGTTTATTTCTTTACTCTTGGCTGACATGTGGCATTGCTATGGCCTGCTTGTGGCCCAGATCTGGCAAACAGGAGTGGGCCACCCAAGGGCCGTCATTCTTTGCTGCATGTGGGCCAGATCCGCATTCCACAAGTGCCAGATTTGGGCCGGATCTGGGCCGACACAATGTTGCTATGTGGGAAATGACTGGGTGTTGTGGAAATGACAATGAATGGACGTCCATGTAGAAAAACAAATATATATTTGAATAAATACATTAGCATTGTACATTTCAATAAATAAAATATACATATGTAGCCACACAATCTATGAATTGCACGTTGTAACCATAAATGTCATTTCCACCTCACCTTTGTCATTTCCACCCAAGAAGGTAATGTGTTGGAAATGACGGTAATGGAAATGACAATCCTGCAGTATTTTGTAAGAAAATCCAAGCTAGCATTACAGATTAGCTATGAATTGGTAGCTAGCATTGCATGCATGCAAAATACATCTATTTACATCTATTTATGTTCAAAAATCTATTTATTTACAAACTCAATTGATGTTCCGCCATGTTTTGGAAATGACATACAATAAAAAAAATTTCATTTCAAGCAATATTTACCTTGAGTTTTCTTCACCAAGTTGGTGAAGAAATTCAAAATCTCCTCCATGTCAGAAATGTGCTGTGATGTCATTGTTCATCTCCATAGTAACTACCCAAACAATCTTTCAAAAAATTTTTTTAAAAGGGACATTACAGCGTTGTGGTGGAAATGACGGCAATACTGTGGGACAACTACATTTTGTATATAAAATCACATTTATAGTTGTCTGACCTCAAATACCACAATTACACTCTTAAAAATAAAGGTGCCAGAAAGAACCAAAAAGGGGGTTTCACAGCGATGCCATAGAAGAACCTTTTTTGGTTCCCCAAAGAACCTTTCACTGAAAGGTTCCTTGAAGAACCATTCTCAAAGATTCTTTAAAGAACCTTTAACAGTACTTCATGTCACTTTATTAGGTTCTTTGTAGAACCATTTATGAAGAGGTTTTTTGACACCCATGGTAAACAAACATCACTAAGCAAAATGATGTCCAAAAGACGTCTTTTCAACGTCTTTGTCACAAAAGTCGGACGTTGAAAATACGTCCACTGAGGAGCCAGAATGAAAGTTTTTATGACGTCTTTTTTTGACGTGTTCTGCACGTCCGATATAGACGTTCATGGACCCTTTTCGTACAAGGTTAAAAACTAGTTCAAATGTGGTCATTGTGGACATATTTTTTACATCATTCATGGTCTCATTTAGACATAATTACTTTGACTATTGCTGTCAGATGATCTTAGTGAGAATTAGCAGAGGTTTAGATGTTGATATTTGTTTCATTTGAAGTGTCACCATTGTGGGGATCAGCGTTTGCTTTAGTTGGGCTCTTGGTCCCCTTTACTTTTACTTCAGCTTTTCTTTGGCTGTTGCAACTGTGTGTTTGTATAACACAATTCATGTTGCAAAGAAGGCCAAGAATAAGTACGACCAGGTTTTATCAGCTTCATGTTGATGATAATGAAGTCATCACAAATCAAGTATCTAATATTATCATATACTTTGGCATTTCTAGTCGCCTATGTCTTTTGGCACTGCAATATTTGTACCAATAGCGTTTATAATATAGCTTTTTTAGAGGTGAATAAAAATTATGTGCATACAATGTTTAGAAAAAATCTATCATCTTGTCACACAGACATCAAGATTTTGCATAGATTCACAACAATGGTGACAATAAAAAAATTGTCATGCTGCAATGCATGATGGGTAGCTTTCATAGTTCAAAACTCATCATTGATTCCTAAGAATTTTTGTTTTTATTGTCACCGTTGTTGTGAATCATATCCAAAATCTTGATGTCTGTGTGTGACTACATGATACACTTGCTCAAAACATGTGCACATGCTTTTTATACTTTCAAAATATGTTTTATTCTATTGGCACCAATATTCCCATTTCATAAGGTTGGTGGTTATGAATGCCAAATATAAAAAACAATTTCAAACTAACATTTGTTGCTTTTTTTGTGATGATTATGTCATTATCAACAATGAGCTGATAACACCTGATCTTACTTTATCTTGGCTTTCTCTGCCACAACAATTGTGTTATACAAACACACAGTTACAGCAGCCAAAGAAAAGTTAAAGTAATAAAAGGGGGACCAAGAGCCCAACTAAAGCAAACACTGATCACTACACTGGTGACACTCAAATTAAACAAATATCAACATCTAAACCTCTGCTAATTCTCACTAAGATCATCTGACAGCAATAGTCAAAGTCTAAATGAGACCATAAATGATGTAAAAAATATGTCCACAATGACCACATTAGAACTAGTTTTTAAACTTGTACGAAGAGGGTCCATGAACGTCTATATCGGACGTGCAGAAAACGTCAAAAATAGACGTCATAAAAACTTTCATTCTGGCTCCTCAGTGGACGTATTTTCAACGTCCGACTTTTGTGACAAAGACGTTGAAAAGACGTCTTTTGGATATCATTTTGCTTAGTGATGTTTGTTTACCATGGGTGTCAAAAAACCTTTTCATAAATGGTTCTACAAAGAACCTAATAAAGTGACATGAAGAACTGTTATAGGTTCTTTAAAGAACCTTTGAGAATGGTTCTTCAAGGAACCTTTCAGTGAAAGGTTCTTTTGGGAACCAAAAAAGGTTCTTCTATGGCATCGCTGTGAAACCCCCTTTTTGGTTCTTCCTGGCACCTTTATTTTTAAGAGTGTATGTTTTGATTATTTTACTGATACTTTATTCAGTCATATTTAAAAAATAATAGATAAATCATTTTTTACACTTCTTTTTCATTATTAAAGATCAAAAGTCTGGGTGTGGGACAAGCACAAAACAGCAATATTTGCATCTATAATTATGTTTAAAAAGGTGAAAAAATCATCGTAGACTTCTGGTAAAGTACTTTCATTGTAAAGTTAACTATGAAAGTGCGAATTTTTCAAAATTAAATGTTTTTTTATAAAATATGATCAAAGGACATGAAAGTGCCCATAGTCTAAGAATTGCCCACATACATACATACATATATATTTATTTTTTGCTGCCTGGGCTCTTTTATTATTCTCTAAATTTACCATTTTATAACTAGATTTAAACGTTTTTGTTTTGTAAAGCTGGCATTAAAGTTGTCTGGAACAATCCAACACCATAATAAAAAGCAATTGCAAATCTGGTAAAACTCTTATGACGACATTAAACAACATTATTGTGGTCATATGACAGCAATGAACTTTACCAGTTTACATTAAATTAAATTAAGTTTGTTGTCAACAACAGCTATACACTGTTAGCCCTTGCTGTAAAAAAAGTGGCAGTATCATACTATTTTCCATTAAAATAGTAATATACCGTAGAAAAAATGTATTCTGGGTTATATTTGCATTTGCGAGAAAGTAGCCTACACTGTAAAAAAAATCTGTAAAAAAACATACTAAAATAGTTGTAATTTTACAGTAACATACTGTTTTCCATTAAAACAGTAATATACCGTAGAAAAAATGCATTCGGGGTGATGTTTGTCGTTTTCGAGAAAGTAGCCTACAGTAGTATACTGTGAATTAACAGCACTCGAAGTCGACACTAAGAGGCTGTGTTCAAAATCAGACCCTCATTCACCATTTCCTTGCATTAGTTCACTAATATAGTCCACTTGACTGAGTGAATAATTCAGTTAATTTTTTAAGTTAATTGAGACCCTGGTGAACACCTGCTGATAACAATCAGAATCACTAAAGGAGAGAGGAACAAGAAGAACAGAAAAAAAGATGGAATCAAGATAAAAGACATTAAATCTGAAGATCTCAGCAGAGGAGGATTAAACAACTCCACAAACAGCATTACCAGCTTCACTTATTACTAACCAGACTGACTTTATTTCTGTCAGACGTCTACAGACGTTCTTATTAAAAGGTGACAGAAGTTTAGATGTCATTTTATTTTCATTTGATGTTACCATAATGGTGATCAGTGATTGCTTTAGTTGGGCTCTTGACCCTTGACTTTTGAACTTTAGTTTTTCTTTGGCTGCTGTAGCTGTGATTTTTAAAATACATTAGCTATGGCTCAAAGCTGAAGAAAACAAGATGACAAGCACTGTTTGTCTCCAGTCACAATCATCATATAATGGCCTGATTTACTCACTAATCTCATTCATTGCCTGACATTGATAATCATTGATTATTTATATATTTGCTTTTGATGTCATTGTGGTTTTATAAATTAAGATTTCTCGTGGATTTGCCGTTCTGAAAATAGTAATGATTTTAAGAAGCTTACACTCAAAACATTTCGTAACTCTTGATCGGCCAGACACACACAGGGATCAAGAATCGGCATATGAATCTCAACAATGGTGACAATCAAAAGGTGTATGCTGCAATGCATGTTGGGTACCACAAAAGCCATGACTCCCAGCATGCATTGCAGCATGAATAAATTATGCAGCTGAATTGTCTGGTTATTTGCTTTAATTTTTACCTTTTGCTTTTATTTTTGCTGTTGGTTTTGTGTTTACTTTAAATATGTGTTTTTTGTGATGTTCAGATTTGATTATTTGATTCAGATTATCTTTTTTGTTGATTGTCACCATTATTGAGATTCATTGGCTGATTATTTATGTTTGTGTGTGTCGAGGTACAGCTGTAGTTCAAATTTTTTTAGTGAATGATGAGTATAGGAATCCTTCATAACTGATTACGCATGCAGTGCTTGTTCTTTTGCTGTAGTATCACTGTCTAGTAATATAATCTACACATTATTAATAAGGAATAGACACAGGCTATGATGCAAACATTACATAATGACATTATGATCTTTAATACCTGATCTCATTTTTGTTGGTTTTGTTTTTGCCATAACAAATGATTCTAAGAAACACACAGTTAGAACAGTCAAAGTAAAATTAAGGTTAAAGCCAAGGGTCAAGAGCCCAACTAAAGCAAACACTGATCTCCATAATGGTAACGTCAAATGAAACAAAACAACATCTAAACCTCTGTTAATACTCAATAGGAATTTATGTAGATGTATCTGTCAATTTGTCAGTCTGCTTAGTAATAAGTGAAGCTGGTAATGCTGTTTGTGGAGTTGTTTAATCCTCTGCTGAGATCTTCAGATTTAATGTATTATGTGGCTGAAGTCAGTTGTAGTTGATTAACTTCAACTCTGCTTCAGTGTTACTCCAACACTATGTAGTGTGGACACACAAGTGTTCATTTAAAACTGAAGATTTTGCAGTGGGGTTGAAAGGGTTAAATGTGTATAAAAAAAAAAAAACAGAGTGAAGCGTATTTTAACAGTAATCAACTGTAAAATAAATGTACGGCATAACACTGTAGAAAAACAGCAATATAATGGCACCCCAGCTGCCAGAAGATTACTGTAAAATCAAGGAAAACAGTAAATTACTGTAAAATGTTACAGTCAGATGTATTAAACAAAATAAGTTAATTTCACTGAAATATTAGTGAAAGTTCATAGAGAAAAGTTGTGCAAAGTCAATAACTGATAAGGAGAGTAAATATTAAACTGAAGTGTTTTATGTGTTTTGCACAGGATGATATAGGAGAGATATGTTAGTTTAATTGAGTGTTGTGAGTCACCATTGTGCTGGAGAGTAGAGTCTGTGCTTCATTCAGAGATGAGCAGAGAAACACTGATGTTATGCTGTCTGTTGCTTTATTTAAAAGCAGTGACTGTGTAGTTGCTGATGCGGTGACAATCTCCTTGCTAAGTACTTTAACGCATACATGTGTGCTATTGTTCACTATAAGAACTGCAAAGACTTAAGTTAAAATCACGTTTTTAATTAATTCACTATTTCACATTAGGTGTTTGCTGTTTTATATAAAGAGATATTAATTTTCAGTGAACTCTAATGAAGGAATTGTATGGTACTATCGGTATAAATACTAGTTTTTGATCTCGAACTGTTTAAAGTAATCGGTTTCAAATGATATGAGTTACCTGTCATGTTATTTTTACGGTAACATACTGTAAAAAAGGAGAGCTGTAAATTAACGGTAAAGGGCTGTAAATTAACAGTACATTCCTGGCACCCCAGCTGCCGGAATATTACCGTTTTTTTACTGGGATTCTTTTTACAGTGTACAGGAATATACTGTGAGTTAACAGACACCTAGAGGCTGTGTTCCAAATCACAATCTATTCCCTCATTAACTATTCCCTACATTAGTTCACTAATATAGTCCACTTGACTGAGTGAATGAAAAGAAGTGAGTGAATTGAGACACTGATGAACACCTGATAAGCAGAATCGCTCAAGGACAGAGAAACAAGAACGAGAGTTACGAATGTAACTACGGTTCTATGAGTTCTGGATGACCGCCAGAGGCAGTGCTTCCCACTGGAATATATCTCTCTTGCTCATGCTCAGGTCGAGTCTAATAACAACAAAGTCATCACATGACCAGGTACGTCATGGGGATCCCCTCTATTTAACCCCGTGACATCCTGCAAACGGTCTCTACAGAATCTTCTTGCGAAACTCCGAGTGACAGGGTGCTCTGGCGGTCATCCAGAACTCATAGAACCGTAGTTACATTCGTAACTCTCGTTCTATTTCGTTCTTACTGACCGCCAGAGGCAGTGCTTCCCACTGGATGACTCATAACAACAAGGTCACGAGGAGGCTACTCCTAACCTTAAGCTGAAGTTGAGGGTCCCAAGAGGACTGCCGCTTCCAGAGCACCAGGGGCTGCCACATTAACCCTGTAGTATCTGGAAAAGGTATCAGTGGATGACCAATTAGCCGCTGCACAAATGTCCATTAGAGGTACACCTTTTAATGCTGCCCAAGATGTTGAGACACTTCTTGTTGAATGGCATTTTATGCCGGCTGGCACTGTGAGGTTGTTTTCCTTATAAGCCTTGACAATGATCTCCACCACCCAGTGTGACAACCTCTGCTTTGACAGAGGCTGCCCTTTTCTTGGCCCGCCGTAGCAGAGAAAGAGTTGGTCTGACCGTCGCAGTTTCTCTGTAGTACTCAGATAGCCCCGAAGAGCTCGCACTGGGCACACTTGTTCCGTTGGATTGCCCTCTTGTGTGTCAGACGCAGAACGATTAAGTGCTACCAACTCAATTGGTTGATTCCTAAATGATGTTGAGAGCCTTTTGGGTAAGAATGAGGGGTTAGGCCATAATGTCACCCTTGTTCCATCCGCATTCCAACGCATACAGGACGTATTGGTTGACAATGCGTGGAGCTCACCAACACGTTTGGCTGACGTTATTGCCAACAGGAATACAGTCTTTATTGAAAGCCACTTCAGGTCACAATGCTCCATTGGCTCAAATGGTTGTTGTGCAAGTGTTCTTAAAACCAGACTGAGGTCCCATGCGGGTACTCTAACAGTTGGAGCAGGGTGCAATCGCTGAGCACCCTTCAGAAAGCGGGTGATTAGAATATGTGACCCTAGTGATTGACCATTTATTTTTACATGCTGGGCAGAAATTGCAGCCACATATACCTTTAGGGTAGAGGGAGCCCTGTTATTGTCTAGCAGAGACTGCAGAAAACATAACACCATTGGCACTGGGCAGTGGTCTGGGACCAAACTTCTTGGTGTACACCAATCAGTGAAAAGCTTCCACCTGCAAGCATAGATATTCCTGGTGGAAGGTGCTCTAGAATTCAGGATTGTGTTTTGCACTTTAACATCACAAGACTTCAACAATAATTCTGGCTCTTCAGCGGCCAGACACAGAGCTGTAACCGATCTGGGTTTGAGTGCCAAATCTGCCCCTGCAACTGAAGGAGCAGGTCCTGCCTCCTGGGTAGGCTCCAGGGCTCCCCATTGAGAAGCCTGCATAACTTTGGAAACCAATGTCTCCCTGGCCAGTTCGGTGCCACTAGGAGCATCCTGTGGTTCCCTTGAAGAATTCTGTGGAGAGTTGGCAGAATTAAGGGGTTCGGGGGAAAGGCATAGAGTAGAAGATTTGGCCAGGCATGTGCTAACGCATCCTGACCCAATGGGCTGGACTTCTCTGTCCAGGAGAACCACAGGGGGCAGTGGGTCGAGGTCTCTGAGGCAAACAGGTCCACCTGTGCTCTGCCAAATCGTCGCCAAATCATCTGAACAACTTCTGGATTGAGTCTCCATTCTCCTGGCAAAGGTCTGTGGCGAGACAAGAAGTCTGCCACCACATTCGACACTCCTGGTATATGCATCGCCCTGACGCTTGCGAATCGAGGGAAGGCCCATGTCAGGAGGTCTTGTGCTATTCTCAAAGACTGACTGGACCTCGTGCCGCCTTGATGGTTGATATGATATACCACCGATGTATTGTCCGTTCTGATAAGAATATGGCGATTCTTTACGGCCGGCGCAAAATGCTTCAGGGCTAATTGCACTGCTTGGAGCTCCAGGGTATTTATGTCTTTTGTGACTTGCTCGGGTTTCCATAATCCCCTGATCATCCTGTGCTGCCACACTGCCCCCCAGCCACTTAGTGAAGCATCTGTCTGTATTATCTCCCGGCGAGAGGGAATCACACCCAGAGCTACGCCTTTCGTCAGGAATGACCTCCTTTTCCATTGTTTCAAGGTAAGAAGGCATCGTTCTGTAACTTTGACCAGCCTGCTCCTGTGCCATGTGGGGTTCAGGTGAAGACTGTTTACCCATCTCTGATAAGGGCGCAGCGAAAGTAGGCCCAGTGATATCAATGCCGCTGCTGCTGCTAGCATGCCCATCAATCTGAGGACCGCTCTGAATGGCAGCTTGACCTGTTTCCGAAAACGCTGGAGTAAGAGCAATATGCTGTCCACCCTCTGTGGTGATGGGAATGCTTTCATTGATCTCGAGTCTAGAGTGATGCCTATGAATTTCACAGACTGACATGGGATATACTGACTCTTGCTGAAATTCACCCTGAGACCCAACTGAGTGACATGGGCAATCAGCAGATTGGTGTGTTCTGTTGCCTGGCCTTGAGATGAAGCACAGATGAGCCAGTCGTCCAGATAAGGGAGCACCTGTACCCCCCTGGCCTGTATTGGGGACAACGCTGCCGCTACGCACCTGGTGAACACACGAGGGGACAGGGACAGCCCAAATGGTAGGACTCGGAACTGATAGACCTGACCTTGAAATGCAAGCGGAGAAAGGGTCTGTGTTGCGGTGCAATTGGGATATGAAAATAAGCGTCCTTCAGATCTATTGTGGTGAACCACTGTAGTGGCCTGACCGCCTGAAGGACCTCCGTTGTGCGTAACATGTGGAATGGTAAAACCTTGAGGGACTGATTGAGGCCACGAAGGTCGAGAATGGGCCTTACGCCGCCATCTTTTTTCGGGATTATATAGTACACTGAGTAAAACCCATTTAGCCGTGCTGACCATTTTACTGGTTCTATGGCGTCCTTTTCTAGGAGTTCGGCTACTTGTCTTGACAATGCCAGTGAGCTGTTGGGGTCTTTGACAGTAGTCATCTTGACCCCATTGAAAGCAGGGGCCCGCCGTCGGAATTGCAGCCTGTACCCTTGAGATAGCGTTGCTTTTAACCAAGGGTCTGAGGTGTTTTCTTTCCAGAAATTGAGCTGCTGGTGTGAAAAACGTCCGACGGTTGGCCCCAGGACTTCATGCCCTGCGAGCCTGGGCTTTATTGTCTCTGGGGGGGCGCTGACCTGACGCCCTGCCCCTTGGAGCCCGAAATACTTGTTGTCCCCGTGCTCTGGGGTACTGCACATGCTGATCTAGTTGCCTTGGCTGGCTCCTCTGAACAGCACCAGAACGAACTAAAGGTTGAGAGCGAGTAGGATACCGTCCCCCATACCCTTGTCTAACTTGTGATGGTGGAGTTCCTCTTAGGTCTGCCAGCTGCTGTCTGGTCTTATTCGTCTGAATGCTCTGCTCCAGAGTTTGCTGTGCCGCTGGTCCAAACAGTTGGCCTGGGACTACAGGGAGGTCACGAAGTGTTCTCCTACAGGCCTCTGACAATGGAGACTGTGCGAGCCATACTTGCCGGCGTGCCTGAGTGAGTGTTGACATGAGTCTACCCAACTCTCTTGACATTGTAAAGATTCTAGGGGATCTAATCCCTGGGGAATTTGCATATCATAATTAATTCAATTCAATTCAATTCAAGTTTATTTGTATAGCGCTTTTCACAATACACATTGTCTCAAAGCAGCTTTACAGAAAGTGCATTTCAGAAATGTACAAAGAAAAATACAGTTAGTTAATCATGTATAAATTTAGGCATAACATATCGCCGGTGTTTAGTCGTCTCTTCACAGGCGTTTAGTCGTCTCTCCACCGGCGTTTAGTCGTCTCATCACAGGTGTTGGGGCATCTGAAGTCTTCGTGAGAGGCTGGATACAAACTGGAGCTGACGAACGCTATTTACCTCGGGACTAGCGTCCCGAGATAACAGCAGAAAGACAGATGGGAAATAATTAGCATAGCTGATGTTCATAATATTAATGCATTCGAACTGATTCAGAAGTAGTATAAAAGGTAAGCATTAAGTGAATGCTTGGTTAAAGAGATGCGTCTTTAATCTAGTTTTAAACTGGGACAGCGAGTCTGAGTCTCGAACAATATCAGGAAGGCTATTCCAGAGTTTAGGAGATAAATGTGAGAACGCCCTCCCTCCTTTAGTAGACTTAGATATCCTAGGAACGACCAGAAGCCTCGAATTTTGTGATCTTAAAGAGCGTGATGGATTGTAGGGCGATAGAAGGTCTGTTAAATACACAGGAGCTAAACCATTTAGAGCTTTATAAGTCAATAGTAATACTTTGTAATTGATACGGAACTTAATAGGTAACCAGTGTAGAGATGATAAAATTGGTGTTATATGATCATATTTTCTTGATCTAGTAAGGACTCTAGCGGCTGCATTTTGCACTAACTGTAGCTTGTTTATTGAGGATGCAGGACAACCAGCTAATAAAGCATTACAGTAATCTAGTCTCGAGGTCATGAATGCATGAACTAACTTTTCTGCATCTGAAACAGATAGCATGTTACGTAGCTTAGCAATGTTTCTAAGGTGGAAAAAGGCTGTTCTTGTAACATATGATATATGATTTTCGAAAGTCAAGTTGCGGTCTAGCATAACACCCAGATCTTTTACTGTAGTGGATAAAGTAACAGGACATCCTTCTAAATTAAAGTTGTATTGTAAGGGATTTTGTGGGTAGTTTTTTGGACCAATAAGTAATACCTCCGTTTTATCTGAATTTAATAGCAGGAAATTACACGTCATCCAGCATTTTATATCTTTTAGACACTCTGTCAAGTTAGATAATAATTAATAATAATTAATAATTAGTAATTAATAATTATTCATACATGTTTGGATTAGATCAGTCTTACATGTTAATAAATCTCCCCTAAAGGAGAATGTCATTTTACCTGGATGTATACATACAATCCTTTCATTTTAACAAGTTGATTGCAAGTAATTACACAGATCACGTCTTAGGCAAAATTAATTTAGCTCAATTGTCCGAATAACATTGAGGGGTTTTCCCCAATATCATCTTACTTTATAGGATTGCAGGAAACGCAATTCTCTGGCCAGAAGAATTGGGTTTTCTGCCCCATAAACAAATATGTAAAGCTATCTTTAAGTTATAAAGTTCGTAGCAAGATCTTTTGGCACTTCAGAGACTCGAAATTGAGCAAAGAGAAAGTCCATCAGTCAAGTGAATATAATGATTTAATAAAGGCATGTCTACTTATATATATTTACTACGTTACAGGAATACATGTATTTACAAACATTAACACGAACGAAACACATTAAGACATTGATGAACGAGAAATGCGTAAAGTTTGGGCAATGGATGACTTACACGCGTTAGCGAGTAAGAGAGAGAGAGAGAGGGAGAGAGAGAGTGAGGAGAGAGAGAGAACATTGGCATACTTCCTCCTAAGACATTCACCTTTCTGATTACAACACGAAACATCATCTTAATGCTCCTTAGAAGCGTTATAAAGAGATACTTGCACAAGTTATGGGTCTCGCTGTGTTGTCGCATTCCTGAAGGCCTGTCCCGCGCGCGTGCGTGAGCGGAGTCCTTTGTGTGTGTAAGCGTCACGTGTTGTCTCTGAGCGCTCGGCGGTTTAAAGTCTTTGAGTAGCATTACCAATGAAAGTAGCTCGGCTACGTTTGTTTCACTCCGTGGAAGTAAACAGAGTCGACTATGGAAAACAAAACTTTGCCTTACAAAGGAAAGATATAAAGATCGGATCGGGTCTCCGAAGGAGACCACGGATCGGGTTACATGATGCAGCAGTAACGACGGGCGAAGCAAGAGAGTGTTTAAACTGGTGTTCAGTCCTTTTGAAGCCCTGACTTTTCCGCCTTCTTTTGGAAGAGGGTCCAATCAGGAGCTTTCTCTTTGGGGGGAGGTTTTATGGCCCATGGTGTTCTAACCAGGCATTTGACTCCCTAATTTCATTGGGTGTTTAAGGGAAGAATCTTCACAATTTTTATAATACTAGTGTGTCACCAAGTTTAGCAAAATGTAATGTCAATTAACAAATGGGGAACGAAGATTGGAGTTTATCAAGACCAAACTTGCCAAAAACGGATTTGGTTAAACAGTTTGCAAAGTTTAAGACCTTATACCATTAGTTTCCCAACACATAGATCAAACCCTAAAAGACAAATCGTAAGATGAGATTAGATACATTGTTCGTATAATTCAAAAGGGGAAGTATAATAGAATATATATGACTGCAAAATTCAGTTCTCCTTCGTTAGAATTCTAGGGAATACGCAGTTACATGTAAAAATACATAATGGTAAACTCAGTTATTTCAATGTAACATGAACAAACAAACACATAAAACACATGGAATATTTCTGTTTACAATGTCTTTTAAAAAGAGAAGTTTCTTTTCTCTGTAACATTAACTTCCTGTGGCACATCCCACATTCCTGGGGGGGGATGTGTGGTGGAATGTGTGTGTGTGTGTGTGTGTGTTAATTTTGAGTCCTGGGGGTGGGGAACGCTGGTTTGGAAGCTTCCCGGCCTTTGAAGGCTCTTAGGATTTTAGTTATCCAGAATATATTTAATTATTCAGATTCACCCTAAATACGCTACATATTTCCCCCCTTTCGTCGGATGATGTCCCCGTGTGTTGGACATCATATGACGACAAATCATCACCATTGGCGGATGGCAGGTGAATCATGATGATTGGGTAGGAGGTGCTGTTAGGCTGAGGCTGAGGGCTCAGCTTGATAAAGTTCGACGCAGCCTCCAGCGTGGTACCCTCTTCCTGAGGGTCCCGTGGGCTTGGCTGTAGATGTTCGCATCTCGTTGAGCCTCCTGTGCAGGATGACTGTCGAGTGTCAGGGTGTAGTTGATAGATGTAATGTCAATTAGCTGGGATCTCCTTTTGCAAACCACAATTCCCTTTCTGGAGTTAGGGTGAGAGTGTGGTTCTTGAAGAAGGATGGGGCCTTTTGGTACTTGGATGCGCTGCTCTGGCTGAGCAAGGTGACACAGATCACTTACAATCTCTGCTTGGGTCTCGGTGACTTGAGTGCGAGGCTTGGCTTTAGCAGGGCAGCTTGTGCCACTGATCTGCAGCCCGCAGGTTCCGTCAGGGTTGTCTCTGAGGAAAGATTTGTTAGGGCAGGGATAGTAAATGTCTTTGGTCAATGTGCACATGTGTGGATTCGGAGCTGGGGACAGCTTGGTGTCGCTGTCATGCAAGGCAATCACGTACGGCATGCGGATCTTGATGTGAGTGCTGCCTCTCAAAATCTGACATGGACAATGTTCTTGAGCCGGTGGATTCGGCTTGACTATGATGGGTAAGTTCAGGGGAACGTCCCATTTTCTCTGCTTGTGGTGATGCAGAGTGGGATGGCACTACCCATGAGAGTAGGCAAGGTGTATTTTTAAAGAGTCAGTTGGCGTGGTGATGGCGGACGCCAGCACGGTTTGCATGAGGCCTAAGGGTATCAGGTGCGGTGGGATTCTACCCATGGCGAGGCTGTCGATGGAGGAGTTCACCCCCCCCCTTAGCAGGTTTGTCATCAGGGCTGTTACCAGCTGATTTTGAGCAAAGTCATTATGGAAGGCAGTAAGCAGCTGTTTCATGGAGTTCACTGTCGGGGTAGGCAGAACGCTGTGAGTGTTGAAAGTTACCACAGTTCCCTATTGTCTTGTCGATGGGCTGCAGGGATGCACTCTGTTGTGAGTGGCTCTGTTCTCTGTGGAATCTCAGTCTGAATTTTGGCTGCATGCCGTCCGACGTTGGCGAGGTTTGCTGCATTCATGCCGGACATACAAGTGTTAAACAGAGTTCTGACGGCAGTGCGGCGGCGGTTGTGGCCACCTGGCTCCGCTAGCGTGACAGTCATTTTCTCAAGTTGGTCGAGCATGTGTTCAACATCGGCCTCAGTGTGCGTGAGGGCCTCCTCTGTCCGTTGGCACCTACCCAGCTGTATTGTGTCGTTACGCCGGGGTAGTGCGTTCTGTAGGCGTTGTGAGGATCAGGTGGCACAGGCACTTTCTGAGTGCGGGTCCGGCAGAAAAGGAGTCTTGGTTGTTCCCTTAGGATGGTGCTTGGTGCCGGACCTGGTGAGATGTCCGATTGCGGCTGCCCTCTGGTTGGCTGGAAGCACAGCAGCATCCTGGTAAAAGTGACAGGGAGAGAGAAAGAGAGAAAGGGAGGAAAAATTTCAGCGAACATCGTCCTTGGTTGGCTAGGACAGTCTTTTCGCTTTGAGGGCGCAGTATGCCACTTGCTTCGGTGTCTTGCAAGTGTCTCTGGTGCTGCGGGTTGCAGCACATGGTGCGTCATGGGCATAGGGCATACATTGTGGCATTACCCCCCTTTTGCACTGTGGCAGAACAAGCTGTGGCGCGGTGATGGCATCAGGTGCAGAACGCTGAATGTTGTCCAGTGCACGCAGCATGTGCTTGTTGACGTAGGTTGTGTGGGGCACCGGTTGTCGGTGGGTGCACCGACTTTCGTGGGTGGTTGGAGGGGTATGAGAGGTGGTTTCTCATAGTGTCCATAGTTTTGTGATAGTCTTTGGTAAGCTGGAAGGTTAAGGTCAGGTGAAGCAGGGGCTCTGTGACATGTTGTCATACTTGTAGTGAGAGCCTAATGCATGACCCTAAAAGTTCAGAACCATGGTTTAACTGGTTCGCTAGGTATGTAGCTTAAAGCTAGGTGTTTCACATGTAGCTAGCTAGTGAAGTGTGTCTTGTATCTTATCTTAGCTGTGGATGTTAGGAGGCTAAGAGGTGTGGTTCCGAGATTATTCCATGGAAAGGGCATAGCCGAGATGAAATAAATGCCTTAAGATGGTTCTTATGACTAAATTATTTCTCTGGACTTAACTAGTGGTTCACTACGGCTTGACGAAGTGAATGATGGGGAAAAAAGACAGCTTTCCTATTCAAATTATGCTTATTATCAATCCTCTGGACTATAGTTGTGCCCTAGTAAATTGTTGAAGTTACTTGTGTTGCAGGGTCACAAAAATGAGTACACTTGTTGAAAATAAAACAAAATCACAAATAAAGGTGTCTCTGTTTCCTTTCTGGGCCCTATGGGAAATGGAACCACATTTGAACAAGAGAGGAAATAAAATAAATTTTAAATCATATAGATGACCGAAAAGTAAAGGGGATAGCTGAGTGCTATTAATATCCAGGTCAAAGAATAAAATAAATTTTAAATCATAGAGATGACCGAAAAGTAGGGGAATAGCTGAGTGCTATTAATATCAAGGTCAAATAAAATAAAATGGGGAAAAAAAAAATTAAAGAAGAGCCAAAAGAAAACAAAAATTAAAATTAAAAGCAAAAAGAAACAAAGTGATCAAAACAACGGGAATGATCTGAAGGCGAGAATAATCAGTGGCATTAGTGACTAAACTTTTGATTTGCCTGGGCCAACACTTCATAGTGGGTTACAACGGTTGCGTGTTCGAGGCCACATCGTGTGTGTCCCATCAAAGGATTAGTCACCTGCCGATGAAGATGGCTATTGCTATATGAATTCTTCTCTAGCTACACAGTTTACATGTAGTTAACTTAAGTTGTAATTAACAGGGTATCTCCAAAGTTAGCCTTCGACGGTTAGCAAGGGCTATGCCTCAACTAGTAAAGGTGAACTTTAGCTAAGAAGAATTGCAAACACGAATGTGAATAATTAGAAACCCTAACTGGTGTTAAGGAAAGTATTTTAGAATACTGTGCACTGTGTAAACACAAGCGGTGATTAAGGGTTCAAGTAAATTATGCTAACTGCTAATTGTAGAAGTTATTATTTAGCTTAGCCTAAGCTGGATGGATGTTAGGTTAGGTTAGCGTAGCGTAAGCTGGAAGGATGCTAGGTTAGCTTAGCGTAGCGTAAGCTAGCTGGATGCCATGTTAGTTTAGCTTAGCGTGAGCTGGAAGGATGCTAGTAGCGTTAGCGTAGCCACCTAGGGCTGGTTTGTTTACAAGGTGACATCACAAGTTAGCACTTCCTGTGACAAGTCGTTGTCATGGAAACTAGAGCATGTCAGACAATTCAAACAGTCCCTAAAGGCTGTCTGTACATTTTACATGAATTATGCATGTTTAAACGGGTTAACCGGGGTGCAACTTTATTTTAAGTCTTTCTAGGACTCGGTGTTACATGAAGTAAAATGCAGATGTGTTTTGGCATTAGCTAATTTTACTCATGGAACTCTTCTCTTTATTTTAAGCAACTTATTCTATTTGTTTACAGAGTAAGGAAATAGATTTGCTGGGAGTCAAAGCTTGTCTAAGCATATATAGTTACGTCCCTCTTGTGCACTACTGCTGACTTTTCAGCGATTACAGCAGTTTTGATCACTAGGTAGCTCTCTGTTTGCAGATGCAGCTAAAGTTTAGGTGAATTACATCAATCAAACAATAATTTGTAAGGCCTTTACATTTGTAGAAAGGGGAGCGTCGCCCAGGTCTACCTAGATATAACTTTGTCCTGAGCTTTCTTTGTTAAGACACAGGTTTAGTCATACTGCAATTTGGATTTCTTTTAAGCAAAGCAGAATAAACATCGGTACAGTTTACAGGCTGCTGAGATGAGGTTTCTTCATCAAACAGACTTACGCTTTACTGCTTAACATGCTAATTTTAGTTGGAAATCTAAGGCTATTTTACTTAAAGTAGAGATGTCAATTTCAGCAATCGTTTATCTGCATTTAGACAAGCCAGCGATCAAAAATGCGTGCTGCACATTGTGTTTTAGTTGGATCGTAACGATTAAATGCACGCCCATAGGTTAACTGTAGTTTAAAGCTCAGGTGGTTTCACTCAACTCTGACGTCGCAGTGACGTATGCCCTATTTGGAGCTAGCGTTTCCTGTAACCCTTCATTGTCATAGAAACTAATGTTTAGCAGTGTCATTTCAACCAGCATGTTGCAAATGCTTGGTTCGAAAGAGTCGTGCATAGTCTGTTGGCAGGTGAGGCTTACACGTCCATTCAAGATTTTCTTTAAGTCAGTAAAATTCTAATTTTACGAATGCAGAGTCTTGCAACTCTTTGGGCAGACATTTTCATCTACTTTTGAAAAGTTCTATGTTCTATGCTGATCAGGGACCCTTTTAGCAGAGTCTTGCACTGTGTTCGTGCAGTGTCTTCTGGTTTTGCAGTTCAAAGTCAGTGGGGTTTTAGGAATTCTTTCTGAGGAGGCCTTCTGTGTTAGAGGCCTTCTGCATTAGGTCACGCATCGTTGAGTGGGCATTGCGTGGTCTTTGGCGAGCTGGAAGGTGCAGGGTAGCGAACTGGAACTTTGACTTGGTGCTGAGGCTGTGTACCCCTAGATGGCTGCTGGAGTTCTTGGGAACTCTGACCTTGGAGTCTGGCTCTGGTGACCAGTGTGACTGGAGGGCCCAGACGGTCAGGTGTTTGAAGTCTAATGAAGCTTAGAGCGTTCTAGCAGGTCTTTGCCAATCAGAAAGGGGTGCGTGCTCATTTGTGAGATGTACACTGGGTGGGTAGGCCTCAAAAGGACCAATTGTCAGGTAAATGGGAGCTCTCGTTCTAGCCGGTTGTACGTTCTGGTTGTACGACTGCACGTTCAGCTCACACATGTGGGGTATAAGAGTTCGATCTTCGCTCTTAGCTATAGCACTGAGTCTTTCAAAGAGTTGAGCTGACATTAAAGTGAGGTCTGAGCCGGTGACTTTCCCGTGTTTCAAGGCTCACCTCATTGTCTAGAGTGATGGGTAGGTAGAGTTTCCGGGCCCACCCCCTTTTGATCAGTTCTTTTGGGGTTTCGGTCCCAGCTGTGGGAAACTGTGCGGTCTCACTCAGGCTGTGCAGCTGTCAGCTGTGGTGGCTGTGTGCTGCTGTCACTTTGTGATGTGACCGTTTGCTCTGTGTCTGTGGCTGACGAGCAGTGTTCTGTGTACCTGTAGGTCTTACGCTCAGGTATAGGATGTAAAGCTTGTACCTCTTGAATTTTTGGAAAGTCTTTTGTGAAGAAGCTTTTCAGCGACTTCAGGGTCTCGGCTGTCTCAGACGTGGCGGCATTGTGTTTGTCTGATGCGTGCTCAGGCTTGGGCTTACCAGTGGCCTGGAACGGACTCGACTCTCTGTGAACAGGGCTATGGTGTTATGGGGCGCCCTCTGGAGGCATCTCTGAGTAGTGTTCAGAGACAGTAGATCGTGGGGTTTTTCAAAGTCTTTTCGGATTCTGGATCAGAGAATTCTTTAATGAAGGCCTGCCGCAGCGGCTGGTAGTCTATAAGAGTGTTTCAACTCTGTGGAACAATGTCAAGTTCGGCTTTGAGATCGTGTCTCTGTTGAGTAAGTTCATGGATTTCAGCTCGGCCCGTGTGTAAGTGGTTTCAAGAGCCGTGGCTTTAGTGTCTCTTTCTTTGGGTTCAGTCTCTGCTGAACGAGCTTGTGGCTGGTAGCACGGGCCTCTTGCAAGTTTTTTCTTTTTCAGGCCGTGGCTTTCGAGTCTCTTTAAGTTCGGCCTCTGCTCTTTGCAAAGGGGCTTCACTTTTGTCGGAGTTTCTCGTTGGGTTCCTCTCTGGCTCTTTTCTCTGACTGTTCTCTGCGGTCTGTGTGTAGAAGATCAGACAGGGCGGGTTGAAGTCTTTTCACTTCCTTCTGTAGCTCGGGGTCGTTGTCATCCTCGGCTTGCATCCTTAGCGTTGCAACTTCATGGAGACGTGCTGGTGCGATGAGCTGGCAAGCGAGGTTTTGGACGTGTCTGGCCGGTCTTTGTCGTGGGAGCTTTGGCTTGGTTTGTGCGCCATCAGCTTGTCCACGTCGCTCTTGGCTTTGAAGCTCTGAGTCACTGGCGACCTTGGGCAGGAATGGAGGTGTCATGAATCTCAGCCATGTGTCCAGGTTGTCCCAGCGGTTGTGGGACTGTAGGACCGGAACATACTGGTTTCGACTGTGGGCGAGAGGAACACAACACACACAGAGAGACCAAGCAAGTTGTTCTACGTTTAACGAGCTATAATACGGGCTATGCCGCGTATGCAAATTGTGGTTAACTGATGCAGACAGTTAAATCATTCTGTGGGACAATTTGGTTAGGTCATCATGGGCCTGAATAAAATTTTAACAGGGCGGTAGCTTAGGGGTCACCTGTTGATGCTAGCGGCTTGTTGTCTAATTATTATTCAGCGTTCCTTGTTGTTTCAGATAGGTTCTGTCTTCTAGGTGAACTGAAAAGAACAGAGCACGACAGACAAGAGCAGTGGCAAGATAGCAGAGTTTGAAGTAACATGCAACCATCCAAGATGGGAAGGTCTGTAATGAAATGGCGTTAAGAGTACACAGGAAGTGTTACAGGGGAAGAGGAGGCCTAAGCCTGCGGTTTGTGGCTCGGAGAGGAGGAGGGAGCCAAACACTTCAATAACCGGGGGAATCTCTAGATTCTGTAGCAAATATTAAGTGGATGGGTTTAATACCTTTGTTTAGTTTGCCTGGGGTGGAATGAGGTCATTTGGGTTGGAGTCAGCATCGTGGTTGGTCTCTTCTGTCGTCCCAAACGCTTGACAGCAGTGTCCCGGGCCTTTCGTGTATCTGTACCGATGTGCTCCCTCTCACGCAACCTGACTTTGAATCACAACGGCAGTGCCAAATTGGTGATGTCGTTGTTGCGGGCCGCACTAACGGAGAGATACAGGAAAGTCCGAGACTCGCGCTCAGTCAGTGCTGGTGACGCAGGTCAGATGAACCAGCGTGCTGGACTCCAAGCAGAGATGACTGTCAAATCACCACAGCTCTTTAGTGGATTCTACTTAAATACAGAACAGTGTGAACAGTAGCTTAACAGTGAATGAAAGCTTTCTTGTTTAAACTGAATTGAGTAATTATGTATGTAGAAAATAGAAGCAAAGGTTTTCCTAAATAATGGTAAAAAGGAAATTATGAAAATGATGTTATTTATCAAAATAACTTAACCCAAAAAAAAAAATTTCCTAAAAAAAAAATTTTTTTTTTATTAAATTCCTTTTATTATTATTACTTTTACTATTAATGAAATTAATAATTAAAAGTAATAAAGTAGGGTGGACCCCGGGAGAAGACAGGCAGTAGTGGCGCGTTTGGGCCACAAAGGGTTTGGGTCACTTCCTCCTAGTGGTCAACCTGGCTGACCGAGAACTTGATTTGAATTGCATTCAAACTGGTTTAAATACACTTCAAATCGAGCGTATGCATAGATGTTAAGTAACTTCTAGAATTGTGGTCATAACATATCAACTCAAAATTATTAAAAATAATTTGAGACCGGAAATATAGAAGTAAAGCCATAAAACTCTTGCCCACAGGGAAGGAGACTTAATTCACATTAATCTTGAAATTTGTTTGTTTCAAATCAAATTTGAATAAGTGTAGGAAATTTAAGGTTGGCATTATGTATGATGAGGATAATATCCAACATAAAATCAACTGAGAGAACGCCACTTCAAAGCAGAAAGAGTAGAAATGAATAAAAGATGAGCTGACTTAGCAGGGGAGGGCCACAAGGGGGCCGCACTACTAAGTGTTCATCAGGGACTGTTAATACTTACTTTTGAATATTTTTTTTTTTTTTTTCAAATGTGGTTTGAACTAAATTCAAAATAAGTGTACACAGTCAGGAAGTGAAAAATCATGTTAGTAACACTGGAACTTGCACATGCATTGAAAGTTGAAGCACAATTTCAGGAATTCACTGGAAAAATCTGAAATTGTGATGGAGAGAAAATGTTTAGGAAAGGATGACCTTGTTACTAGTGTCCACATGATGGCGACATTTTGCTCATGCAGGATGAAGTCAGGGGGCGGTACGTATTCGAGAACTGTCAAGCACTTAGGCTAAGGGTTGCCCTCTAGTGTTTGTCAGCGGAACAACAACCGGCCTGCTTCCATGTGTGATTCAAATTTGAGCGTGCAGACGCTTTGCTTTCTGTAGCGATCACACTTATCAAACTAAATCTCAGCCGATTTTTGATGCTATGTTTTAACAAACACGACTTGCAGAATTTTTTCCTGCGCTATGTAGGAGAAAACAGGAATTATACGTCTGTCGGTTGGATCCAAATACATTTATCAAATAGCATTTAATGATTAAAATGTTTTGGAGGTTTTGGTACTATATTTCACTAAACAGCGTGGCAAGATTTTTTTCTACACACACACATAGGGTTCACAGGAATTAGGCATCTGTTTTTCGCTTCCCACAAATAATTAGCACTATGATTCATACGTGTTCGCTTATAAATTTCAAACCTCTGCGGGTTTTTCCTTTTTCGACACGTGTGCACGGAAGGATTTCTTCGCTTCCCTACATTAATATAGATAACAGGAATTATACGTCTGTCATTCGAATCCAAATAACATTTATCAAATAGCATTTAATGATTAAAATGTTTTAAGGTTTTGGATTTCTCTGTGCTATATTCTAACAAACACGTCTGGCAGGGGTTCTGCGCTGCGCATAAATAAAACAGGAATTATTCGTCTGTTTTTTCGACTCCCATAACATATTATCAAATAGCACTTATGATTAGATATGCTTTAGGTTTTACAATTGAGTAGCTACGTCAATTTTTAACCAGGAGTTTACCGTTAATCTAACGATTTAATATAAGGCCTTTTTAAGAATAGTGAAAGAGCATCGTTTCACTAAATCTTGTCTTCACCCTGACAGAAGAACATCGTTCGGACAGGGGAGTTTAATATTAAAAATGTCGTCGTTCAAAAGAGGTTTCTTCGTCTTTTATAGGACAAATTTAATACTGTGAAACTATGAAAACTGCAGTTTTCTTCTTAGTTTCACTGGACTGAAATGGCTTTTTGCCTTTAATCAGTCACGGTGAGTTCGCAATGCGTTCGCTCAACCGAGGTGCACGTACAATATTAAATCACAATATAGACAGATTGAAAACTGATCTCTTTTGCTCAAAACAAGTTTAAAGTGTGCCTAGCAATTCCTCCACCAATTTATGTAAAGATTCTAGGGGATCTAATCCCTGGGGAATTTGCATATCATAATTAATAATTAGTAATTAATAATTATTCATACATGTTTGGATTAGATCAGTCTTACATGTTAATAAATCTCCCCTAAAGGAGAATGTCATTTTACCTGGATGTATACATACAATCCTTTCATTTTAACAAGTTGATTGCAAGTAATTACACAGATCACGTCTTACAAAGCAGGCAAAATTAATTTAGCTCAATTGTCCGAATAACATTGAGGGGTTTTCCCCAATATCATCTTACTTTATAGGATTGCAGGAAACGCAATTCTCTGGCCAGAAGAATTGGGTTTTCTGCCCCATAAACAAATATGTAAAGCTATCTTTAAGTTATAAAGTTCGTAGCAAGATCTTTTGGCACTTCAGAGACTCGAAATTGAGCAAAGAGAAAGTCCATCAGTCAAGTGAATATAATGATTTAATAAAGGCATGTCTACTTATATATATTTACTACGTTACAGGAATACATGTATTTACAAACATTAACACGAACGAAACACATTAAGACATTGATGAACGAGAAATGCGTAAAGTTTGGGCAATGGATGACTTACACGCGTTAGCGAGTAAGAGAGAGAGAGAGAGGGAGAGAGAGAGTGAGAGAGAGAGAGAACATTGGCATACTTCCTCCTAAGACATTCACCTTTCTGATTACAACACGAAACATCATCTTAATGCTCCTTAGAAGCGATATAAAGAGATACTTGCACAAGTTATGGGTCTCGCTGTGTTGTCGCATTCCTGAAGGCCTGTCCCGGCCGCGTGCGTGAGCGGAGTCCTTTGTGTGTGTAAGCGTCACGTGTTGTCTCTGAGCGCTCGGCGGTTTAAAGTCTTTGAGTAGCATTACCAATGAAAGTAGCTCGGCTACGTTTGTTTCACTCCGTGGAAGTAAACAGAGTCGACTATGGAAAACAAAACTTTGCCTTACAAAGGAAAGATATAAAGATTGGATCGGGTCTCCGAAGGAGACCACGGATCGGGTTACATGATGCAGCAGTAACGACGGGCGAAGCAAGAGAGTGTTTAAACTGGTGTTCAGTCCTTTTGAAGCCCTGACTTTTCCGCCTTCTTTTGGAAGAGGGTCCAATCAGGAGCTTTCTCTTTGGGGGGAGGTTTTATGGCCCATGGTGTTCTAACCAGGCATTTGACTCCCTAATTTCATTGGGTGTTTAAGGGAAGAATCTTCACAATTTTTATAATACTAGTGTGTCACCAAGTTTAGCAAAATGTAATGTCAATTAACAAATGGGGAACGAAGATTGGAGTTTATCAAGACCAAACTTGCCAAAAACGGATTTGGTTAAACAGTTTGCAAAGTTTAAGACCTTATACCATTAGTTTCCCAACACATAGATCAAACCCCTAAAAGACAAATCGTAAGATGAGATTAGATACATTGTTCGTATAATTCAAAAGGGGAAGTATAATAGAATATATATGACTGCAAAATTCAGTTCTCCTTCGTTAGAATTCTAGGGAATACGCAGTTACATGTAAAAATACATAATGGTAAACTCAGTTATTTCAATGTAACATGAACAAACAAACACATAAAACACATTGAATATTTCTGTTTACAATGTCTTTTAAAAAGAGAAGTTTCTTTTCTCTGTAACATTAACTTCCTGTGGCACATCCCACATTCCTGGGGGGGGATGTGTGGTGGAATGTGTGTGTGTGTGTGTGTGTGTGTTAATTTTGAGTCCTGGGGGTGGGGAACGCTGGTTTGGAAGCTTCCCGGCCTTTGAAGGCTCTTAGGATTTTAGTTATCCAGAATATATTTAATTATTCAGATTCACCCTAAATACGCTACAACATGAATGCGAATGCTTGCAACAATGCATCGCTTAGTATTTGGGCTGAAGGATCACCCCCAATAGGTTGGAGAGACTGGGAAAGCGCCAGCATAAAGTGTGAGAGTGAATTCCCAATGCGACCCATGCGTGCTGCAGTATTGTACGCTTGACTAAGAAGATCGTCTGTTATTCTGCACTGAGGTCGTGGGCAGCGAGCATTAGGTCTCCAAGCCTTCTCCGGTGATATGATAAAAGAGGCGATAAATGGATCCACTTTCGGCATCTGACCCAGGCCATAAGAGTCTGGTTCGTGCATTGCTGCCAAGGCCCTGCTTGCTGTGGTATGATGTGTAAGTGACTTGGGATTAGCCCAGCACCTCTGTAGTTCCCCAATATAATCTTTGGATGGGGGAATGCTAAGAGCGGATGGTTTTGCAGTTCCTCTGAAAAAGGCACTGGAAGGAGCTGCCACTGTAGGGGCAGTGTCCAGGCCTAAGCGTGCCAACGCAATCTGGAGGGCTTGTCTCACCACATCCTGATCTGATTCTACTCCTTCAGCTGAACCCTGTGCCGTGTTCTGAGAGTCATCATGAGAAAAGTGAGAGTGGCTTACTGATAAGAAGTCCACATTTCCCTCCTCCCGAAACTGGTTTTGAGAGGCTGCCATGGACAGCATATCCTCCTCAGGAACGGGTAATTCCTTACTGGGATTTCTCAACATCGGTGATGGTGCCTCTCTTGGTTGCAGATTTAGAATTAAAGACTTAATCTGGGCAAACTCTGAGGTCAACACCTCCACTCTATTGGTTAAAGAATCCTGTCTATGTCTCTTACTGGTGGAGACACTCACCGTTTCCATCCTTTTCCGCTTAGCCGACACTTTTCCCTGCCGAGGGGCCTCTGAGGTCAAGAGTGCCTCTACTGCAGCTAGTCTGGAGGTTCTCCACTCCCACGACATGGTGCTACAATTCATACAGGCATCCTCAGTGAGGCCCTGCTTCAAATGTTCCAAGCCTAAGCAGGATGGACAGCAGTCATGTCCATCATCCTGCTGTAAAGTGGCCCTGCACACAGTGCACGTCAGGCTAAGCTGTTCCATACTGCCACAGCAGTGCTTATTGAAGGCCAAGCGAGAACACTCTGGGAGCCACAAATTTTTTTTTTTTTTTTTACACAGCGAAACTAGTGGTAATACTTATCCCACTGTTAATAGAAGTACCAGGTAGGTAGCAGTCCAAAAAACAGAGCGAAAACACTCGTATATAACGCAACTGCTTTACATATACTACCTATATAAGAAAAAACAAACAAAAACAATGAATTGGATGTACATAGCTACATGTGTAAGACTATGTAATTTATAAAAATACACTCTAAAAAAAAGATGTGTTAAAAAACAACACACAGGATGTGTTGATGGTATTTTGACACATGTTGTGTACACTCTAACAAAAGATGTGTTAAAAACAACACACAGGATTTGTTGATGGTATTTTGACACATGTTGTGTATATTTTTAACACAATGTGTGTTAAAATGTAACTCTGGATAGAATAGCACTGGGTGGAGGAGAGTTTGTGTTTATGAAAAAATTATAGGTATATTTTATATGGTATCCCATAAAATGCTCTAAAATAAATAAAGCAATACATTCATATAAATAAATGAAATCTTCATTCATGAAAACATACAGATTAATGGGTGTTTTTTTTTTTTTTTGCAGCCAATCACATCATGCCTCTTTTTCAATGTCTTTTTCAAATGCTGCTTTCACTTGTTATTAATAACCAGATTAACTTTATTTCTGTCAGAAGCTCTTATTGAGAATTAACAGGTTTTGGTGTTGACGATTCATTGAATGTTTAATTTAAAGTCACCAGAATCGTGATTAGTGTCAGCTTTAATTGGGCTCTTGACCCTGGACTCTTTAACATCAGTTTTCTCTGGTTACTATACATGTGAGTTTATTTAAACACATATGAAATAGCTGAAATAATCATGGGAATAACATGCTCAGGTGATAATATTATCATCATGGACATGTAAGATTATTAAGCTCAGCAAGAGTTTAATATTTGAAAGAGGAGTTTAATATTTATGAGATGATTTTTAAAAAGATAAGCGTATTGTAATTAACTTTTAATTAATTTTTAAAACACATTTCATAGAGAGCCTTACAGTCTAAGGTATCAGACAGACTTCAAGAATCAGCATATGAATCTCAACAATGGTGACAAATGAAAAGCTTCATGCTGCAATGCATTCTGGATGCCACCATAGTACAAATCTCATCCATGACTCCCAGCATGCATTGCAGCATGAAGCTTTTTTTTTGTCACCATTGTTGAGATTAATACGCTGATTCTTGAGGTCTGTGTTTGACTTCTTTTTGCTGCAGATTAAAATTATCAGAAAACTTTTTTATTCTTATTCTGCACTACTGGATAGCATGGTGTAGTGTGACAAGAGTGTTATAACTAACAGCACATAAAATAATGAATGTGCACCATCCATATACTCAATCTGATCAACACTTGCTGATTATGACATCATCAAGCAACATCTGATCATATTTTCTCTCACTACAACAAATTGTAATATATGACAATACTGTTAAAGCAGCCAGAAAAACACTAAAAGAAGAGTGAAGGGTCAAGAGCTCAAATAAAGGAGCCATTAATCACGATTCTGGTGACTTCAAATAAAACATTCAATGTAACATCAACATCTAAAGCTCAGTTAATTCTCAATAAGAGCTTGTCTATGTAGATCCATGATGTCTAAACCATCCAAATGTTCAAACAAACTCTTTATTAAAGTCACTGGACTACATAAACACAAGTTAACAATACGTTTCAGTGTTCATCCAAACACTCAGTTGTAAAAACACAGGAAGTAACTCTGGCAAATACACACCTACAGTCACATGTGACACATATCTGACACAAGTTGTGTAACTATAACACATTAGTGTGTAAAAGGTTTCAACACACTTCTGTGTAAGAGGAATAACACATTAGTTGTGTTAAAGGTAATGCAAAATGTGTAGTCCTTATAAACACAGAGGTGTGTTAAGATATAACACAGGTTGTGTGTTAAATTTGACACAACATGTGTTGTCCCTGAGCACACACACTACATGTGTTAAAATCTACACAACATGTGTTGTCCGTGAGCGACAACACTACATGTGTTAAAATCTACACAACATGTGTTGTCCCTGAGTACACACATCACATGTGTTAAAATCTACACAACATGTGTTGTCCCTGAGCTGATTCAGCACATGTGTTAAAATCTACACAACATGTGTAATAGTTTTATAAGAGCGCGCCGACACTCACCATCACTGTGATTGGTATAAAGTGTTTGCTACGTTCTCAAACAAACAGGCCAGTGTAAATACATGTTATTTATATACAATATTTAGTCAGTTGCTACATTTGAATTAAATTCAAAGTGCAAACTCTGTTAACTGTTATTTCTCATCAACTCATCAATCAAAAGCAGCATTATCAATTATGAGTTGAAGCATGAATAACTGAATAATGTCCAGTACAGTGAGTCAGTACAATGTGTGTATTAAAATGACTTGTACATTTATTGTGTTAAATTTGACACAACATGTGTTGTCCCTGAGCACACTCACTATATGTGTTAAAACTGACACAACACATCTCTTTTTAGAGTGTACATTTTTAATTCCACATTAATCCATCAAAACACAAGTTAACACATCTTTGTGTAAAAATAACACATCTTTGTGTTGACCTAGTTGACACAATAGATGTGTTAAAGAAAGGGACACATAAGTTGTGTCAAATTTGACACAATATGTGTTGTCCCTGAGCTGATTCAGCACATGTGTTAAAATTTAACACATTATGTGTTGTTTTTAACACATCTGTTCTAAGAGTGTACTTACCTAATTTAAATGCTCAATATGAATACAACCGACTGCCGTGAACGCCTTTGGTCTGTAATGAAAAATATATTGTTGTTCCTGGAGCGCAAACACTCTTACTGTTCGCGATAATTAATCACTATGTGGCTTTTCCTTGGAGCGAAACCACTCTGAAATGCCACTTATACACGTTTCATCAAAGAAACAATATCCAGTGCTATAAGCAACTTACCGCGCTCTGGCAGCAACCGGAATAAACAGCCGTGCTCCAACGAAGTAAGTTTGTCTTCAATCCGCCGCAGCCTCTGGAGGACGCACAACGCGCGGCTCCAACAAAAATGTTTGTTACGAGGCTGTGAAAGACGGAATCCAAGTATTCTGAATGAAAGATTTTTCTCTTCGACCTGTAACCTGCACGTATGCGAGAAGATTAAAGAGACCGTTTGCAGGATGTCACGGGGTTAAATAGAGGGGATCCCCATGACGTACCTGGTCATGTGATGACTTTGTTGTTATTAGACTCGACCTGAGCATGAGCAAGAGAGATATATTCCAGTGGGAAGCACTGCCTCTGGCGGTCAGTAAGAACGAAATAGAACTGGAAAAAGAGAAACACAAGAACTATAACTGACTTCCAGCAACACTGAGTGTGAAACCATTTTACAAACCAGTTTACGATTATTTCTTTCATACATGTACACAAGTTATTGTTGAGAATTAACAGAGATTTAGTTAATAATAAAGTTTGTTGTCACCATAATGGAGATCAGTATTTGCTTTAGTTGGTCTCTTGACACTTGACTTCTAAATATTTATCTCTCTCTGACTGCTGTAATAGTGAGTTTATAAAGCACATCTGTTGTGGCAAGAAAAAGTTAAGAGGAAATTAATCAGGTGATTTTGGCTTCTGCGATGTCATATTCATCCTGGACATGTCTAATTTTCAGATTTTTCTAGATTGTATTTATTGATTTTATGAGTATTTCATATTCAGCATATAACTGTGAAACATGAAATCAATATATGTGTAATTAGATTTTCTGAACAATATTATAAACACATAATATATTAAATAGGGGTGTCACGATTTCGATTTTAAATTGAAATCGATCGAAATTAAGTCACAATCTCGATAATCGAATTCAAAAATGGAATCGTCGATACTGCCACGCCCCCATGTCACGTCCAGTCGGTTTGCAAAGCGGAAAAAAACAGCGTTGAAGTGCTGCGAGTCCTCTACCTCAGTTACAGCCAGTCAAAAGATAGCATGGCTGCAGATGCAGGAGACCCATCGACAGGACTTCTGACCTCCTCTTTCACTAAAGTCGCCGGTGTGGGACAGTGGGAGTATTTCTGATTTGCAGTGAGTTATGTTGACAACGTTCACATTCGCGTTCAAAGTTCGCGCTTAAAAAAAGCCACACTTTGCAAGCTCTGCTACTGTATGTGCGTCAGTGCGTGTACCATTCTTCCACTTTTTAAATTAAAACTTTAAATTGACAAAAACAGCAGACTCAGAACAGTATAAATCTTTATACAATAAATCTAGCATGTCACAAATAACTTGGTTCTCCACCTCCACGAATGAGACAAGTGTCGTTCATTTCCGCACCTAGTCTATTTTTGCTGCACGCGCCGAGTTAAAGCGACAGCGCACAGTTTGTGGTCAAAATGAACATGACACGAAAATGTTGTAATTTCATCATAAATGCATTTAATTAAATTCTACATTAAATACTAATATTTTTCACAGTCATGTTTGTACTTTAAGACCGATCTGTTAAACCTTGTTTGTTTTGTTGTGAACTTGAATGTCATCTTCTGTGAATAAGACTGCAGTTACAAAAGAGAAACTACATGGCAGGTTATTTTGCTTAAGTTTCTAATTGACTGAAGATATAAGTTATTGTAACATTATTTTGTTAATAAATGTTTTAAATTTGACAATGTAGTGTGGTACATTGCGAACAAAGGTCATATATTATATTACATAAAAGTCTAGTCTAAAAATGGCATCGCAAACTGTGCTTAAAAAAAATAAATGTAAAAATCGAGAATCGAATCGAACCGTGACCTTAGAATCGAAAATGTAATCGAATCGAGGATTTGGAGAATCGTGACACCCCTAATATTAAATATATTTCACTCCTGTTTAACTCAGACACACACTGACATCAACAATCAGCGTATGAATCTCAACAATGGTAACAATCGAAAGTTTCATATCGCAATGCATGCTGGGTTCCAGGATTGTATAAAACTCCCAGCATGCACTGCTGCATGAATAAATAAATAAATATATTGCCACCATTGTTGAGATTCATGTGCTAAATTGTGATATCTCTGTGTTTCTAAAAAGACAGCGTAGCTTTTTTTTTTTTTTTTTGGTTAATACATAGTAAAAAAAAGTAATTGTAATTTATTGTTGTGGTTTCACAGTGGTGGTAATGTAACACTTTTGATTGAGGATTAAATTCTGATCGAGTGAGAATGAATTAGATTTGTGAATAAACAGGCAATATGATGATTTTTGTCATCATAATCATTATAACCACAATCATTCATAAACTGTTAGTGTGCACAAGTGTGACTTATGAAAAACACAGTTCAAGCAGCAAAATAAATACTAAAGGTTTAGCATCAGTATCCCAACTAAAGCAAGCACTGATCTCTATAATGGTAACTTCAAACCAAACATTTTAACAACTTCTGTAGATGTATGACAGAAATAAAGTCATACTGGTGGTTAATAATAGGTGTAATAATGCGTAATGGCTGGAAGTCAGTTGTTGGTCTTGTGTTTCTCTATTTTCTGTTCTTGTTGTTCTTCTTTTCTTCAGTGATTCTGCTTGTTAACAGCAGGTGTTCATCACTAACAAATTTCAACAATCACTTACATATTCACTGAATTAATCTCACTGCAACACTGTCAATGTTACACTGTTAGCCCTTACCGGGTTTTTTTTTACAGTAAAATACTGGCAACTCTGTTGCCAGCAATTTACTGTTAATTGTACAGTTATTTACTGTAATCTACAGTATGTAACTGTAAAAATGCACTAAAACTCGAGTTAACTAATTTCACTTGCAGAAACCGACTGCCTTAAATTTACCAACTATAATTTAAATGTATTAACTAACATTTATAATGCATTAATAATGTGAGCAAAGTATTACTGTGAGTGAACTTATTTCATTTGAAACCACAAAAAAATCTTTTGTAAATAAAGAGATTTCCACTGGACCAGCAACTACACAGTTACTGTCTGTTAAATAAAGCAACATGCAGCATATAAACAATGTTTGTAGATCTTCTCCTGGACTGAAGCACGGGCTCTACTCTTCAGCACAATGGTGACCCAAAAAATAAAATTTTACAGTAAACTACTGGCAACAATAAACCTGTATAATAACTTACAGTTTATTACTGTTAAAATACATTTTGTGGGTGTGTCTTTTTATCTTTCACTGTTAACCCTTTCAATCCCACAGGAAAATCCACATTACACTGTTAGACCTTACCAGGTTTTTTTACAGTAAAATACTGGCAACACTGTTGCCAGTTATTTACTGTAAAAATGCACTAAAACTCAAGTTAGCTAATTTCACTTGCAGAAACCGACTGCATTAAACTGTCATTTAAAAGTATTAACTAAAATTTATAATGCATTAATAATGTGAGCAAAGTATTATTGTGAACTTATTTAATTATAAACCAAAAAAAAAAAAAACGTTTGAAAATAAAGAGATTTTAACTGGACCAGCAACTACACAGTCACTGACTTTTAAATAAAACTACATGGAGCATATCAACAATGTTTGTAGATCTTCTCCTGGACTGAAGCACAGGCTCTACTCTTCAGCACAATGGTGACCCAAAAAACAAGATTTTACAGTAAACTACTGTATATAAAACCTGTTTTATAACTTACAGTTTATTGCTGGTAAAATACATTTTGTGGGTGTGTCTTTTTATCTTTCACTGTTAACCCTTTCAACCCCACAGGAAAATCCACACTACAAAGAGTAAAAGTAACATTGACAGTGTTGCAGTGCGATAATTAAGGGAATATGTAAGTGATTGTTGAGCATTAGTGATGAACACCTGCTGTTAACAAGCAGAATCACTGAAGGAAAGATGAACAACAAGAACAGAAAATAGAGAAACACAAGACCTACAACTGACTTCCAGCCATTACACATTATTACACTTATTATTAACCAGTATGGCTTTATTTCTGTCATACATCTGTAGCTAGGCCACATAAGGAAAGAATATTTTATATTGCTGTGAAGTATTTGTATAATTCTTACCAGACAGCTGTTCTTTTATAATTATTTTTCCTCGTTTGATTGCCCGGCCATGTGGTTGTGTTCCTGTTCTCTCACGCGAGAGTTTGTTCGCGGAGCTTCAGGGAATCCCGTGACGTCAGTCTGATCAGCTGGAGTTATGACTTTCACTTCCGTTTAAAAGAGGCGGAAAATCGGCGTTCTAGAGCAACGCTACTATTGCTCGTTTGGGACTAGCGATCGATCGCACTACACCTTTTGTTTTTGCTTGTCATTGACTGTGATTGTTGGACTCTCTTTGCGGAAATATACCAGTGGATTATTTCACCTTGGAGATCGCTTCACAGGACAGCGCTGTTCCTCTTCCTGTGCACGGACTTTGAAAGGCTGACCGGTGAGGCCGATTCAACGCACACACTTACACTGAACTGGAACATACACACACACTCACCGGACTTATTGCCTATTCTGTATATATTTATTTTTGGTGCTTCTATTGAATACACTTTAAGGTATTATTCCATCTTGTTTGTTGTGTTTAAGTTGTGAACAAATAGAACATTTCTATTCAAAGAAAATCATATAGAGGGTATAAACCGTAGTTTTTTTTTTGTGTATCCTGCCTTAATTAAGCTGAGTGTTACATATTGGTGGCCCGTACGGGGACCCTTTATTATTGTTCTTTGTGTGTTTTTTTTTTCAAGATGGATGTAAGGAATACTGATACAGTGACAGAAGTTGTTAATACTGCTGATGACCTAGTTACTTTTGAAGATGGCCAGAATGATATGGAACTAACAAATGTTCAAGAGATTCCCAGGTCTTTTGTGACTAGACGTAATCCTACTGCTGAAATAACTTCAATGCTTAGTTCATTGTACATTTCTGATGCTGAACAATCTGATGATGATGATGATGATGATGAGAGTTGTACACAAAATGTTGAGAGGGTACAATCATTGCAATCAGAACTGACTCAATGTAAAGTTGATTTATTGGCCCTTGATAACAAAGTACATACTTTAGAACAAGATTTCAAACAGTCAATGGACAGTACATTGAATCGGGAAACCAGTTTCAGACAGGCCGTAGATACTAGCTTGGCAAGGTTGGAGGATTATTTTGCAGATGCGCTGGAAAAATTAGAAAAGGCTGTGACAAATTGTTTTCTGAGGAGAGATGCGAAATGGGAAAGTCAAATGAGAAAAATGAGGCTCACTAGCACCCCCACACTCACCAGATTACAGGCCTATTCTCCAGATTCCTCCCGATTTTCCACTGTCCATCAACCACTTACCCCAACTCTAGTATCTAGAGAGAAAATTACCACTCATAAACCCCTCAATGATACTTATGACGTTCAACATCCGATGTATGATAGACACTCTAATGTGCTTACCTCCTCAGTAGTGGCAGGTTCATCCTCATTCTGTGCCCGACCTCCTATCCGCATCGAATTCCCCTCGTTTGGTGACTCCTGTGATACGGCGGAGGTGCTCAACTTTATCGAATAATGTGAGAACTTCCTGGAGATCCGGCCCCTTCCCAGTACTGAACTCCTAGGAACCTTGAGCACGGTGCTGAAGGGACCTGCTCTGAGCTGGTGGAAAGCAGAGAAGGTCAAGGTAACGGATTGGAAATCCTTCAAAAAGGCATTCATGGCTGCTTTTCTTTCAGATGATTACCTCTCAGAAGTGGAGGAAAAGCTGAGGACAATGGTTCAGCAGCCACAACAGCGCCTGAGGGACTTTGCATATGACTACCGGGCCCTATGTCTGAAATGGAAGCCAGAGATATCTGAGGAGGACTTAGTAAATCGTATACTTAACAACATCAACCCCAGGGTTGCGGGATGTATGAGGGGAACCGTCAACTCGGTTGAGCAGCTGGATCACATGGGAGCCAAAGACTACTGGCAAAAAGTCAGTACTCAGAGCAGCAAAGAAAAGACCAACAAAAAATCTGCTGAACGTACCTTTCAAAAAAACCTGGCTGGAGTAACCCTAGCACAACCCCATCCCATGTCATCTCTCCTGATGGTGCCTGTAAGGGTGAATGGCAAAGAAGTGAAGGCTGTATTAGACACAGGTAGCACTTACACTTTAATGCAAGAAAGCCTGTGGAAACAGTTGAAAGGTGAGATTCCCTCAGTTGTTACCTCCAGTCCACAGAGGTTCATAATGGCGGACGGCACGATTCACCAGTCCAGAGATCTGCAAAGGATTAAGATTCAATGGCATGATCAAGATTGCAGTTTGGATACTTATATCCTAAAAGACACTCACCTCGCTTTTCCTCTTATTGCTGGTCTGGATTTCCTGAGGGACACTGGAGCGGTCCTAGAAGTGGGAAGAGGTCGATATGGGTTAAGATCTGAAAAAGGAAACAACTATTACCCTTTCTTGCCATCGCAGATTCCAACAGGTCCTGTGATCCCGGCTGGTCAAGATCTTCCTCATAGGGCTGCAAAGCTGAATTTATACTATGCACTACCATCCACTGGTAGACTTCCAGAACTCTTGTCCATTTCCCCCGAGAGCAATACGTGGGACTCTGACAATCAGGAGGAGTTGTTGAAATTGAGCTCCGCCTGGCCACGCACCACCTCCAACAACCTGGGTAAAACCTCAATAGTACAACACAAAATCACATTATCTGATGACATACCCCTAAAATCCCGGGCATACAGAGTTTCTCCTCTTAAGAAGCAGATTATAGAGGAGCAAGTAGATCAGATGCTGCGAGACAATATCATTGAACCTTCTTTCTCGCCGTGGTCTTCACCTGTGGTCCTTGTCCCCAAACCTGATGGTTCACACAGGTTCTGCGTGGATTATAGGAGGCTGAACAGCAAGACAGTGGCTGACGCTTATCCAATGCCGTTGATTCACGACATCCTTGAATCCTTGGAAGGAGCCACTTGGTTTAGTTCCTTGGATCTGCAGTCTGGATACTGGCAGGTGGAGATGGAGGAACAGAGTAAGGAAAAAACTGCTTTTATCTCCACCAAGGGGTTATTTCAATTCAAGTCGATGCCGTACCCACATAGCAACATTGTGTCGGCCCAGATCCGGCCCAAATTTGGCACTTGTGGAATGCGGATCTGGCCCACATGCAGCGAAGAATGACGGCCCTTGGGTGGCCCACTCCTGTTTGCCAGATCTGGGCCACAAGCAGGCCATAGCAATGCCACATGTCAGCCAAGAGTAAAGAAATAAACCAGAACTGGACTTTATCTGAGCCACAAAATCTGTGTATATTAAATATGAAGTAAGTTCAGCCATAATAAGCCTGTTAACAAGCAGAATCACTGAAGGAAAGAAGAGAACAGAAAAAGAGACAGAAACACAAGAACTACAACTGACTTCAGACACAGTCTTAGATGAAATCAGCTGAAGAGAACAGAAGACATTAAATCTGTGAAGATCTCAGCAGAGGAGGAATAAACAACTCCACAAACAGCATTACCAGCTTCACTAATTACTAACCCGACTCACTTTATTTCTGTCAGACTTCTACAAAAGTTTTATTGAGAATTAACAGAGGTTTAACTCTTTCATTTGAAGTTACCATAACAGTGATCCGCGTTTCCATTAGTTGGTCTCTTAACTCTTACTATGTCTTCTGTCTTTTTTGTCTCCTGTGATAGTGTGTTAGTCAAACACATTTGCAGTAGCAAAGAAAGCTAAAGTGAAATGAGATGAGATGATGAAGGCTTCCTGTTGAATATTTTAAAATCATTGTTAAACAGACTGATTCATTGATGTCTTTTGAATCTAACAATTGTGTTGTTCCAGTAATATATTCATATCTTAAACTCTGTGTTTCTGCTGCTTGAGATCTGGCAATATAACAAAAATCAGTTAGAAAATTTTAACAAAAGATTTAATCTACCACGACACACACAGACATCAACAATCTACGTATGAATCTCAACAATGGTGACAATCAAAAGTACCTTGCTACAATGCATGCTGGGCACCAGCATAGTACAAAACTCCCAGCATGCATTGCAACATGAATAAATTATGCAGCTGAATTGTCCTATTATTTTGTTTAATTTGAGATATTTGCTTTTATTTTTTGCTGTTGTTTTTGTTGTGAGCTTTCCAGTGCTGTTCTGAATTGATGTTTACATAAATATTTTTGATTGTCACCATTGTTGAGATTTATATGCTGATTTTTGATATCTGTGAGTGTCATGGTAGATAAGTTCTGTGTGCTAGTTTTTGTTAAAATCTTCTAACTGATTGTTGTAATATTGTTGGATCTCATGCTGCAGTAACAGGGGTTGTGATATAAATAGTTAAATGGAACAACACAATTCTTAGATTAAATAGACATCAGTGAATCAGTCTATTTAACGATGATTATAAAACCATCAACAGATAGCATCATCACCCGATCTCATTTTACGTTAGCTTTTTTTTTTTGCTGCTGCAAATTTGTTTGACTCACACACTGTCATAGCAGCCAAAAAAGACAAGTGACATATTAAGAGTTAAGAGACCAACTAATGGAAACGCTAATCTCTGTTATGGTGACTTCAAATGAAAGTTTTAAACCGGTTTAAACACAGTTAAACCTCTGTTAATTCTCAATAAAACTTTTGTAGAAGTCTGACAGAAATAAAGTGAGTCTGGTTAGTAATAAGTGAAGCTGGTAATGCTGTTTGTGGAGTTGTTTATTCCTCCTCTGCTGAGATCTTCACAGATTTAATGTCTTCTTTTCTCTTCAGCTGATTTCATCTAAGACTGTGTCTGAAGTCAGTTGTAGTTCTTGTGTTTCTGTCTCTTTTTCTGTTCTCTTCTTTCCTTCAGTGATTCTGCTTGTTAACAGGCTTATTATGGCTGAACTTACTTCATATTTAATATAACAGATTTTGTGGCTCAGATAAAGTCCAGTTCTGGTTTATTTCTTTACTCTTGGCTGACATGTGGCATTGCTATGGCCTGCTTGTGGCCCAGATCTGGCAAACAGGAGTGGGCCACCCAAGGGCCGTCATTCTTCGCTGCATGTGGGCCAGATCCGCATTCCACAAGTGCCAGATTTGGGCCGGATCTGGGCCGACACAATGTTGCTATGTGGGATTGGAGACCTAGCTAGCAAAAAACTGTTAACTACACTGTAAGACCTAACAAGTTCAGCTAACTCATTTCATTTGAGGAAACTGATTACCTAAAATAATTTAAGTTTATTAAAAACAATAGTTATGAGTACTCTGAACTTATTTTCATTGAGTCACTAAAACAATAATAATTCTGAATACACAATTAAACTTTACACTGCATTTAAATACTAAATAAAGCTTAAACTTCACTTTATTGAGTAAAAACAGTGAAATGACAAACTTTAAATGAACTCAGAGCATTTGCAGTTACTGCTAGCTCACAATATCACACACAAAGTCAAATCCAATGAGTTAAGCTAACTCATCACATTTGATGTAACCGATTACATAAATTAATTTAAGTTTATAAAAAAACAAAAGTTATGAGTACTCTGATTTTTTTCAGTTGAGTGATTAATTAGGTGATTAGTTAAGTGATTAGTTAAGTGATTAATTAAGTGATGGTTGAGTATTAGAGATGAACACCTGCTGTTAATCAGCAGAATCACTGAAGGAAAGAGAAACACAAGAACTACAACTGACTTCCAACCACAACATTCGATGAAATCAACTGAAGATATTATGTTTAAACCTCTAAAGATCTCAGCAGAGGAGAATTGAACATCTCCACAAACAGCATTACCAGCTTCACTTATTACCAACCAGTTTGAGTTTTATCATGCGTCTACAGAAGGTGTTATTGTGAATGTACAGAGGTCTAGATGAAGATGATTTATTGAGTTTTATTTAAAGACACCATGATAGTGGTCAGTGTTTGCTTTAGTTGGGCTCTTGACCCTTGTCTTTATAACACCAATTGTTCCTCTGGCTGCTGTAACAGAGTGTGTATGACACACATTTGTTATGGCCCAAAAGCCAATGTGAGCATGTGGTTGTGTTTTGAAAATGACTTATGAAATCATGAATCATCATTTAGTGTCTTGACTCTCTGATGTCTGTACTAATCTTTGATTTAAAAGGTGATCCATTACTTGTATTACTCTTAATAAGTTATATTGATTCTGATGTAAGGCCAAATGTTGTGACAATCAGATTTTAAAAAACTCTATGGTATCATGCTGATTTACACAGACATCAAGATTTAGCATATGAATCTCAACAGTGGTGACCTTTCAAAAACGATTCATGCTGCAATGAATGCTGGAAGCCGTGTATGCGTTGTGTATTATGGCAGTACCCAGCATGCATTGCAGCATGAATTGTTTTTTCAAATGGTCACCATTCTTGAGATTCATATCCTGATTCTTGATGTCTGTGTTATTCATTGTAATACAATATATATATATATATATATACATATATATATTTTGTGCACAAATCCTCCAAATGATCTATAACATGGTTTTCTCTTATGCTATAGCAACACAGTTTAGAATTAAACTAAGAATTGTACCCTTTTAATCAGAGATTAGACTCTGATTGAGATAATTCAGTCAAGTCACTAAATGATGATCATCATCCCATCATTCCTTAACCAACATCACCTTATCATACTTTTCCTTGATCTCTCTGCCATAACACATGTGTTTTAAAAAAATGAATTACGGCAGCCAAAGAAAAGCATATGTGCAATTGTCAAGCGTCAAGAGACCAACTAAAGCAAGCGCTGATCTCCATCATGGTGACCTTAAATCTTGTTTCTCTTTACTTCAGTGATTCTGCTTAATAACAGCAGGTGTTCATCACTAATGCTCAATCATCTCTTAATTAGTAACTTAACTATACAATTATCATTCAATTATGATTCTGCGATCAAGAAAGTTCCATAACTCATAACGTTTGAGTTCTGTTTCAGTCTTTGTGTCCACATAGCTTTCGGTAATATTTGAGGGCAGTAAACTCAATTTAATTTAGTGCAAACAACTGTTAGGTTTTACAGTGTATTGTGTTTGTGCGGGATGTACGAATACATCAAAAACGTGGGAGAGGCTCCACAAGTTCCCCAAGGACAAACGGCTGATTCGTGCCTGTAAGTGTTAGCATAACTTACCCGAGCTTAGAGCTTAGATCGGCCCAAAAACATCAATCCCGAGCCCGCTGTGTCCGAGCCCGGTCCGGCCCGACACATTAACTGTAATTATGAGCCCGAGCCAGGTTTAAACCCGACTATTTTTTAATACGTGGGTCGTTATAACTGATGTGCTCAACTATCTTATATTACTTTCTCCCGACCGCAACATTTTTGTTTTGTCCTGCTCCCGCCCACAAAAATACTTTTTTTCTGTACCTCCAAATACTTTCAAGTTAGCCTACATGTCGCCACCATACACATCAGCATACATGCTCCTGATCAATTATTTGTAATAAAGCATTAACACACAAACCACTGTTATAACATAAAGCAAGCGGGCTACTGCGTGCATGGTTTGGCATGACTGAGCGCAAAGTGCGATCCCATAATAATTCCTAAAAAGCTGACATCAGTTCACAGAGATCTCGCACATCTCTGTTATTATCAATGAAGCTTTCATAGTATATACACTATGTTTGTTATAATTAGAGGATTTGCCAGCAAACAGAATTCAGCACTGAACAAAAAGTCTATTTTGAGCGGTGAGGGGAGTCCATCGTAAATGCTTCTGATTGGCCATTATTGTGTTCAAGAAATCAACACATATGCGGCTGTGATTGGCTTCATCGCTGCAGACATGTTAGAAACAGAAACTCTGCCTGTAAACCGTTTCTATTTTGTTTTAGTTGTTCTTGCTTTTCTGCAACAGATGAATAAAATCTATTCGTTTTTATGTTTTATTCATAGATATTTCAAGTTTGTCCCGCAAATCGTTGTATTCTCTTTCGACCCACACACACAGAGTGAGTGCATTACTGCCCGCGCTTCCTGTTATGACATCATCACCCAGTTACGGTAAAAAAACACACTACCTTTGAAGAAACTCCAATAAATGTTATTTTAACGCATTTTAAGACAGAAATTTTTAAATATATACATATTGAGCACTTTAATTTACACATTAATTGGTTGTGATGGTTAACCTGCAATTTACACTTTAAATTAATACAATATGTGCATATTCACACACCTATAAAAGCTACCTCAATTGAGAATTGAATGTAAGACACTAACCGCCAATTGAACAAATGATCTTTTATAAATATTCCTCTTGGCATACGGTATACGTAGCCTACGCCCCGAAGGAAGGACCCAGACGTGTATAAAGTAGAAGTAGAAGTAGAGAAAAAGTAGAAGTCCTGCCATGTGTTTATTCCAGCCATGAACTGATTGACAGTTGATTTCAGCTGATTTCTGTCTCCTGGCTGAAAAACGGATAATAAGCAAATCCAGGTGATTGGAACAAAATACTGAGGAGGATTTTTACTTTCTGAACTAGACTTTATACCTCTGCATAGCAATGCCACATGCCAGCCAAGAGTAAAGAAATAAACCAGAACTGGACCTTATCTGAGCCACAAAATCTGTGTATATTAAATATGGAGTCATTTCAGCCTTAATAAAGCCTGTTAACAAGCAGAATCACTGAAGGAGAAAATCTTAATTGGTTTGTTACCATTAAGGAGATCAGTGTTTGCTTTAGTTGGGCTCTTACCCTTGAGTCATTAACTTCAGATTTTTGTTTGGCTGCTGTACATGAGTTACAATAGCCAGATGAACAAAGATAAAATGTTGTGTGATGGTGTTTGCTGTGTTTTAACATTATTTCACAATCATTTGACCTGAGTAGAGCCCAATTTCTGAGTTAAATTTACTTTATTGATTATAGCAGCACTGTCCTTGAAAATCATTTTATTCATAACTTTCACAATGTAATCCAAATAATTTCTTAAAACATCACATACAACGTACTTCTTTTAAAGACATCAAGAATCAGCCTGTGAATCTCAACAATGGTGACAATTATAAAGCATTTTGCATTGTATTCTGGATGCCACCAATCAAATCTCATTCATGGCTCCCATAATGCATTGCTGTATGAATAAATAATGAGCTTATGTTCAGAGGTCATCTTTTTGTCACCATTGTTGAGATTCGTACGTTGATTGTTGATGTATGTGTATATCATCACGAAGTGCAATTTTTGTTCTCATGTTTGTTAAAGTTGTAACGACATTTGCAGGGTGTCTGGCAGATGTTTGGAATCAGCAAAATCCTGATCTGCTAACACAGCTCATTTCTTCTTGAGTAAATCACTGGAAGCTAGTTAATCAAACACAGCTCTGTCTTACTGTGATTGACAAATCAAAGGAATGGTGTTTGGGACTTGATCAAATCATTGACTCTGATTTTGCCACGCAGCGTTTTTCTCTAATGAATAAACAAAGGAATGACCTGTTTACTACATGTGACCGAAAGGACATGTGACTCCGAATGAATTCGCACACACACACAGTTACGCACACAACACGAACTTTGAACATTAAACTTACATCGTCAGATTCTCTGACAGGGGTGTGACCCAGTCTTTCCATAAAAAGACTGACCCCAGGAAGTTCCTCAGAGAGCTTTTTCCCTGTGAGAGGTTTCCGGTACCATGGCTCCTTAGGGAGCTTCACACCGTGTTTCTTCTTTTTCTTTAAACTTTCTTTATTTTCGTCTTCGGACTTTTTCTTACGTTCAGTTTCCGTGAAATGAACGTAATCGGCAACTTCAATCTTAAAGAGACTTTTTGAACCTACCGCGACCGCACTCGCCCGGAAGAGACGAGAAAGCACGCACCCGCTCTTAAGGACACACACACACGCAAGACGCGGCTTTCCTCAGCAACTCAAAGAGAACCATTGTGCAAGTATTAGTTTTATGGAACTTTTAATGTGATTTCATTCCTTAGTGTCTCTCAAGGTTCATTCTGTCTGTGATTTTTGCCATACTGCCATCTCTCTCTCAATCTCTCTCTCTCTCACTCAATCTCTCTCTCTCACTCAATCTCTCTCTCTCACTCCAGTTTGTTATTCGTTTGTCTTATGAGTTTTACTTACTGTACATACATGTATCCCATGTTTAAATGTAGAATTCTGTATCCGTAGTTTCATTTTATTAAAACCATATTCTTGATTGATTTTGAGATGCTCATTTTACAAAGTCAATGAAATGTTGGTCCTAGCTACAAAAGCTTTTATTATTGACTACTTTGAGTAGTTTAATTTTATAAACACAGGAAAATTAATGTTCACGGCCAGAAGATTGATATTTCTTGGAGTTTATAAGAAGGGATAACCTTGTTGAGAAGTTGATAAGTTAATCTTACGGCCGTTTGCTGGACAAACGGTTTGATAGCTAAATTAATTCCATTAAAGGTTATCTCATATAATCGATTTGGAAAGGGACCATTGATATATGAATGAGGAATTATAACTTGTTGTGATTGATCATTCATATGTACAATCTATCTATTTTCAACTTCGATATTTTAACTGTAATATGCAATATTTTAATCATATTCATGATTAATTATTCAAATTCCCTATATATCATTGAGCTAATGTTAATGTAATACCTAATGTTGTTACAGTTTGGTGGAGAACGCGACGCATTTCAAACTTTGTTTTATGAGCAAATTCAGTTTCAATCTGTTTATATGGTTATTAATAATTTTGTGCACACGCATTTTGAAATGATGAAAGTGTGAGAAGTCGCAAAACGCGAACTCACTCCTAACGGACTGAGGCAAAAAGCAGATGTCAGTCAGTAGTAACGTTACATTTGAACAGCTGCTAAAATATGCATAGACATTTTTTATCACTGTTAAATGCTCAGTACAACACAGTATTAATATTACAAATGTCCTGTTAAGAGATGCAGAAATCCCTCTACAGGTGATACATTTTAATATTTTTAATAAAACCGCCTATTAAAGACGAAGAAATCTCTTTTTTTAGTGCGAGACGTAAATCTGATCAGAGCGAGATTCCTCTTTTCAGTAGTAGAAAGGCCTGACATTTTAATATTTTTAATAAAACCGCCTATTAAAGACGAAGAAATCTCTTTTTTAGTGCGAGACGTAAATCTGATCAGAGCGAGATTCCTCTTTTCAGTAGTAGAAAGGCCTGACATTTTAATATGTTTAATAAAACCGCCTATTAAAGACGAAGAAATCTCTTTTTTAGTGCGAGACGTAAATCTGATCAGAGCGAGATTCCTCTTTTCAGTAGTAGAAAGGCCTGACATTTTAATATGTTTAATAAAACCGCCTATTAAAGACGAAGAAATCTCTTTTTTAGTGCGAGACGTAAATCTGATCAGAGCGAGATTCCTCTTTTCAGTAGTATAAAGGCCTGACATTTTAGTATTTTTAATAAAACCGCCTATTAAAGACGAAGAAATCTCTTTTTAGTGCGAGACGTAAATCTGATCAGAGCGAGATTCCTCTTTTCAGTAGTATAAAGGCCTGACATTTTAGTATTTTTAATAAAACCGCCTATTAAAGACGAAGAAATCTCTTTTTAGTGCGAGACGTAAATCTGATCAGAGCGAGATTCCTCTTTTCAGTAGTAGAAAGGCCCGATATTATAGTCGTTAGAAAACGATAAACTCCTGGTCTGAAATTGGCTTAGCTAACCAATCTAAACCTAATACATTTTGAATAAGTCCTATATTTTTAATGTGTATGGGAGTCGAACCAACAGACGGAAAATTCCTGTTGTTCACATTTGTGTGTTTTTGCAGCGAAGAAATCCTGCTACACTCTCTTGTGCCATTTAGCACCGCAAAGGTCCTAAAACCTTTTGTCTGTTAGTTTATTTGTGATTTATTCCAGAAAATCAGCGCGTGGCGCGAGCTGAAAGCTCTTAGCTATTGAATCACATTAAAAAGCGGTTGTAATTCCGCTGACTAAACACTAGAGGGCGTTAAAGAAGTCTCAAAATTACACCCCGCCTTCTGACTTCAGCCCGCATGAGCGCAATTACGCCATCTCGTGGCCGTTTCAGATAATGCTCTCTTACTTCTAAAATCCACATGACCAGTGAATTAGCCGATCTAAATTCTCAATAATTATTAGCATTTACAGCTTTGCTCGTGCGAATATTATTTAGTGTTAGACAATTTTCCTGCTTTTGACTGGTACATTTACTTTGAATTTGGTTCAAACTAAATTTGAATTAAAACTTAAATTAAATCCCAGCCCAGCCTACCTAATGGCTGCCTCCCGCTAAGTCAGTTCACTCAATTCTCTTTTCTCTCTTTTCAATTCTGTTGTGATTTGTTTTTCATTTCACCTAGAGACAGAACCTACGAGAGACACCAAGGAGAGCTAGATAACAGATCAACCACCGAGCAGCTAGCGTCACCACGTGACCCACTAGGCTGACGCCCTGTCAAAATCTTGGTTTAGGCCCTGCGCCGACCGGAGCAAATTGTCCAAATCTAACTGTCTGCATCAGTTAGCCAAAATTCTCATAGACGGCATAGCCCGTATTAGCATAATTCGTTAATCTTACAACAAACTTGCATTTTGGCCTCTTTGTGTGTGTGCTGTGTTTCTCTCGTCAATAGTGAGCCATTATGTCCCGTGCATCCAGTCCCACATCCCACTGGGACAACCTCGAGACGTGGTTGAGAGCCATGACAACCACCTTCCTGCCCCAGGATGCCGGTGACTCAGAGCCCCCAAGCCAAGAGCAGCGGGACGCCGACTTGGACAGACTGACGGCCCACGATCCAACCCAGAGCTACAAACACAAAGACTGGGCCAGAATCGTCGGAAGCATCGCACACAACCTCGTCGCCCAGGCAAGGCTCAGCGAAAGGAGCAACATCGACCTGGAGCAGCAAGCAGCAGCGCTAAAGCTTCAAGTGGAGGAGGCCCGGAAGGATCAGGCCCGAACCCAGAGTCGTCTAGATCAGCTACTCCGCGAGACCCACGACCAGCGTGGGACAGAGTATGCAGCAAACCCAGAGCTACAGGAAGAAGTAGAAAGACTTCAAAATGCCCTGGAAAACCTTCGTCTAGAGACAGACGAAAGAGAACAGTCGGAGAACGAAACCAGAGAGGAACTCGACAAGAAACTCCGACGTGGTGAGGCTCTCCTAGAGAGAGCAAAGACTGAACTAAAAGAGAAAGACACTAAGGCAAAGGCCTTTGAAAAACACTTACACACGGCCCGAGTTGAAATCCATAATCTCACTCAACAGAGACACGATCTCAAAGACGAGCTTGACCTTCTTCACAGAGAGTTGAAACACTCTTATAGACTGCAGCATGACCGGGAAGGGGAAACACACACCACAAAATTTCCCCTTACCAGCCAGTCCACACCTTTCAGCCACGAACTCAAGGTTGAAAAGGGGGTTGAAAGCCCACTGTTCAGTATGTCACCAGCCAGCTACCAGAGAACCCCTGCCGCTAACCACGGCATGGCCCCCAAAGAACTTGACAAGCTGGCCCGAAACATCCCTATGTTCACTCCAAACCCTGCAGGAGGCCATGATGTGCACGCCTACCTGCAAGACATAGACTTTCACTTGCACACTGTTCCCAACGTAACCCCGTGGGACAGATACCTGCTCAGAATCATGTCCAGTCGTGAGGCGCGCAGCTTCCTCGACCGTCAACCAGAGACAGTCAAGTCGGACTACCAGCAGTTGCGGCAGGCCTTCATTAAAGAATTCTTTGATCCAGAATCAGACCAAGGACTAATCACAACCATGGACCGCAGCTGACACTGCGCAGTGCATCTCTACGGTAATCGGCCACACTCTGACACTAGGTTTGGCCTGCACTCTGCAAAGAAGACTCAACGAGATGCGATACAGTCAAGCTCACGAAAACTGTGTCTTAAGATTTCAGACGGAATACCCGGAAAGGGGGGTGCCAAGTCAGAGACCACGCCCAACCTCAGCGAGCTGAATCCTAAGCTCTTAGCTCCACCTGCCGCCTTACCAGCCTGGTCCACCTGATATCCTACCATCATGAGTCATCTGCCATCAGCCGTCGTGATGATTGTCCTCCGATGATGTCCACACAGGGACGTCATCCGACGAAAAGGGGGACTGTAACGACATTTGCAGGGTGTCTGGCAGATGTTTGGAATCAGCAAAATCCTGATCTGCTAACACAGCTCATTTCTTCTTGAGTAAATCACTGGAAGCTAGTTAATCAAACACAGCTCTGTCTTACTGTGATTGACAAATCAAAGGAATGGTGTTTGGGACTTGATCAAATCATTGACTCTGATTTTGCCACGCAGCGTTTTTCTCTAATGAATAAACAAAGGAATGACCTGTTTACTACATGTGACCGAAAGGACATGTGACTCCGAATGAATTCGCACACACACACAGTTACGCACACAACACGAACTTTGAACATTAAACTTACATCGTCAGATTCTCTGACAGGGGTGTGACCCAGTCTTTCCATAAAAAGACTGACCCCAGGAAGTTCCTCAGAGAGCTTTTTCCCTGTGAGAGGTTTCCGGTACCATGGCTCCTTAGGGAGCTTCACACCGTGTTTCTTCTTTTTCTTTAAACTTTCTTTATTTTCGTCTTCGGACTTTTTCTTACGTTCAGTTTCCGTGAAATGAACGTAATCGGCAACTTCAATCTTAAAGAGACTTTTTGAACCTACCGCGACCGCACTCGCCCGGAAGAGACGAGAAAGCACGCACCCGCTCTTAAGGACACACACACACGCAAGACGCGGCTTTCCTCAGCAACTCAAAGAGAACCATTGTGCAAGTATTAGTTTTATGGAACTTTTAATGTGATTTCATTCCTTAGTGTCTCTCAAGGTTCATTCTGTCTGTGATTTTTGCCATACTGCCATCTCTCTCTCAATCTCTCTCTCTCTCACTCAATCTCTCTCTCTCACTCAATCTCTCTCTCTCACTCCAGTTTGTTATTCGTTTGTCTTATGAGTTTTACTTACTGTACATACATGTATCCCATGTTTAAATGTAGAATTCTGTATCCGTAGTTTCATTTTATTAAAACCATATTCTTGATTGATTTTGAGATGCTCATTTTACAAAGTCAATGAAATGTTGGTCCTAGCTACAAAAGCTTTTATTATTGACTACTTTGAGTAGTTTAATTTTATAAACACAGGAAAATTAATGTTCACGGCCAGAAGATTGATATTTCTTGGAGTTTATAAGAAGGGATAACCTTGTTGAGAAGTTGATAAGTTAATCTTACGGCCGTTTGCTGGACAAACGGTTTGATAGCTAAATTAATTCCATTAAAGGTTATCTCATATAATCGATTTGGAAAGGGACCATTGATATATGAATGAGGAATTATAACTTGTTGTGATTGATCATTCATATGTACAATCTATCTATTTTCAACTTCGATATTTTAACTGTAATATGCAATATATTAATCATATTCATGATTAATTATTCAAATTCCCTATATATCATTGAGCTAATGTTAATGTAATACCTAATGTTGTTACAAAGTCTACTAACGTATTGTTATAATATTGCTGGATATCATGATTCAGTTACAGGTTTGTGTTGTGAAAATAAAGTAATTTGACCAAATGATTCTTAAATTAAAATATTTCAGAGAATCAGGCTATTCATGATGATTACAAAACCATCACCAGGTAACCTTCATCACCTGATCCCATTTAAAAGTAACTTACTTTGCTACTGTAAATGTGTTTGACAAACACACTGTCACAGCAGTCAAAAGAGATCAAATATATAATAAGAGTAAAGACCCCGACTAATGGAACTACTAATCACTGTTATGGTGACTTCAAATGAAACCGAGTTAACCTCTGTTAATTCTCAATAAGAACTTCTGTAGACGTTTGACAGAAATAAAGTCAGTCTGATTAGTAATAAGTGAAGCTGGAAATGCTGTTTGTGGAGTTGTTTAATCCTCCTCTGCTGAGATATTCAGATTTAATGTCTTCTCTTTAGTTGATTTCATCTAAGACTCTGTCTGAAGTCAGTTGTAGTTCTTGTGTTTCTGCTCGTCTCTTTTTCTGTTCTCTTCAGAGGAGTAAAGTCCAGGTTCAGAAAGTAAAAGTCCTCCTCAGTATTTAGTTCCAGTCACCTGGATTTGCTTATTAGCAGTTTTTCAGTCAGGAGACAGAAATCAGCTAAACTTAACTGTCAATCAGTTCATGGCTGGAAGAAACACATGGCATGATTTCTACTTTCTACTTCTACTTTATACACCTCTGCTTATAATTTTATTATTAATTCTTAATTTTGCAAGGGAATTATTTTTAGATTTATTTAACAGGCAATTAAGTTTTTTCCAAAAGTGTTTTGGATTTGTAAAATCATTTAATAATGAGTTTTTATAATAATCAGATTTGGCATTTCTTGTTTTGACAGTACATACATTCCTTAATCGTTTATACTCAATCCAATCTACCTGATCTTTTGTTGAATGATATCTTTCCCAGGCCTTGTCCCTTTGCTTAAAGAAATTTATTAAATCACCAGCAATCCATGGTAGATGTCTACCCTTCACTTTGACTGATGCCCATGGTGCATGTTTATCTATAACTTTTAATACCTCAGTATAAAAGAAATTCCAGGCATCATCAACATAAGGAATTAAATCCATCCTGTTCCAATTAATACATAACAAATCTTGAATAAATGCATCATTATTCATATATTTAAATTGTCTTACCTTGATTATTTTAGGTGGTAGATGAGGTAACCTTATTTTCCAGGTACAAAAGATAACTGAATGGTCACTGAAACAATCAGATAAAACACCTGAATCAGCGATTCTATTAGGATGCGTAACCAAGATCCAGTCTAAGAGAGACCTGGAGTTCCCCTCCACTCTAGTAGGCTCCTGTATTAATTGAGTAAGATTTAAGCTTTCAAACTGATTCCTCTCTTTAAGAGAGGACCTGTCAAGCCAGTTTTGATTGAAATCTCCCAATACTATAATTTCATCAAAACAATTTAAAGAATTAATAGTACTAAGAATATTATTTGTTGATTCGGATGGAGAATTGGGGGGTCTGTATATATTTCCTATAATTAACCGTTTGTTTTGATGAAAACATATTCTAACAAAAAGACATTCAAAGTGCATGGGACTTTCACTTGCAATAATAAGTTCAGAAGATAGACTTGCAGAAACATAGGTAGCAACTCCTCCACCACGATTGCCTCTGTCTGCTCTATATATAGTATAGCCATCTAGACTTATTTCATCATCACGTACTTTACTATTTAACCAAGTTTCAGATAGAGTAATAACAGCAGGTTTGTTATAAGAAAGCCATGCTCTAAGGAGATCAATTTTATGAAGTAAACTCCTAATATTTAGGTGAATAACTAATAAACCTTTAACCATAGTCATTCAAAAAAAGATAAGAGAGATGAACATGGGATTGGATGGAAGAGCAACACACATAAACACACACACCGCACCACACTCGTTTCTCCAAACAAACACAAACAAGCACAAACTGCCTGGTCCAGAGCATTGTAAATAAAAGTAAAAAAAAAAAAATGAAACAGACTATCTGCCAATATATACTGAGTGTTGTATTTACATCATTTACTTCTTAAATTCCCAGTATGAACAAAACAAAAGAGAGCCATTCCAGTAGCATTATAAAAATAAATAAATATTATTAGCAATAGCTTTGTGATTCCACAGCATATAATAATCAGGTTTTTTTTAATCCCAAATATTTCTGAAACATTGTTCTTATGAAAACACTTTCAATCAAATTTATTTAGAAACCAAGACATCAATAATCAGCCTGTGAATCTCAACAATGGTGACAATAATAATCCATTGTGCAGTGGCTGGCACCAATCACAACTCATTAATGGCTCCCATCATGCATTGCGGTATGAATAAATTATGTGGTTCCCAAACCCCCGACACTGCACGTTTTCTTTTTCTCCCTAATCAAACACACCTGATTCAACTCATCAGCTCATTAAAATGTTATTTACTTTTCCTAATTGAATATTCTGCTCGTCACCATTGTTGAGATGCATTGACTGAATCTTGAGGTCTGGGTGTACCTAATAAAAAGATTCTTTTTAGAAACAACTTTGAAGAAATCCTTTATATTATACCTTAAATTCTGGATATTTATGCAGAATCACAGTTATGCTGTAACCAACAGAATAAATCACTAAACATATGGTTGATATGATGACTGCCATATAACTAACACATCACTTTTTTTTCTTTGTTCATCTGGCAGTTATAAGTCAGAAACAACAGCCAAACAAAATCTAAAGTTAATAATATTAGGGTCAAGAGCCCAACTAAAGCAAACAAGGATCGCCATAACGGTGGCTTACAATTTTCTCATTCAGTGATTCTGCTTTAGGTGTCTTCAATAATGCTCAATCATTATTCAATCACTTAATTATCTCATTAACTTCAACACTGATATGTGTTACATTTAACAGCCTGTAGTGTGCACACTGAGCAGTGTTCATTTCATCTGGGCAAACCCATGTGGGGCCTACATGGAAACCGGGTGCAAAACTGGCTGGGTCCCAGTTAGATAGCCCACGTCAAACCCATGTGGGCCCCACATGGCTCTGCTGGCTGGGACAGTTAGTGCAAAATGCAGCCGCTAGAGTTCTTACTAGATCAAGAAAATATGATCATATAACACCAATTTTATCATCTCTACACTGGTTACCTATTAAGTTCCGTATCAATTACAAAGTATTACTATTGACTTATAAAGCTCTAAATGGTTTAGCTCCTGTGTATTTAACAGACCTTCTATCGCCCTACAATCCATCGCGCTCTTTAACCTGTTAAGCTTCACCCCCAATTTTGAAAAATCCCCAGAAATGGCATACCCAAACTGAAACAGATGAACCATTTGTTCTAAAAGCACAAGTATGATCTCATTTGAAAGCTGAGACCTGGCAGTTTATTGCAAATATATAATTAATTATTGTCATAATGAAAAATAAATGTTATAAATAGCTTCAAAGTTTTGTCAAGTTATTAGAAATTTATTTTTATGAAATATTTTCATGAAAATAAAATTGAAGTTGGCCCTGTAGCAATCTAGAAATGCACTGCAGCTAAAGCCACATGTCTGACCATGTTATATTTAAAATCTGAAGATGATATGTCTAAAACTCTTTATTTAGTTAAATGTTTTTCAAGATCATGTCAAACGACTTTATTTTGATTAGACTCTAAAAAGCAAACTGATGTTTATTGTCATTTTCTAAGCATCTATTCAGTCTATTTTCTCTATTGTGTTGTGGTCTAAACGATCTCCATTCAGTCGCAGTCTCCCCTGCACACATTCACACCTCTCCAGCCTCTGGTTATTGCTCTAAATATGCTTGCTTTTGTCTGCATTATAATTACTAACGACTGGCTATTCACACTGTTTCAACCCCTAATCTCTTTTAGGGAAAGTTCTCAAAGTTCTCACCTTACATTTGAAACTATATAAAATGACCTTCTTGAAAAAAGAAACATTTCAGCAAGCAGTCCTATTTAGAAATATTCATAAATATAACAGCTAGGTAGCAGGTGCACCAAGGGCTAGCTAGCATGTTAGCTTAGCACACCATCAATACACGACAATTTATGAGATTAAAACCATGTTTGTGCTCTAAAACTTACTTTATAGCACAAGTCGAGTGTTTTAAATAACATTCTGTGCTCTGATTTGGCTTCAGATAAAAAAAATTGGACAGAAAATATAGTATTTTATAGTATTCTTCACGATGATAACGTCTATATCGATTAGCATTACATTATAAATATAATCTATTATTATGAAAATACCTGACATGGCTCGAAGAACACAGGTAAACCAAATATCATTGCAATCATGTTTATTGTCTTCAAAACATCTTTATCTGCATGTTACAGCGATCTCTGTTAGTGTTTACGTCGTGATGGACTTCCTGAAATGTCACATGATATGATTCTTCTTCGTGTTCCAAATTTGGACCGCATATGTGCACAGGGCGCCCTCAGGCTGCCAGTATGTATTGAAAACACAGTACATCAGAGTCTCCAGCGCTCATAATGATTAAATCGACGCATTTGGGTAGATATTCAATAAATATGATTCCTGTCTATATAAATCTGATTTAAACCTATGAGAATCTATCAATATTTCTCCAAATCTGTACACTTTTGAGCTAAAAGCCCTGATGGACGTTGTTTTGTCAAGCTCTGTCGTGACGATCTCACTGGAGTTTTTTTCTGAATGGAAGCGGCTGAAGCTCATAATTCATATCAAAGGTATCGACTCATTTTTTGATTACATAACTCCAGATACAAATTAAGACATAACTGTCACTATAAGATTCTCAGAATACAATAGTGGTCAAATACTAAACCTTCAGTCTTATATCTTTTTAATGATGTATAGTTTGTCAAGGTATTAACATTGAATCTGATAGTAACTTTGAACGATTTAAAAAAAAAAACGCTCAGAGCGCCCTCGCTCTGGCGAAGGTTAACAGGTTAAGATCACAAAATTCGAGGCTTCTGGTCATTCCTAGGATATCTAAGTCTACTAAAGGAGGGAGGGCGTTCTCACATTTATCTCCTAAACTCTGGAATAGCCTTCCTGATATTGTTCGAGACTCAGACTCGCTGTCCCAGTTTAAAACTAGATTAAAGACGCATCTCTTTAACCAAGCATTCACTTAATGCTTACCTTTTATACTACTTCTGAATCAGTTCGAATGCATTAATATTATGAACATCAGCTATGCTAATGATTTCCCATCTGTCTTTCTGCTGTTATCTCGGGACGCTAGTCCCGAGGTAATTAGCGTTCGTCAGCTCCAGTTTGTATCCAGCCTCTCACGGAGACTTCAGATGCCCCAACACCTGTGATGAGATGACTAAACGCCTGTGGAGAGACGACTCGACGCCTGTGAAGAGACGACTAAACACCGGCGATATGTTATGCCTAAATTTATACATGATTAACTAACTGTATTTTTCTTTGTACATTTCTGAAATGCACTTTTGTAAAGCTGCTTTGAGACAATGTGTATTGTGAAAAGCGCTATACAAATAAACTTGAATTGAATTGAATTGAACTGTGGAGCATTGGGGGCCTGGACCGTGGAGCAATGGCAGACTGTGGAGCATTGGGGGGCCTGGACTGTGGAGCAATGGCAGACTGTGGAGCATTGGGGGCATTGACTTTGGAGCAATGGCAGACTGTGGAGTATTGGGGGCCTTGACTGTGGAGCAATGGCAGACTGTGGAGCATTGGGTAGGGTGGCCTGGACTGTGGGAGAGCAATGGGCGCCAGACTGTGGAGCATTGGGGGCCTTGACTGTGGAGCAATGGCAGACTGTGGAGCAGTGGGGGCCTTGACTGTGGGAGGCATAATGGCAGACTGTGGAGCATATTGGGGGGGCCTGGACTGTGGAGCAATGGCAGACTGTGGAGCATTGGGGGCCTTGACTGTGGAGCAATGGCAGACTGTGGAGCATTGGGGGCCTGGACCGTGGAGCAATGGCAGACTGTGGAGCATTGGGGGCCTGACTGTGGAGCAATGGCAGACTGTGGAGCATTGGGGGCCTGGACCTGGAGCAATGGCAGACTGTGGAGCATTGGTGGGGCCTGGACTGTGGGCAATGGCAGACTGTGGAGCATTGGGGGCCTGGACCATGGAGCAATGGCAGACTGTGGAGCATTGGGGGCCTGGACCGTGGAGCAATGGCAGACTGTGGAGCATTGGGGGCCTGGACTGTGGGCAATGGCAGACTGTGGAGCATTGGGGGCCTGGACCGTGGAGCAATGGCAGACTGTGGAGCATTGGGGGCCTTGACTGTGGAGCAATGGCAGACTGTGGAGCATTGGGGGCCTTGACCGTGGAGCAATGGCAGACTGTGGAGCATTGGGGGCCTGGACCATGGAGCAATGGCAGACTGTGGAGCATTGGGTGCCTTGACTGTGGAGCAATGGCAGACTGTGGAGCATTGGGGGCCTTGACCGTGGAGCAATGGCAGACTGTGGAGCATTGGGGGCCTGGACCGTGGAGCAATGGCAGACTGTGGAGCATTGGGGCCTTGACTGTGGAGCAATGGCAGACTGTGGAGCATTGGGGGCCTTGACTGTGGAGCAATGGCAGACTGTGGAGCATTGGGGGCCTGACCATGGAGCAATGGCAGACTGTGGAGCATTGGGGGGCCTTGACTGTGGAGCAATGGCAGACTGTGGAGCATTTGGGGGCCTGGACCGTGGAGCAATGGCAGACTGTGGAGCATTGGGGGCCTTGACTGTGGAGCAATGGCAGACTGTGGAGCATTGGGGGGCCTTGACTGTGGAGCAATGGCAGACTGTGGAGCATTGGGGGCCTAGGACTGTGGAGCAATGGCAGACTGTGGAGCATTGGGGGGCCTGGACGTGGAGCAATGGCAGACTGTGGAGCATTGGGGGCCTCGACCGTGGAGCAATGGCAGACTGTGGAGCATTGGGGGCCTGACTGTGGAGCAATGGCAGACTGTGGAGCATTGGGGGGGGCTGACTGTGGAGAATGGCAGACTGTGGAGCATTGGGGGCCTGGACCGTTGAGCAATGGCAGACTGTGGAGCATTGGGGGCCTTGACTGTGGAGCAATGGCAGACTGTGGAGTATTGGGGGCCTGGACTGTGGAGTAATGGCAGACTGTGAGCATTGGGGGCCTGGACGTGGAGCAATGGCAGACTGTGGAGCATTGGGGGCCTGGACTGTGGGCAATGGCAGACTGTGGAGCATTGGGGGCCTGGACCGTGGAGCAATGGCAGACTGTGGAGCATTGGGGGCCTTGACTGTGGAGCAATGGCAGACTGTGGAGCATTGGGGGCCTGGACCGTGGAGCAATGGCAGACTGTGGAGCATTGGGGGCCTGGACCATGGAGAATGGCAGACTGTGGAGCATTGGGGGCCTTGACTGTGGAGCAATGGCAGACTGTGGAGCATTGGGGGCCTTGACCGTGGAGCAATGGCAGACTGTGGAGCATTGGGGGCCTGGACCGTGGAGCAATGGCAGACTGTGGAGCATTGGGGGCCTTGACTGTGGAGCAATGGCAGACTGTGGAGCATTGGGGGCCTGACTGTGGAGCAATGGCAGACTGTGGAGCATTGGGGGCCTCGACCATGGAGCAATGGCAGACTGTGGAGCATTGGGGGCCTTGACTGTGGAGCAATGGCAGACTGTGGAGCATTGGGGGCCTGGACCGTGGAGCAATGGCAGACTGTGGAGCATTGGGGGCCTTGACTGTGGAGCAATGGCAGACTGTGGAGCATTGGGGGGGCCTTGACTGTGGAGCAATGGCAGACTGTGGAGCATTGGGGGCCAGGACTGTGGAGCAATGGCAGACTGTGGAGCATTGGGGGCCTGGACCGTGGAGCAATGGCAGACTGTGGAGCATTGGGGGCCTCGACCGTGGAGCAATGGCAGACTGTGGAGCATTGGGGGCCTTGACCGTGGAGCAATGGCAGACTGTGGAGCATTGGGGGGGCCTTGACTGTGGAGCAATGGCAGACTGTGGAGCATTGGGGGCCTTGATTGTGGAGCAATGGCAGACTGTGGAGTATTGGGGGGCCTGGACTGTGGAGTAATGGCAGACTGTGGAGCATTGGGGGGCCTGGACCGTTGAGCAATGGCAGACTGTGGAGCATTGGGGGCCTTGACTGTGGAGCAATGGCAGACTGTGGAGCATTGGGGGGCCTTGACTGTGGAGCAATGGCAGACTGTGGAGCATTGGGGGCCTTGACTGTGGAGCAATGGCAGACTGTGGAGGATTGGGGGGCCTGGACCGTGGAGTAATGGCAGACTCTGGAGCATTGGGGGCCTGGACTGTGGAGAAATGGCAGACTGTAGAGCATTGGGGGGCCTGGACTGTGGAGTAATGGCAGACTGTAGAGCATTGGGGGCCTGGACTGTGGAGCAATGGCAGGCAAAGGCAGGCAGAGTTTTCATCAGCGGACACCGCCGCCTCGTCTCTGTATCGGTCGTCGTCTTAGTTGAATTCACACTGAATTTCTGCTGGAGCTTGGTTACTACTTGTCAGCTAGGTTAGCTCTCGGTTTGCTCGCATACTTTCATATTTGTCTGGCTCAACAAGGCAATTTGAGTGCAAATAGCCAGGTTGTATGAGTCTGACAGAGGCAATTTAAACTTAAAATAAACTGAAGGTTGTCAAGGCTGTTTTGACCTTGGATGAGCAATGGTGTGTGTAGTGTAAATAGCCTTTGCCAGGTCAGGTGCTTAATGTCATTTGTTGTAACCTACAGATCATATGAACATGAATCTTGTAGCTAGACATCTAGAGCTTCATAGTGGACATTTACATAAAGACGCAGAGGAGGAGTCTGAGAATCTGACAGAAATATAAAGAGTGTTTGTGTCAGACTGAACAACACAAACGGTGAGTTACTGTGAATTTAACTCATAGAGCATTCAGATATTTATACAATTTTCAGTATATAATTTCTCATTTTCATAAATCAGATCTCTGCTGTGATCTACTGAGGAGAGACTGAGAAGATGGCAGTAAGTTCATCAACAACTCTTCATTTCTAGAGAGGGTTTTCAGTGTGATGTTCATCTCTTTCTCTCTGTCTCGTGTAGTTGATGGTGTTTTTGGCGGTTCTTCTCACTGTTGGTCTGGTGAGCGGGTGCAGTCATGATGGAGACATGCCGGCCGACTGTTCTGACGTCTACAACTCAGGAGAAACAGTCAGTGGGATTTACACCATCTATCCAGCAGGAAACGTTCCTGTCTGGGTTTACTGTCACATGATCTCAGATGGGAAAGATGAAGACAACGGAGGATGGACGGTACGAATGTGACTTTAGATCATCAAACACACATCAGAACATACATTATGAAACACATATTCTATATAAACCCATCACAGGTGATTCAGAGGAGAATGGACGGCAGTGTGAATTTCTATCGGCCGTGGAATCAGTACAAGAGAGGATTCGGGAATGTAGAGAGTGAATACTGGCTGGGTAAGATCTCACAGCGTGTGTCCGTTTGTGTGGATGACCATGTGTTTGGTTGAACATGTTCTTCGTGTGTGTGTGTGTGTGTGTGTGTGTGTGTGTGTGTGTGTGTGTGTGTGTGTGTGTGTGTGTTGTGTGTGTGTGTGTGTGTGTGTGTGTGTGTGGTGAGAACAGGGCTGGAGAACATGTATCAGCTGACACGTAACAGAAAGTACATGCTGAGAGTGGATCTGGAGGACTTTGAAGGAAGGAAGGGTTTTGCTCAGTACTCCTCATTCTCTGTGGATTGTGAAACTGACGGGTATAAACTGCATGTTTCAGGATTCACTGATGGAGGAGCAGGTAGGACACTTTCATTCACATAAAAAAATCACACTCAGTTTGAGTAAATGTTCACCTGATATCATCAATGATGCTCTTCTTCTCTGCAGGCGACTCTCTGACCATACATAATGAACAGAAGTTCTCCACCTTTGACAAAGACCAAGACACCTATGATAATAACTGTGCCAAAGAGTTTCTCGGGGCATTTTGGTACAATAACTGTCACTTTACAAACCCCAACGGTGTGTATTTATGGGGAGAAGATCCCACCCATTACGCCATTGGAAATGTTTGGTACACCTGGAAGAATAATCACGCTGTCGGTATGAAATCCATCAGCATGAAGATCAGAGGTGTGTCTTAGACATTTGAAGAAACATTACAGAGTTTCTCTGAAAGAAAATAAATTAAGGTCAAAGGGGTTGCTTTTCTCTATTAACTGTAACTTAGTAAATCATGTAAGAATATAGTAGTGGCTGATGTTTTGTGCAGTCACATAAATTTTTATCTTATTTGTTTTGGGTCACTTCATTACATGTACAACTGAAAAGAATCAACAAATATTATTATTATTAACAATAAACTTCAATAAACTCATGCACCGAACATGTGTCAATGTAGATTTGTTTATGTGTTTGTGTGTGTGTATTCCAGCTGCACAATTTAGCAATTAAGGTTGCTTATATAGAAATCACGCAAATAATGCACAAGGATATGAATAGTGCATAATTTGTAAATAAATAATTGTCGGATCCAAAACGATCGACACGGACTCACGGTTTTCCCGGATCATTCAATGAAGTAACGAAATGGTGCACAACTTAAAGAGCATCATTCACAAGTTTCAGCACGGCCCTAACTGAAGCCTATTATTCTGTCACGTCTATAGCTACGCTGATACCAAATATCATTCAGTTACTCTGTCATATTCTCTACCCACTGATGATGTCATTGCCTCTTCCATTACAACAATTTCTGATCTAACTCCCGTTGGCCGTGTCTCCCACTATCCTGATTAGTATTAGAGATGTCCAGAGTCAAGTCAAGTCAAGTCAAGTCAAGTATATTTATATAGCGCTTTTCACAATATAGTTTGTATCAAAGCAGCTTCACAGTATCAATCAAAATAACATCACAATGTTTGTTTCTTGTTTCTTCAGAGGTACATTTCCATCTTCTAGGCATCTCTTTTGATCAGTAACGCCATCAGCTTTACTCACAGACATAAAAAAATATTTTTTTTCTTTACATTTTGCCAATATTAACATATTTTTATTGGAATTCGTCAAGTATATACACTCTCTCCAAACTTTCTGCTGCTCACTAAGCGCAAAACAATAAGCAGTAAGCACCAACCAATGAGAGTGATTTTAAAATTAAAGGTCAAAAATATATATGTTGAGGGCCAATAGCAAAACATAACCTTCAATTAGATCTGCATAAACCCTCAGTCTGTCAGGTCTGGAAGTGTGCAGCAAAAGCTCTTTCTGAAAGCACACCTCAAACTGTTACAGCAATCACTGACCGAGAGTTTAAATGCTGAGCTGTGAGCTCATTGGCTGCTTATGCAACAGAAACCAATCAGTGCCATGTAGAGGACAATGTGATTGCTAGCAGATTGAGGCTACGTTTACACATAGCCGGGTATTTAGAGAAACGAATATTTTCCTCCCCTCCGTTTTCAATAATAACATCGTGCACACACCCGCATAAATACGCCGTGAGCGCCATCATAACTATGCCAAACCGATCGGCGGCAGTGTAGGGAGAAGGATAAAGCCAATCAGCATCCTCAGAATCGACATGAGAGAACCTAAAACCCCGTTTCTCAGTTGACACGGCAACACATAACAGGCGTTTTCAGAAATCTCCACTTTGGCGGGAGTTTTTAGAAATAATCGTTTTCTGTGATAAAAACGGGGTTTTCGTGTAAACAAGAGGCCAAACCGCAGGGAAATATCTGCGTTTTCCCTTCGTGTCAACGGGGCCTTAGTTAATGACCTATCAGATTGTGGCATCTAGAGCTTCATGACAGAACATTATACATATACATATATATATATATATAATATATATATATATATATATATATATATATATATATATATATATATATATATTTAAGTTTATTTGTACAAATAAACTTGAATTGAATTGAATTGAATATATACACACAGCAAAAACTCCAGTGTTAAATTAACTCTCCTGGGAGTTTATATGGCTCCAGCCTCAAGAGTGTAAAGTGTTAAAATATGAGTGTTAAATTAACACTCAAGAGTGTTAAAGTTAATGAGATAATTAAGTGAATAATTGAGTGATGATTGAGCATTATTGAAGACACCTGATGTTAACAAGTAGATTCATTGAAGGAGAAAATCACAAATTGTAAGCCACCGTTATGGAGATCAGTGTTTGATTTAGTTAGGCACTTGACCCATATACTGTTAACTTTATATTTTGTTTGTCTTTTGTATCCAAGATATAACAAGCAGATGAACAAAGGGAAAAGTTGATCTGATGTTCTTGATTTATGTTATGATGTAATCATCATACGAACTTGATCACTGAGCTCATTGAAGGTGCCCTATAATGTAAAATTGAATTTATGTTGGCATAGTTAAACAACAAGAGTTCCATACATGGACATGACATACAGTGAGTTTTAAACACCATTGTTTTCTCCTTCTTATTTAAATCTCATTTTTAAAAAACACACCTGAAAAACAGGCGAATCTTCACATAATACCGACTGTGACGCAACAGTCGGGGATCACGCCTCCAAAGATTTGCATATGCCAGCCCTCAATGACAAGCACGGCACAGCCGAGTCATCGGAACAAGCGAGGATCAGAGAGAAAATGGCAGATCATGGAAATAAATGCTATGTTCCAGGCTGTGCAGGGGATGTGAGGACTTTTCATACCCTTCCCACAGAAAAGAAATGTCAACAGGCGTGGGTGATGTTTATATATAATCGGATACCGCAACAGTTTAATTCGAAGTTGTTATTTGCTCTGCCCATTTCACCACGGACTTATTTTCCAACCTGGGACAATATCAAGCTTCTCTCAGCGTCTCAAACTGAAGAAGGGGGTAATTCCAACTATATTCCCGCAACCGGTAAGTAGTGATTTTATTAAAGATAATTTACACTGTGTTAGATCCAGTACAGTAATAGCAAACTCCAAGTAACAAGCATACATAACTAACGTCAAATAGGCTAATTCTCAGTGAATAAACTATACAGAAAGCGGTCAAAGAACAATCCACACAGCGCGAGTTTATCTCTCTTGCCACACTCGTTATGAAATCAATGACGCTGTTACACTGCACAACGAAGCTCTTACTGTATGTCATCGTTTGCATTGGTGAAAGCATGAGAGAGAGAAACTGCGTTGTCTCGCGATCAACACACTGTCATCTGCTCAATGCTCATCACAGCAACATTTTATGTGATGGGAATAGATCTAAATACTTTAAAAACATCTCATGATTCGTTAATCTCGATAGCTTTAATAGTTAAAACGTATTTAACAGCTGTAGTGAAAGTATTCGAGAGAGTTTCACATGTCATATTTCATATGCAAGCATGTCAGCCAATCACAGCAGTGGCCGGTTCTCACAGCAGCCAATCACAGCAGTGGCCGGTTCTCACAGCAGACACGCCCCTTCAAACAGAGTGTTCAAATCAGAGACTAAAATCAGGCTAGGAAAAATGCCTTTTATTTCTAAAGTATGACTATTTTTGATATAAAAAACATACTAACATTATAAGGGCAACCCAGGAAACATTATAAAATAATAAAAAAAAATATTCTGGGGCACCTTTAAGATCCTTATTTCTGACTTAGATTTATATTATTGATTACAGCATCACTGATTCTCTGCAAAGTCATGAGCCCAACTAAAGCAAACACTGATCTCAATCATGGTGACATCACATTTCTGTTAAAGTTTTTTACACTTTATTTGAATTAAGATATTTTACTTTAATTATACGTTTTTTGTTGGTAGCTGCCAGTCATTTGACCCTTTTTTTAAGTTTTATTTTTACAATGAAGATATATGATCATAATAATGCAGAAAATACCTGTGAAATAACAGTGTTTTTTAGTTTTTTTTTTAATTAGAAGATTTTACTTTAATTATACGGTTTTTGTTTGGCAGCCGTAGCTGCCAGTCATTTGACCTTTTTTTAAAGATTTTTTTTTCACTGAAGGGAAATGATTGTTATTTTACAGGTTTATCCAGAATTATCACGGTTTTATTTAATTTAGGATGTTTTACTTTAATGTTACAGTTTTTGAGGGGCTGCCAGTCATTTGACCGTTTTATCATTTAACTGTTTTGTTTAGGGATGTCCCGATCCGATCAAGTGATCGGAAATCGGGCCCGATCACGTGTTTTCAGACTCGATCGGAATCGGAGGTAACTTCCCGATCAGGACTCGGGTATAGATGTATATTAGGGGTGTACGCATACAAACCAAACCAGGTCCTTGGATCATTTTTCCTGCCGACAAAATCCGCGCTGGCGTGAACGTGAACAACACCACAACGTTGCGCAACATCAAATGACGAACGTAATGAAAGCGGAACGAAACTGCGCATCTGTGCAGCGCGAGCCGATCTTGATCAAGCGACACTGTTACTACACAGCGCTATTAGAGATCCAGTGAATAAAGCATTTGAATTCGTCACTGAAGTAATAACATCGCTGCGAGATCTAATGAGAAGCATTCAAATTTCTCCGTTAGGCCTATTAACCGCAGATCTCTATTATATCTCTGACGTGGAAACCAGGAGAAACATTGTGCCGTGAATGAACTAGTTATAGGCTTTAAGTCCACAGATCAGCAACATTCACCATGGATTTAATATAGTAACACTAACTGTAGCCATGAAAGTTTGCCTGGAATAGTGAAATGCTTTCAAGTACTTCACACATCTTTTCCCAGCACTTCAAAACTCAAATATTATCTTATATAAATATATTTAAATGTGATGACCAAAACATTATTTGTTCATCCTTCAAAGATTATCCCCATTTTTAAACCTGAAAGTTTCAAGATGTAGGAAAACTCAAACTCATTTAAAAATAACAAATAGGAAATATCTCTGGCATTTCTTTCTTTTTACTGTATTGAAAACATTCCGAATCATGACACCACTGTATCGTATCGAACTGAACCGTGAATTTTGTGAACCGTTACACCCCTAATGTATATTCTCAAAAAAAATGTATACTTATTTTTTTATTTGTTTACATGCCTGCCAGGTATTTTAAAGTTGAGGTGCTATTTGTTTTTATATTAGACTTTTTTTTCATATATTTACTGTTACACTAAAGTCCAAAAGTGAATAATTTATGTTATTTATTACTTGATTGTTCAAGCTACCTCACAGAAGTGCTCTGTTTGTTAACAGAGTTTTTGAATTTTAAAATAAGGTGAATTAAATAACAAATAAGGAACATCCTAGATCTGTTTTTTTGCTCTTCTTCTTCTTCTTTATTCTTTTTTTTTATGTAGCCTAATATAGAAGTATCGGATCGGGACGACTCGGTATCGGTAGATACTCAAAATCAAATGACTCGGACTCGGACTCGAGGGCAAAAAAAACTGATCGGGACATCCCTAGTTTTGTTACTGTTTAATTACAGATTATATTTGTAATTTTACATATAATTTTATGTAATTTAAGAAAACAGAAAAAAATACTGTATGAAAAATACAATCAATTTCCTGTATAAAAAAATGTAAATTACTGCAATTTGTCATTAATGCCACAATACCAAAAATAACAGCTGATTTTTTTTATTTTACAGATATTATTTGTAATTTTACAGAGTTTTGAGTACAATTTAAAATGACAAAAAATTATTGTCAAAAAATCAGTTAATTTCTGTAAAATTAGGATTTTTTTTACAGTGTATATAGTATAATATAATATCCATATAAACATTTTAAACATCACAATAGTTTATAACACCACCCCAATAAACCAGCACTTATATAGCCAATTAATAAATTAATATTAACTAGTGCAAAATGCCTGTGCACAATCAGTATTTGTATGTGTTTTTAGTAATTGTTGTTTTGGTGTGTTTAAGTGCTCATTGTTACAATTACACAGCAAAGGTTCAGTTTTGTGCATGGAACGCAAATAGGCCTACTGATACTGACATAATGACATACAATAAATATGGAAAATTTAACTACACGATTCAGGGTGCAGGCTACACAGTGAACTCAGAGAAAAGCTGTGAATATAATACAATATTCAGAAGTAAACAGTGTAGCTGACTACCCAGCTAACAAAAATAAATTGTCAGAACGTTTTGCTAACATTCCCATTAGGTTATTAAAATGTTATTTTTGAATGTTTTTTAAACGTTGGAGACATCCAGTTTTTTTAATGTATTAAAGGGTTAGTTCACCCCAAAATGAAAATTAAGTCATTAATTACTAACCCCCATGCTGTACCAACCCCGTAAGACCTTCGTTCATCTTCGGAACACAAATGAAGATTTTTTTTATTAAATCTGAGAGGTGGATCACTGCTACATAGGCTGCCAGGGAATGAAACTTCAGAAAGTCATTAAAGAAATCGTTAAAAGAGTCCAACTGACTACAGTGGCTAGATCTTAAGTTTATCGAGCTACGAGAATACTTTCTGAGCGCAAAAAACAAACAAAAATAGCGACTCTATTCAAGTATTCTCTTTGGGCCTGGAGATTTCACGCATTGTTATTGCGCAACGCTTCTGGTTGAACGTCACACGCATCACACACATGACCAGCGTCGGCCAATAGTGACCCTACGTGTGACGTACAACACAGAAGCGCTGCACTGTTACACTACGTCAACAGCTTAGGAGAATGACACGAAGAGAAGAGATGGTAGAATAAAGTCGTTATTTTTGTTTTTTTTTCGCACAAAAAGTATTCTCGTCGCTTGATAAACTTATAGTGGAGCCACTTTAGGCACATTCAATATTTAAACATTTTCTTTAATGACTTTCTGGGCCGTCAAGTTTCATTCCCTTAGGCAGCCTATGTAGCAGTGATGTACCTCTCAGATTTAATCAAAAATATCTTCATTTGTGTTCCGAAGATGAACGAAGGTCTTACGGGGTTGGTACAGCATGAAGGTGAGTAATTAATGACTTAATTTTAATTTTTGGGTGTGAACTAACCCTTTAAGAACATTTTTTTTGGTTAATGTGAACGTTAACGGAACATTCCATTCACTCATTTTGAGAATGTTATTAAAATGTTATTTCTGAATGTTTTTGAAGGGGGAGGAGGGGGAGAAGGAGGAGGAGGGGGAGAAGGAGGAGGAGGGGGAGAAGGAGGAGGAGGGGGAGAAGGAGGAGGAGGGGAGGAGGGGGAGAAGGAGGAGGAGGGGAGGAGGGGGAGAAGGAGGAGAAGGAGGAGGAGGGGGAGAAGGAGGAGGAGAAGAGAAGGAGGAGGAGGGGGAGAAGGAGGAGAAGGAGGAGGAGGAGGAAAAGGAGGAGGAGGAAGGGGAGGAGGAGGAGGAGGAGAAGGAGGAGGAGGGGGAGGAGGGGGAGAAGGAGGAGAAGGAGGAGGAGGAAAAGGAGGAGGAGGAAGGGCAAGGGCAAGTACAAGTACAAGGAGAAGGGCAAGGGGAAGGGCAAGGACAAGAAGACAAGCAGTCTCGGATGAAATTCAAGCCACTTTAGTTGACCATGTCTTTGTCAATGGTATGACTGAGGATGGCCTGGCTACAAGTATGGCCAGATTTGAGTGCTTCACCGTCGCCTCCATCATCAGAACCTTCAGGGAGGTGTGGTGGCAAAGAAAATTCTATCACTGAATAAGAGACAAACATTTCCAATTGTCTTTGATGAGGTTTATTTTCTTGCTGGAAAAGGCCAGCAGTTGTTCAGTGTTGTAGAAAATTCAGTATTTCTTATATTCATTTTGTTTTCCTCAGCTGTTAACCTGTTCTGTGAGGGCTTAGCAGCACTGGGGGGGACAGGAAAGTACAAATACAGGGGGTTGTTAAAATGAAGACCTTTTGTCTCCTCAGAAAACAAGAAACAATTTGGTTTTTCCTTGGGGTAAAAACCAGCCCAGAGCAGAAGATCAGAAACTGGGAGGGAGGGGTTTTACGATGCCAAAGAACTGTATAAATGTTTGTGTTTTGTGGAATGAGCAGGTTCTTCCTTTCCAAAGCTGGGTGGCTGTGGCTCTGGAAAGGGTCCTCAAGATCGGAACGCTCGACAGGAGGTATGTTATACCATCCCGCACGCATTTTTCCCAAGTTGCGATAAAAGAGCTGTATGAAAAATGCAAATCTAAGATTGAAGCAGAGCTGCTGTCACACGTGGAATATTATGCAGCTACAACAGACTTGTGGTCCAGCAGAACAACGGAGCCCTACATAAGTCTGACGGTCCATTTCGTCACAGAGGACTTTGAGATAAAAAGTCGCTGTTTGCAGACGGCATTTTTCCCGGAGAGTCATACAGCCGAGAATATCGGAGAGGCCCTGAGAGAAGCGGTGGCGGCTTGGGGCTTAGATGAGACACGTCAAGTCTGTATAACAACAGATAATGCAGCGAACATGGTGAGAGCTGCCGCTCTGAACAAGTGGACCAGGCTACAGTGCTTCGGCCACAGACTGCATCTTGCAGTTGGTGAGTAATGACCATGATCCTTATCCTAAATATACATTTTTACTCAGCTGTTTTACTTAATAACCTGTCTTGAACCTGACAAAAACTTGTAAAATAAATATTGCATTTTGTAAAGCTTTTAAAACGTAAGAAAAAAATACAGAAACTATTACATTTATACAACTTATTTAATCAGTGGCAAAAAAAAAATTATGTCCATTTATGTCCATTTATTGTTAAAAAATAAAATGCTTAAATAATTAAAGTTTGCAATGTTTTGTTTGTTTTCTCCACTTAGAAAATGCAGTGAAAAACGATGGTCGCATTGATCGTGCTGTAGGAGTCTGCAAGAAGCTGGTGAGCCACTTCTCTCACAGCTGGAAGGCCAGAGATGCCCTGTCAAAAGTCCAGAAGGAACTCAATCTACCATCACATTGTCTCATCTCAGAATGCCAAACAAGATGGGGTTCCAGACAGATGATGATCAGCAGGATATTAGAGCAGCAGCAGGCTTTAACTCAGGTCTTGTCTGCAGACAAGAAGGTGCGGCATCTAATTCCAACCTGGCAAGATATAGATGTCCTAGAATCAGTAAGCAAGTCACTGGGCCCAATGCTGGATTTCACTGATGCACTTTCAGGAGATGAATATGTCAGTGTCTCCTTTGTAAAGCCAGTTCTTCAGCTCTTCAACAGTTCACTACTGAAAATGCAAGAGGAGGACACAGACCTGACCAAGAACATAAAGAAGAAGATACTGGACTACCTCAATGAGAAATACGAAGATGATGATACTCAGAAGCTGCTAGATATGGCATCTTTTTTGGACCCCCGGTTCAAGATGGACTTCATCAGTGCAGACAAGAAGACCCAAGTTAAGGCCAGAGTTGCATCACAGATGATGGAATGCCAGGAGAAATCAAGCTGCAGCACTGATGTGGAGCCTAGTGCCAGTGCCAGTGCACCCCAGGCAAAGAAAGCAAAGAAGTCATTGGCAAGCTTCTTTAAACAGAGTGAAACTGTTGCAAAGGGTGATTCTCTGACCCTAAAGGATGCTGTGGAAGCAGAGTTAAACACCTACATGCTAACACCTCCAATAGACAAAGAGGAGGATCCACTTGCATGGTGGAAAGTACACAAACTAAGCTTCCCTCGACTCGCCAGACTTGCCCGCAAATACTTGTGTATTCCTGCGACAAGCTCGCCATCAGAGAGACTTTTCAGTACTAGTGGCAACATCGTGACTTGCCAACGAACCTGTCTCAAGCCTGCAAAGGTTGATAGACTTGTGTTCTTAGCTAAAAACCTTGAGTAAGCAAAGCATACAGAATACATAAGCATGCATCATGCTAAAGAATACTCAGATTAGGAGAAGTTTTATTTCATTTTGTTTATTTAATATATTTAGCCATTATAATGATGATGACCAACACTCTTTTGCTAAGAAAAGTTAACTTAAAAAATATTGTGAACCAAAATGCTTATGTTGTTTTATAAAAAAATATTTATTTTAAGTTATATTTTTTTTTAACCAATCAGGGGGTTGGTGTAAAGCTGCTGTTTAAATGTGTTCTGCTTTTCTGTTTACAGAAATATGTTCTACTCTGTTTAGAAGATTTAATACAAAATGTATTAAAGTTTTATTTCATTTTGTTTATTTAATATATTTAGCCATTATGATGATGACCAACACTGTTTTACTTTGGCTAAGAAAAGTTGACTTAAAAACAAAAGATTGTGAACCAAGATGCTTATAAGTTGTTTTATAAAAAAAAACACATTTATTTTCAGTTATATTTTTGTAAACCAATCAGAGGGTTGGTGGTGTAAAGCTGCTTTTTTATTTAAAAATCTGTTCTACTTTTCTGTTTACAGAAATATGTTCTAATTTTGGAATAAAACATAAGTGACCCTTTTGTCAGCTTGCTTATTAGTGAATTTATTAATATCATTGGAAGGTTAATTATTGACTTTAGCCTGGATTGATGGTTTGCAATATCGCAATATATATCGTTAGGAAAAAAATATCGCAATGTAATTTTTTTCCAATATCGTGCAGCCCTAATCCACACACACATACACTTTTATACACATATACACTCATAAATTCAGATTACATAAATCTGTTTTGAATTTTTAAAAATCACAGATTAATCGGAATGTTACGAAACTAGGTTACTTTTATGGTATTAGGTATGTAAACACACAAAAAAATTGGGGACAGGATCTGAATAGTCTAAGTGGTTGTAAAAAAAATTGTCAAACTCAGGACCTTCGGGTTCAAATGGACCCCCATAGGAAATGAATGTGAAATTGTCAAAAATATGAAAACACAGAATATTCAATATGAAAACACAGACTATTCAAATAGCATAGTCTATTTGAATAGTCTAAGTGGTTGTAAAAAAAAAAAAATTACTCACACTTAGGCTTTTCGGGTCCAAATGACCCCCATTGGAAATGAATGGGAAATTGTCAAAAATATGAAAACAGTTTTTTTGTGCATACAATATACAAATCAGCCAGAATGCAGAAAAAATGACTCAACGGTGAAGGGGTGAATCTCTAAAACATCAAGAGTGCAAAACAGACACACACACACAGTATTATATATTTATAATAATCTGTATTATAAAGTAAAACGGGCTCTTCAAATTACCATTTAAACCAAATGCTCCAGAGTCTGCCATTGCTCCACGGCCCAGGCCCCCAATGCTCCCCAGTCTGCCATTGCTCCACGGTCCAGCCCCCAATGCTCCAGAGTCTGCCATTGCTCCACAGCCCAGGCCCCCAATGCTCCCCAGTCTGCCATTGCTCCACGGTCCAGCCCCCAATGCTCCAGAGTCTGCCATTGCTCCACGGCCCAGGCCCCCAATTCTCCCCAGTCTGCCATTGCTCCACGGTCCAGCCCCCAATGCTCCAGAGTCTGCCATTGCTCCACGGCCCAGGCCCCCAATGCTCCCCAGTCTGCCATTGCTCCACGGTCCAGCCCCCAATGCTCCACAGTCTGCCATTGCTCCACGGCCCAGACCCCCCAATGCTCCACAGTCTGCCATTGCTCCACTGTCCAGGCCCCCAATGCTCCCCAGTCTGCCATTGCTCCACGGTCCAGCCCCCAATGCTCCAGAGTCTGCCATTGCTCCACGGCCCAGGCCCCCAATGCTCCCCAGTCTGCCATTGCTCCACGGTCCAGCCCCCAATGCTCCAGAGTCTGCCATTGCTCCACGGCCCAGGCCCCCAATGCTCCCCAGTCTGCCATTGCTCCATGGTCCAGCCCCCCAATGCACCACAGTCTGCCCTTGCTCCACTGTCCAGGCCCCCAATGCTCCACAGTCTGCCATTGCTCCACTGTCCAGGCCCCCAATGCACCACAGTCTGCCATTGGCCACAGCCCAGGCCCCCAATGCTCCCCAGTCTGCCATTGCTCCATGGTCCAGCCCCCAATGCTCCAGAGTCTGCCATTGCTCCACGGTCTAGGCCCCCAATGCACCACAGTCTGCCATTGCTCCATGGTCCAGCCCCCAATGCACCACAGTCTGCCATTGCTCCACAGTCCAGGCCCCCAATGCACCACAGTCTGCCATTGCTCCACGGTCCAGGCCCTCAATGCACCACAGTCTGCCATTGCTCCATGGACCAGGCCCCCAATGCACCACAGTCTGCCATTGCTCCACGGTCCAGGCCCCAAATGCTCAAGAGTGTGCCATTGCTCCATGGTCCAGCCCCCCAATGCACCACAGTCTGCCATTGCTCCATGGTCCAGGCCCCCAATGCACCACAGTCTGCCTTTGCTACATGGTCCAGGCCCCCAATGCTCCAGAGTCTGCCATTGCTCCATGGTCCAGCCCCCCAATGCACCACAGTCTGCCATTGCTCCATGGTCCAGGCCCCCAATGCACCACAGTCTGCCATTGCTACACGGCCCAGGCCCCCCAATGCTTCACAGTCTGCCATTTCTCCACTGTCCAGGCCCCCCAATGCTCCACAGTCTGCCATTGCTCCACTGTCCAGGCCCCCCAATGCTCCACAGTCTGCGATTGCTCCACTGTCCAGCCCCCCAATGCTCCAGAGTCTGCATTGCTCCACGGTCCAGCCCCCCAATGCTCCACAGTCTGCCCTTGCTACATGGTCCAGGCCCCCAATGCACCACAGTCTGCCATTGCTCCACGGTCCAGGCCCCCAATGCACCACAGTGTGCAATTGTTCCATGGCCCAGGCCCCCAATGCTCCAGAGTCTGCCATTGCTCCACGGCCCAGTCCACCCATTGCTCCACGGCCCAGTCCCCCCAATGCTTCACAGTCTGCCATTCTCCACTGTCCAGGCCCCCCAATGCTCCACGTCTGCCATGCTCCACTGTCCAGGCCCCCCAATGCTCCACAGTCTGCCATTGCTCCACGGCCCAGTCCCCCCAATGCTTCACAGTCTGCCATTTCTCCACTGTCCAGGCCCCCCAATGCTCCACAGTCTGCGATTGCTCCACTGTCCAGCCCCCCAATGCTCCAGAGTCTGTCATTGCTCCAGTCCAGGCCCATGCACAGTCCCATTGCTCCATGTCCAGGCCCCCAATGCACCACAGTCTGCCATTGCTCACACGGCTGCCCAATGTCAGTCTGCATTCCAGCAGGCCCCCCAATGCTCCACAGTCTGCCATTGCTCCACTGTCCAGGCCCCCAATGTCCACAGTCTGCATTGCTCACTGTCCAGCCCCCAATGCTCCAGAGTCTGTCATTGCTCACGTCCAGCCCCCAATGCTCCACAGCTGCCTGCTCATGGTCCAGCCCCAGCACCACAGTCTGCCATTGCTCCACGGTCCAGGCCCCAATGCCCACATTGCATTGTTCCATGTCCAGGCCCCAATGCTCCAGGTCTGCCATTGCTCACGGCCCACCCCATGCTCCACAGTCCCTGCACAGTTGCTTCTCACTGTCCAGGCCCCCCAATGCTCCACAGTCTGCCATTGCTCACTGTCCAGGCCCAAGTCCCAGTCCCATGCTCACGGCCAGTCCCCAATTTCATGCTTCCACTGTCCAGGCCCCCCAATGCTCCACAGTCTGCGATTGCTCCACTGTCCAGCCCCCCAATGCTCCAGAGTCTGTCATTGCTCCACGGTCCAGCCCCCCAATGCTCCACAGTCTGCCCTTGCTACATGGTCCAGGCCCCCAATGCACCACAGTCTGCCATTGCTCCATGGTCCAGGCCCCCAATGCACCACAGTGTGCAATTGTTCCATGGCCCAGGCCCCCAATGCTCCAGAGTCTGCCATTGCTCCACGGACCAGTCCCCCATTGCTCCACGGCCCAGTCCCCCCAATGCTTCACAGTCTGCCATTTCTCCACTGTCCAGGCCCCCCAATGCTCCACAGTCTGCCATTGCTCCACTGTCCAGGCCCCCCAATGCTCCACAGTCTGCCATTGCTCCACGGCCCAGTCCCCCCAATGCTTCACAGTCTGCCATTTCTCCACTGTCCAGGCCCCCCAATGCTCCACAGTCTGCCATTGCTCCACTGTCCAGGCCCCCCAATGCTCCACAGTCTGCCATTGCTCCACGGCCCAGTCCCCCCAATGCTTCACAGCCTGCCATTTCTCCACTGTCCAGGCCCCCCAATGCTCCACAGTCTGCCATTGCTCCACTGTCCAGGCCCCCCAATGCTCCACAGTCTGCCATTGCTCCACTGTCCAGGCCCCCCAATGCTCCACAGTCTGCCATTGCTCCACTGTCCAGTCCCCCCAATGCTCCACAGTCTGCCCTTGCTACATGGTCCAGCCCCCCAATGTACCACAGTCTGCCATTGCTCCACTGTCCATCCCCCCAATGCTCCAGAGTCTGTTCATTGCTCCACGGTCCAGGCCCCCAATGCCCACAGTCTGCACATTGTTCCACGGCCAGTCCCCCCAATGCTACCACAGTCTGCAATTGTTCCACGGCCCAGTCCCCCCAATGCTCCAGAGTCTTCATTGCTCCACGGCGCAGGCCCCTAAGCTCCAGAGTCTGCCATTGCTCCACGGCCCAGTCCCCCCAATGCCAACAGTCTGCAATTGTCCCCTGTCCAGGTCCCCCAAAGCTCCACAGTTGCCTATTGCTCCACGGTCCAGCCCCCAATGCTCCAGAGTCTGCCATTGGCATCCCCACAGGTCCAGCCAGCCCGTCCCCCCCAATGCTCCAGAGTCTGCCATTGCTCCACGGTCCAGCCCCCCAATGCTCCAGAGTCTGCCATTGCTCCACGGCCCAGTCCCCCCAATGCTTCACAGTCTGCCATTTCTCCACTGTCCAGGCCCCCCAATGCTCCACAGTCTGCCATTGCTCCACTGTCCAGGCCCCCAATGGTCCACAGTCTGCGATTGCTCCACTGTCCAGCCCCCCCAACGCTCCAGAGTCTGTCATTGCTCCACGGTCCAGCCCCCCAATGCTCCACAGTCTGCCCTTGCTACATGGTCCAGGCCCCCAATGCCACACAGTCTGCCATTGCTCCATGGTCCAGGCCCCCAATGCACCACAGTGTGCAATTGTTCCATGGCCCAGGCCCCCAATGCTCCAGAGTCTGCCATTGCTCCACGCCAGTCCCCCATTGCTCCATGGCCCCAGTCCCCCCACTGCTTCACAGTCTGCCATTTCTCCACTGTCCAGGCCCCCCAATGCTCCACAGTCTGCCATTGCTCCACTGTCCAGGCCCCCCAATGCTCCACAGTCTGCCATTGCTCCACGGCCCAGTCCCCCCAATGCTTCACAGTCTGCCATTTCTCCACTGTCCAGGCCCCCCAATGCTCCACAGTCTGCCATTGCTCCACTGTCCAGGTCCCCCAATGCTCCACAGTCTGCCATTGCTCCACTGTCCAGGCCCCCAATGCTCCAATGTCTGCCATTGCTCCACGGCCCAGTCCCCCAATGCTTCACATTCTGCCATTTCTCCACTGTCCAGGCCCCCAATGCTCCACAGTCTGCCATTGCTCCACTGTCCAGGCCCCCAATGCTCCAGAGTCTGCCATTGCTCCACTGTCCAGCCCCCCAATGCTCCAGAGTCTGCCATTGCTCCACTGTCCAGGCCCCCCAATGCACCACAGTCTGCCATTGCTCCACTGTCCAGACCCCCCAATGCTCCAGAGTATGTCATTGCTCCATGGTCCAGACCCCCCAATGCTCCAGAGTATGTCATTGCTCCATGGTCCAGGCCCCCAATGCTCCACAGTCTGTGTCATGTTTCAGATATGTGTGCCTCCTTGTTCCATGTGTTATGTTTTCATTGGTTCATTGTTTGACTATGCACAGGTGTTCCATGTTACTCATTAGTCCTTGTTTGTGTGTATATTACTTTTATTACACCACCCAATTAAACAACAAAGTAAAAAGAGGAGGTTTCCATCTTTAAAAATATTATTTATTTTCAGTGGCGTTCTAGTAGAAGCTCAGTCAGGTTGAGATCTGGACTTCAGAGAGAGGCATCCAAGCATTCACAGTACATTTCTGAAGAAATAAGAGTTTCTTCTCATTGTATGTGGTTATGCTCTCGGTGGGTTTTGGACTTGGATGTGTTCTAGTGAAAAGCTAAAGAGCTAATTACAGATCACATCACCTCCAACTTTTCGTGCAAATGTTTCAGAACAGATATTATTATTTTGTTTTTTTATGTTTGGTCTCAGCAACAGCCCACATTTATCCACTTTGTTTTCAGAGAAAAACACTATTTTTCCTTTACAAATTGTACATACAGTGTTTTGACATTTCAGCCTATGTACACATCAAACATCAGATCTACTGTACATCAAACCATTGCCAGTGTTCTCCTGCAGATTTTCCTTTGAACACGTCATGCATTTTGGAAGAAAAGCACAACATGTTTGTGAATGCTAAGATTAATTTCAGTGTAAAATACTGTCATGTTGACTTTAATGTTGTATCTAAAATATTTTGTGCATAAACTACAGAGTATAAGCTAGTGAAGCCCGTATGAATCTAATGCAGATTTAATTTTGCTCAAGTTTATTGTTAGTATACATAATACTGACATAGTACATAATACATATAATATCAGTATACATGCATATTGATAGTTTAGAGTAACTTTATTTCCGACTATGTTAAAAGAGAATAGATTACAACAATTTGTTAACACTGAACAAGAACATAGTTGCATAATGTGATTTTTGGCAAATAAAGTAGGAATAGTAATTTTCTGTAATATTACATATGTGCATATTTTTATCAGAAAACAGTTAATAATGGCAGCGGCTATTTGCTAAAAAATAGTAAAAAAAAAAAAAATGTAATTAAACTATAAATATGTAATATTTACAGTAGCTATTTTCTTTGCCATAAGTGTAAATAGTTAGATGCTATTTATGCCTACTTAGTGCAAATAGATGCAGCTGCACCGCAGTATTGTAAAACAGCATAATATATCGAAGGTAAATGATTATATTAATTAAAGTTATTAAATAGATGCCAGCTTATTGGGACAAAAACAATTACATTAATCATTCAGAGTCCTGAAAGACAAGTGACTAGTCTCGAGACGAGCTGTACAGTCGCTCCAGTCCAGCAGGAGGCGGAAGTGCGTCATAAGTTGCTGTGTGTGAAACCGCGAAAAACCCGTGTGTGTAGTTCTGTTGGTGAACATATTCAGCTCTTGTGTGTTTATCGTGTTTTACATCAAAGATGTGATTTTACATTATTGTGTGCATGATGATGTTTAGTACTGGATAGTTTAAGCGATTTACAATTCAAGGAGAAACGAGCAGAACTTTGAGAAAGATCAGCAGCTGAAGGTAAATTTCTTAAACGGAGAAAATATTATTATTAGGGTCATTCCTGGTATGCGGTGACATTTTGGCTTCATAAGTGTTGAAAAAAAGTACAATATTTTCATGTTTTTAGCATTCTACCAAAATAGTGACATGTTTAACTATAAGGAATACATATTGGTCAAGCTCAGGGACTCTGACTATAATAATAATTATTATGGGTAGTTTGTTCAGACACTGTCCATAAAAATATTCCACCCTGTTAGGGACATATACATAGTTATCACAACATGTTAATAATGTAAATGTTAAACAATAATGAGCTTTTCTTGGATAGTATATGTCCCTTATGCCATCTTAGATTTTTTTTCTTCTTGAAACAAGCAAAACAATTTTTGATGAATAGAATATGTTTCACATTCCACCCTGTTAGGTTTATAGACCTTACAGGGTGGAAAATTTTCAGCAAAGTTAGCCATAGCTCTTTGAGTGATCAACATTTAGCTAGCTAACCTTCTACAGATGAACATAACTTTTATAACTATGTCAGATCTGTTTTTACATTTTTTGATAGGACACACATTCTCCATAACATAGCCTAACAGGGTGGAACTTTAAGGGTGGGACAAGCAGGATAACATTTCAAAAACTAAAAAAAAAAGTTAGGAGTGAGAGTTGAAGCTTACCTCAGTTTGTACAGTTGGTTTCCAGTGGGTAAAAGAAATTAAGTCACTTCTTGAAAATGGTCTTAATGAAATTGCAGTCGAATTTGGAAGGCAGAAAAGTACATACTAACAGGGTGGAAGATGACTTCAGGGACGCAGTAATTGAAGAAAATTTTAAGAAAAAGACTTATATTTTCACATGATTTATATGCATGATTAGAGGCAATTTAGCCTAGTCTATAACATAATAAAAAAATATTTTGAGTTTTTTGTCATTTCATGGTTTATATTTCTTGCAGAAGTTGATTACTGTGCACTGAGGACATAATATAATTGAATGCATACATCAATTAAAATTGTGTAAAATACAAAATATTATTTTTAATGTCTAGTATCTCTGTTTAAATGATAAAGAATACTTAAATCTACAATTTAAGCCATTTACTATAAATATGTGACTCATTTTAGAGAAAATATGAGTAAATAAACCATTGGGACAGGAAATGTCACCGCATACCAGGAATGACCCATTAGTATTTCGGTGTGAAAGCAAAAGTCTTGTTTAACATACATACAACATACATACATACATACATACATACATACATACATACATGTATATTTTTTATTTTTTTATTTGTCAGTATATGTCAGTCTATGTAATATGTTTGGTTTGTATTGTGTGTTAAAATCCTGCTGCAACACTGCAATTTCCCCTTGGGGATTAATACAGTTTTTCTATTCTATTCTATATATATATATATATATTTATTTTTTGCTGTCTGGGCTCTTTTATTAGTCTCTAAAGTGACCATTTTATAACTAGATTTAAACGTTTTTGTTTGGTAAAGCTGGCATTAAAGTTGTCTGGAACAATCCAACACCATAATAAAAAGCAATTGCAAATGTGGTAAAACTCTTATGACGACTTTAAACAACATTATTGTGGTCATATGACAGCAATGAACTTTACCAGTTTATATTAAAATAAATAAAGTTTGTTGTCAACAACAGCTATACTCTCATTATTATAAAATGTTTGACCATTCACTTTAATTAAGTATTTATTTTTAAATGATAAAGAAAAACTGTCTTTGAGATGAAAATGTGGTATGTTATATTTGAAGAAAATAGAGTAAAAGTATGGTAAAAAAAAAAAAAAAAACATGGTTTCAATAGTTTAAGAAACACCTAGGCAATTCAAATTTGAGTCTATTATAAATGTGTCTTGTAATAATGATGTTGAGTCTGTCTTCAGATGTTGACCATGACAGCACAGATGGATGTGATCTGCTGTAAATCAGTAGGAACGATCTGTCCATGCTGGATATTGAGGATTTCATCACTGAAATCTGTCAGCTGAAGAAAGAGGTGGCGTTACTGGAGGAAAAGCTGAGAGAAAGAGGAGACAAACCCAACAGAGAGGTTTGAGCAGCTCATCATTTCATCATTCAGCTCAATCCTAAAGCTTAATTATATCATGTTGTTGTTTATTTGTGTTGATCTATGATGTGTTTGTCAGGATCTGGAGAAGGTTTCAGTGTGTGTGACTGATGGGACAGAAGCTCAGGATTCAGTCTGGAGATCCAGAGACACACAGGACTCAGAGCTCAGCCTCACTTTACTGTGTTTTACTGACGCTCAGGATCATGGACCCGCTGATCAAACCTCTGACTGTAACGCTGGAGAACAGCAGATGAAGATGTGCTCCGTCAAACTGGAGGACTGCAGGAACCTGATAGAGAGACGAGGAGAAGAAACCACAGCAGAGGAACAACAACAGAGCCATGAGGAGGAGGAGGATGATGAAGATGAAGACCAGAATAATGAGGATGATGATGAGTTTATTCCTGCAGGTGTGTTTCTTTCATGGTCTTTAGTTGTTTTTCCATTACACTAGAATGTCATTCATTGGTCATTCAGCAGAGACTGTATTGGCTGTTGGTCTCTGATGCTCCTCCTGATCAGGTTTGACAGCAGATCATCTCAGATAATAGGGAAAAAAATCTAATTACGATGATAATAATAAAATCCCAATGTTCTGTTTAACATGATAATACAGTTTTCTCTCCTCTCAACACTTCTGGATGGTACACCTGCATAACATTCCTAGATTTTTTATTTTTTTGCTATGCTTTGATTAGTTTGAACCAATATTCTTCTCTGAGCTTGTGGATATAGTCCAAAAGAATAAAGGCCTGTTCACACTTAGAACGATAACTATAATGATAACTAGGTATTTGCGTCCACACCAACGAACAATAGCGGTCTGTTTATTCTAAGCTTGCACGTTGCGGTTTTAAAGTGTGTACAACGTCATTAAACATGTTTCTGCTGTTCTTGTAACATTTACATGCTTTACTCAGCAGATGTCCTCAGCATGCTGTGTTTTGAGTGAAGCTAGTGTCATGATATAATAACCCAACAGAGATTTTAGCTGACATAGTCAATATAGTGAAGTAAAAACAACACTCACAGCGACTCCAAAGGAAGCAAGACAATTTTTTCGAAACGAGCTATTTATGAACGATTGTTTTCCTTATCCATTTTCTTGAAAAGGGGCTTGACTTGTCAAACAGTGCTGGATTTTTGTGAACCCTGGCGATTAACTTTTCCACAATATCGTCTGCAATTTTAAATGCGCCAGCCCTTAAATGCGAGTGGATTCTGATTGGTTTTCAGTGTTTTAATGTTCAACAGCTGGGAAAAAATGGTTGCAAATGTGATCCCAACGATATCGTTTCTCTATATCATTATAGCTGTGGTGTGAACTGTGCTATTCTTTAATATTGAGAACGATTTCTTTATCGTTATCGTCCTTGGTGTGAACGGGCCTAAGCCTACCACCTCTTCTGCTGATGTTACCCCCCCAGGTAACAGGTAACATTTTTCACAAAGATAAAGATTTCGCTATGTGCTTACTAAACATAAAGATAAGAACCGCTTAACATTGTTTTTTATGTTTTTTATACCAAAATGCAGAATATAATATGAAAAGTTGGTAACGTTTTACTGTGCTTTTAAGCACGCCCCTTCTCCTTCCACTAGCTGGGCGTGACGTCATAACAGGGATCCAAGCTTTTACTGTCTATGCTCCAAGCTGGAGTCAGGTTATATTGGAGACCTAGCTAGCGAAAAGTAGTTAACTATGTGCTTGTGCGGGATGTACGGAATACATCAAGGCTCCACAAAGTTCCCCAAGGACAAACGGCTGATTTCGTGCCTGTAAGTGTTCGCATAACTTACCCGACGGTAGGCTTAGATCGGCCCAGCTCAACTATCTTATATTACTTTCTCCCGACCGCAACATTCATGTTTTGTCCCGCTCCCGCCCGCAAAAATACTTTTTTTCTGTACCTCCAAATACTTTCAAGTTAGCCTAGGTGTCGCCACCATACACATCAGCATACATGCTCCTGATCAATTATTTGTAATAAAGCATTAACACACAAATCTGTTATAACATAAAAGGCTACTGCGTGCATGGTTTGGCATGACTGCGCGCAAAGTGCGATCCCATAATAATTCCTAAAGCTGACATCAGTTCACAGAGATCTCGCACATCTCTGTTATTATTAGTGATAGACCGATGTATCGGTTTACCGATATTTTTACCTAGCCTGGCTAACGCCAGACCCAATCTCGTTGAGAATTGGGTCTGGGAACCACATGCGCAATTTCGCATATTTGAGTCGTGGTTTCAGAATGCCCGTCGCAGTTTATTGGGTGCTAAGAATGCCTATCAAATATGCCTGTACGTAGCTCATAGCCAATCGTTTCGATTATACCAGATGACGTATGAAGAGTGACAGAAATTAGACAAGGAAGAAGACGATGGGAAAGATCTTTTTTGTAAACAATGACATTAAGCGATTATTGCCGTTTGTGCAAGATAAATATGAGGGTAGAAGGTATATATGGACACTCCACAGACATGTTTCCGTGTGTCGCATAGATGTCGTCATCGTCTAGCTGCTCCCTCCCCGTTCTGTGATTGGTTCCCTAAATGAGGCGAAAAATCTGGCCATGGTATCCAGACTGCCTTTCAGCGTGAATTGAATCGCGCTGCGGTAAGGCAGTATGGGGAAACCCAGGCTAATTTTTACCGATATTTAAGCATTTTCCCATAATCGGGTATCGGTTTTGTAATATCGGATTCGCCGATTAATGGCGCCATCTTGTGGCCGTTTTAAGAATTGCGCCATTGCAGCCCGCGTCTGAGGAGATCAGTCAACAACAACTCGGTGCACAGGTAAAGTATATGTTCTACTTGCTTTGCTTTAATTATTCAACTTTATTTAACATAACAGACATGCAGAAATAAGATTTGAGACATAAATGCCTGATATACCGGTAGTTTATGTATGCAGCTTGGTTCTAAAAAATTGAGACGAACTCATGGAGTAGGCTAAGGCTAACGTAGTGTAATCCGTCTAGGGTTGCCACCCGTCCCTTAAAATACGGAATCGTCCCGTATTTGTGGAATAAAAAGCGCGTCCCGTTTTGAATCAATACGGGACGCGGTTTGTCCCGTATTTCCGAGTTGTCATCATCCCATGCAAATCATTCCACCCGCATTCTGTGAAGACTCGTCCTATTCTACCCTTGATTGGGTAATACTCGCTGCCATTGTTGGTTTGATTGGTTTGTTTAATACCATCACAATCAGAGAGGAGGGCGAGTCTTTTGGCAGAGAGTTGATAGCTCCTAATGCCCGTTTCCGCAACGAGTCTATTTTTGCTGTGCTTCAAACGCTGAATTAAAGTGACAGCGCATAGTTTGTGGTCAAAATGAACACCAATTGACATGAAAATGTAGTGATTTCATCATAAATGCATTTAAATGAAATAAAAAGATGACTGTAGACAAGAATAGTAGTAGGCTATTTAATTAAATGCATTTATGGTGAGATTACTAAATTACATTAAGACTGGGGTAAAGCAAGGAAATTACAATTTACTTAAGCAAGGCGACTAATGAATGACACTCGTCTGATGATTAATCTTTAATTTTAAGATTATCTTTTTAATTTCACGTCTAATAAATCATGGACTTCATCATTAAATGAATCGCTTCCTGGGGGAATATTGATTGTTTTATCTAATTGTTTTTGTTATGTTAAAAAAAGTAAATGTAAACTATTTATAGCCTACACCTATGTCATTATAAGTAAGTATAAATAGATTATTACAATTATTTACATAACTATAGTTTATAATAAAAGTATTTGTATTAATGGGTTTTGCTCATAATTGCTCGTTTTGAAAATTGACATTTTCAGATGTTTTGAAAATATTCTATTTTGACATTGGCATAAAAGATTCTGACATTTCAAAATTATTTCAGAGATTTACACACACACGTATTTTTAAATAATACATTCACGGGGTTGAAATATTTACCCCCCCCCCCCCCCCCCCGTCAGGCGTCCCTTATTTTTTTGTATTGAAGGTGGCAACCCTAAATCCGTCATGTCCTGCCCCAATAAAGACGTAACTTTACATGAATTAAATGAAACAGACATGAACGAGTGCATGTTGAAAATAAAAGCGCTGAATTTAATTCTCTATCTGTTGTATTTGCTGACCATTAGTCTCGGAAAAAAAGTTTGTTCATATTGCTGAGCACTCACTGGGTTGATGATCAGGAATCCTCAAGCACGGCCACTGAATGAAACTTTTGACAAGATTATCTCGTTTAAACACCCTAGATTATATTATCATTTACTACATAGCAATTATTTCGCTTTAAAATGAAAAACCGCTTTGTGGAAATTAATTATTTATTATCTGCACGCGCGATCGCAGTTGAGCTTATTCTGTGTAAATGCATAAACAACACTTTGTCAGAAAGCATTTCATGATCTAGACCGACAAAAATATTATTAATAATTAGTAACATACTAGTTGGGAAATGCAATGATGTATATGCTGTTTTGTTTGTTACTTTCCTCATTACTTTTCCTATTCCTCATTCTTTAAACCTATTAACCCTTTAAGACCGACGGGAGCGTCGGCGCTCCCATTTGCGTGTGTCTGTTTAAAAGCCTATAGAAACTGAAACCAAATGGCTAGCTCAATCATTCTTTTTGCATACAAAACCAGAGATGTAACATGTTCAGATCAAGCCTCCAACATGCCCATGTTGCGTTGTTTTCACCCTCTAATCAGTCTGTACAAACTGCGTAATATTCGTTTACAAAAAACAACAACACAAAAATGCTTTGCACGTCTTTCCACACATGTTCTGTAGATCTGCGATTGATATTTACGTCTTCCGATGACTCATTGACGTATCACGTTCTGTGCACTATGACCCCCGGGTGTGTCACATGTTGTGACGTCACACGCTGCGTCATTTGGCCATGTGTTTGACTCCCGTTTGACTCCCATTTGCTATATGTTCCTTATATCGTTATTGTCTTTTTACCATCGCTTTATTTTATTATTTCTTTCTCCTTTAGACGTTCACAAATACAAGGACATTCACACACACACACACACCGCGCACGAGCGCACGCGCACGCACGCAGCGTTATGTCTAAACGAAAGTACAACGCCTTTTTTTTGAATGAGTGTAAAAATGAGTATATCTTAAAAACTAACTTATGTAAACAGTTCAAATCAATTCTGTATAGTTTTAAATTGTTTTGTGACGTATTTCTCATTGACAAGTTTGAAGTTGACATTTATTAATTTTTTGTATTGAAGAAAATATGTTAAAAAAAAAATAATATTTTTTTTTCTTTTTGTTTATTGCACTTTTGAGATATTTATATAGTTACTATTGATTTATTACAAACATAGCCTTCAAACTGGGAGAGTAAGGATTATTTTGATGTATGGCATATGAAAATGCTCAAAAAAATGACAGCAAAGCATGTAAAAATACAAAGATATACTCTGGTGGAATTGTTCTATGGCAGGTCATAAAGGGTTAAACGGCACATAAACCTTCTAAAACCGTTTAAAATTAATTACATTTCTGCAAAGGTGATATGACTCAGTCCCCTGTCAATTATTTTCTCCATATGAAAACATTAGACTTTTAACATTTACTTGCCTATTGTTAACATTGTTGCTGATGCTTATAAACTATATGTATAATTTAGATATAAATTATATAATGTAATAATATAAATGTTTTTATTGTAATTTGAAGATTTAATTTAACATGAAAGAGTGCTAACTTTCAACACTTTTGTTTTGTTTTTATGACTGAAAGGAGGAAAAATCAAAGGACTTACTCTACAGACCCCTCTATTTATTTGTGTATAAATATAAAGTTTTTTTTTGTATGCAAGGAGGGAGTGATTATATAAATACAATGGTTTGTTCAGTTCATTTGTGTTGGAATAATTGTGTCAAAAATAGAAGTATAACAGTAAATAAATATCGGTTCTGCATATCGGTTATCGGGCATATAAACATGCAAATAATCGGTATCGGTTATAAAAAATCAATATCGGTCGATCACCAGTTATTATGAATAAAGCTTTCATAATATATACACTATGTTTGTTATAATTAGAGGATTTGCCAGCATACAGAATTCAGCACCGAACAAAAAGTCAGCTTTGAGCGGTGAGGGGAGTCCATCGTAAATGCTTCTGATTGGCCATTATTGCGTTCAAGAAATCAACACACATGTCTGTGATTGGCTTCATCGCTGCAGACATGTTAGAAATGTAAACCGTTTCTATTTTGTTTTAGTTGTTCTTGCTTTTCTGCAACAGATGAATAAAATCTATTAGTTTTTATGTTTTATTCATAGATATTTCTAGTTTGCAGGAGTCCCGCAAATCGTTTTATTCTCTTTCGACCCACACACACAGAGTGAGTGCATTACTGCCCGCGCTTCCTGTTATGACATCATCACACAGTTACGGTAAAAAACATGCTACCTTTGAAGAAACCCCAATAAATGTTATTTTAACGCATTTTAAGACAGAAATTTTTTAAAGTATACATATTGAGCACTTTAATTTACACATTAATTGGTTGTGGGTGTTAGCCTGCAATTTACACTTTAAATTAATACATGTGCATAGTCACACACCTATAAAAGCTACCTCAATTGAGAATTGAATTTAAGACACTAACCGCCAATGGAACAAATGATCTTTTATAAATATTCCTCTTGGCATACGGTATACGTAGCCTATGCCCCGAAGGAAGGATCTCGAAGCAGGAGTGGAGGGCATGAGTCTGGTCTGAATATACTGCTGACGCCCTTTTCTCCAAAAAATGTGAGAATAGCTCTTGCAATGTACTCTGTTTTTGGCCAATAATCTTATTTGCTTCATTAATTACTCATGTTAGTTTATTCTTCTGTTTCACTGTTAGATTACCATACCATGAAACAATATTATAAGTTAAAACACTTTCAATCATCGATCTATAAACAATAAAAAATCCTCCTTTCGATGTCAAAATTTCTTAACTTCCTAAGTAGACTTAAACGCCGTCTAGTTTTCTTATGTATAAAATCCACATTGTCCTGGAATGAAAGTTTATCATCAATGATTGTACCTAGGTATTTAAAATTTGAGACTTGCTCTATCTTTACGTCTTTTATGGTAACTTGTTCGTAAGGGAGGCCAGCTATGCCATTCCTATTTTGTTTCCCTCTACATAATTCCTTAGTCTTCTCAATGTTCAACCGTAAATGACTGTTGTCAAACCATTGTACAAGATTATCAATACATTCAGAGTAGGTTGAACAGTTCTTGTTCGTTTGGCAAGAAATTAAAACCAAATCATCTGCATATTTAACCAAGGTGAGATTGTCCTTGTTACACTGCAGCTCGTTAGTGTAAACTATAGCATATGATTGCATTTCCGCTTGCTGTTATCAACATAACAATCAGATACAACTGAGCAAAGAAAAACTAATGCTAAAAAGTCAAGAGCCCAACTAAAGAAAACAATGATCACCATAATGGTGACATCAAACTAAACTATTATTTCCAATAAATCATCAACATCTTAACCTCTGTTAATTCTCAATAAGAACTTCTGTAGATGTCTGACAGAAATAAAGGCAACCTGGTTAGTAATAAGTGAAGCTGGTAATGCTGTTTGTGAAGTTGTTTAATCAGATCTTGAGAGATTTTGTGTATTTTATCTTCAGTTGATTTCATCTAAGGCTGTGTCTGCAAGTAGTTCTTGTGTTTCTCTATCCTTTAGTGATTCTGCTTGTTAACAGCAGGTGTTCATCAATAATGCACAATCATTATTCAATCAATTAATTAATTATCTCATTAACTCCAACACTGATATGTGTTACATTTTAACAGCCTGTAGTGTGCACACTGAGCAGTGTTCATTTCATCTGGGCAAACCCATGTGGGGCCTACATGGAAATCGTGGACAAAACTGGCTGGGTCCCAGTTAGATAGCCCAGGTCAAACCCATGTGGGCCCCACATGGCTGTGCTGGCTGGGAGAAAGCTTTTTTTGAACTACTTTTATGGTAGTTTTCTCCTCTTTGGAGCAATAGTGCGTTCTCAGGTGCTCAGGTGCTCACACACACGCGGACGTGAGAGGACGCTGGCGCTGTTTGTTCGCCGCTTTTCTGTCTGCTATTCCTTCTTGTGTTCCTATCTTGTGTTTGTGTTCACTGTAACCCTTCCTCTGGACAGCCTCACAGCTGGTTCCCGAAGCCGCTTGGGCACCTCGACCGGACTTTCGCCTCGTCGGTTAGCCGCTTGCTGGCTGCCCGCGTTCATCAACGCGTGCCTGCTAATTCTAATTTTAGCTGCAATAGTGGCTAACCCGATTGCCTACCTCTTTCTCACAGGCAACCTCTACCAGTTGCTTTCATCTCCTCCTGTCATGCTGTGGATCATTTTGGCACTTACATCAGTCATCCATTTCTGTGTTCCTAGTCCATCACTAACTGCTATCACGGAGCTCTCAGTCCCTCCGCTCGGCATCATGTTCAAATATTCAACTCTACAACTGGTCGAACTAATCAACTACTCAATTCCATCCTGCATCCCAGTCATCAAACAGCTCGGACTTCTACGTCGACCCCGTTCCACAGAAGTTTTCGCCGCAAGTTTGTTTACTTCCAACACGGACAATCCATTCCATCCATCTGGTCACCTGCACGCTCTGTCGCACCTCTCCCACGTCATCGGAACGCTTCCCCCGCTGGATCACATAGAGCTGAGCGCACCGCACCGACTGGCTGCACAGAAAACCCGGACTGGACTACAGTGCTATTTGCACTTCACATATACCTATTCTCCAATCACTCGCAAATTCACTCACTGTCCCTTCTCAACTGCATTACCCCCTCACTCGCACTACTAACCGGGACAACCTCAGATCTTTCCAGCCTGCCCCCATCTCACCACCCTCTCACCATACCAACTTTGCCCTCCTCAACACATAGACACCTCCCAATTAGAATTCACAATTTTATTGGACAACTTTACTCTCACCCAACATGTCACATTCCCCACCCATGAAAAAGGACACATCCTTGACCTGGTCTGCTCCACTAACCAACCAGTGCTCAACCTCCATCCATGCCTCTTTCCCCTCTCTGATCACAAACTGATACGGTTCACCATTCCGTCTCCAACCCCCTGCCCCCGCCTCCTCAGAGAAATCACCTTCCGCAACCTTAAATCAATTGATCCCCATCATCTCTCTGACCTGCTCTCCACCACTCTCCACATGGACTCAACCCTCACCTCACCTGATGATCTCACAAACCACCTCAACTCCGCTTTTTGTACCTCCCTTAACACTTTGGCCCCCCTCAAAACAAAAACTGTCACTTTTAACAACTCATCACCCTGGTACACACCTGCACTCCGGAAAATGAAACAAACTGTCCGCCAACTTGAACGCCTAACAAAAAAAAATCATCTCTCATAGTCCACCATGAAGCCTATAAACTCCACCTCATTGCCTACAAAGATGCCCTCATTGCCGCCAAATCTGCCTACCTCTCCACCATCCTCACTAACCCCTGTCTAAACCCCAGAACCCTTTTCTCCACATTAAACAACCTCATCAAGCCTCGGACCAACACCCTCCTTACCTCTACTCCGGATCTCTGCAACTCATTCCTTCACTTTTTCGCTGATAAAATCGATATCATTTATCAATCTCTATCCCCTGCATCCAACCTTCCAGTATCTCCTCCAGCACCTATCACGGCCCTTTTCCCCCCATCCCTCTTGACCTCCCTCCCCCTCCTCCACACTGCCTCCTCTCCCAGTTTAACTTGGTCACCACTCTTGAAATCTCTACACTCATCAGTTCTTCCAAACCGACTACCTGCTCACTTGACTCCCTCCCTACTCCACTCCTGAAGTCCTGCCTCCCCGTCCTTTGCCCCTACCTCACTAACCTCTTCAATTCCTCATTGTCCCTTGGAACTGTCCCCTCTGCTTTCAAAACTGCCGCTGTCACCCCAATCCTCAAAAAACCTGGTCTGGATCCTTCTTCTCTCAACAACTACCACCCAATATCCACCCACCCCTTTCTGTCTAAAACCCTGGAATGTATAGTCGCTTTACAATTACAAACCCATCTTCATGCCAATAACCAATTTGAACCTCTCCAATCTGGTTTTCGCCCCCTCCACAGCACAGAAACTGCTCTCCTCAAAGTCCTCAATTACCTCCTCACCTCCGTTGACACCGGTTCCCTTAACATCCTTATTCTCCTCGACCTGAGTGCAGCCTTCGATACCGTAGCCATAACATCCTGCTCACCAGACTCAAAGACCTTGGTATCGAAGGTATTGTACTCAGCTGGCTCCGTTCCTACCTTTCCAACAGATCTCACTTCATCTCTATTCATAATCACACCTCTGCAACAGCCACAGTGACCCAAGGCGTTCCCCAAGGATCCGCACTCGGCCCCTTCCTCTTCATCATTTACATCCTCCCCCTTGGTCAGATATTTCGTCACGTCAAACTGAATTTCCACTGTTATGCCGATGACACTCAGATCTACCTCAGCACCAAATCCCCCCACAATCCTCCCCTCTCCCATATCAACTCCTGTCTGTCAGCTATTAAAACCTGGATGCAACATAACTTCCTCAAACTCAACAGCAATAAAACTGAATTCCTCCTCATAGGCTCCAAATCCACTCTCAGCAAAACCAATAACATCACTCTCACCATTGACGACACCATTGTCTCCCCATCTCCCCAGGCCCGCAACCTCGGTGTGATTTTTTTATTCAACCCTCTCCCTTAAACCTCACATCCGTCATGTCATTAAAACCTCCTTCTTTCACCTCCGCAACGTCGCCAAAATCAGACCCTCACTCACACCCTCTGCTGCTGAAAGACTCATTCACGCCTTCATCTCCTCACGACTGGACTACTGCAACTCACTACTCCTTGGTATCAGCTCAAACTACATAAAAAGACTCCAACTGGTCCAGAATGCAGCCGCCTGACTCATCACCCGCTCCAAATCCTGGCACCACATCACTCCAGTCCTAAAACAACTACACTGGGTTCCTATTTCCCACCGAATCACATACAAAATCCTGGTCCTTACCTACAAAACCATCCACCACCTGGCCCCCTCATACCTCACTGACCTCCTCTCCCCCTACCAACCCTCACGGTCCCTCAGATCCACCTCAGCCGGTCTCCTCTGCATCCACAAGTCCAAGCTCCGCAGTTTTGGGGACAGAGCCTTTTCCAGGGCAGCTCCCAGGCTCTGGAACTCCCTCCCCCATGAGATCCGCACCTCTGAGTCCCTCACCATCTTCCAGTCCTGCCTCAAGACCCATCTCTTCACCTCTGCCTATCCGTAGCCCCACGGCCCTCCCATCTCTATATGTGCCTGAATGTTTTTTTTTTTCTTGCTTATTCACCTGACCTGTAAAGCAACTTTGAGTTCGAGAAAAGCGCCATACAAATTCAATTTATTATTTTTATTATTATTATTAATAGTGAAACTAACAGCGTTGTGGTTATGGGGGGGGGGGGGTTCATGTCAGTGTTTAATGAACATTTCTCTCTAGTGGCGTACGTCATCACATTCTCAAGTAACGTGTAAGCGCGTGTTAAAGGGACAGTTCACCTAAAATTAACATTCTGTCATCATTATGTTGTTAGACGTGAATGACTTTCCTATTTCAGTGGAACATAAAATAAGATATTTTCTCATCGGAATCTCTAATATCTACTGAAGTCACTGTGGTTACAGTCATATTCATTGTGTTATAGAAGTTAAAGAATAAATAACACACTTGTTAGCCGGGTCATTTCTTGAGATTTGCCCTGATAAAACAATCATTCTAACACATTCCCATGCAGACATAATGATTGTCAATACTGGAGTTTATTAAAGATTTTCCAAGTCATTCTGACTATGATTTATTATTTTTCACAGTTAAGATAGAAAGCATAAATTTTCACAATTTTCATATACGGTTAACAATATCAGACGTTTGCTCCTGAAAACACTGATGTTTCTAAGACACATGTTTGATCTTCATGCTGATGGATTTCATATTGACAGTGTAATTGTTCTTCCAGTGGTACCAAACAACACCAATGGCGTTATGAGTATCATCATTTTTCCACAGATACACGCCGTTGGGGTTTGCTAAGCCACAGTCTTTGTACCAAAATGCCCCGAAACGCAAATTGGCACAGTTATTTCCATAGACATCTTGATCTTTGTCAAAGGTTGAGAACTTCTGATTATTATGGTAGGTCAAAAAGTCGCCTGCAGAGAGGAAGACCATCATTAACAGCATGACTGGACTGGGACAAAAAAAATTGGCCCTGGCATTTAGGGACCGGGCAAAGACCATCTCTCAAGATCCCAGCAGAGAAGGATTAAACAACTGCACATACTGCATTACCAGCTTCACTTATTACTAAATAGATTACCTTCATTTCTGTTATACATCTACAGAAGCTGTTATTGAGATTTAATAGAGGTTTAGATGTTGTTTCATTGCTCCGTTTAACCATTTATTACCATTATGGTGATCAGTGTTTGCTTTAGTTTGACTCTTGACTCTTGACTTTTTAACATCAGCTTTTCTTTGGCTGTTGCGACCTTGTTATTCCAAAGAATATTAACTCAATGAGAATGAATGAAAGTGTCCTACCTGCTCCTCCATCAGTGAATCCTGAAACATGCAGTTTATACCCGTCAGTTTCACAGTCCACAGAGAAGGACGAGTACAGAGCAAAACCCTTCCTTCCTTCAAAGTCCTCCAGATCCACTCTCAGCATGTACTTTCTGTTACGTCTCAGCTGATACATGTTCTCTAGCCCTGTACACACACACACACACACACAACACACACACAAACACACACACATTCCCGAATCCTCTCTTGTACTGATTCCACGGCCGATAGAAATTCACACTGCCGTCCATTCTCCTCTGAAACACCTGTGATGGGTTTATATAGAATATATAATTCATAATGTATGTTCTGATGTGTGTTTGATGATCTAAAGTCACATTCGTACCGTCCATCCTCCTTTGTCTTCATCTTTACCATCTGAGATCATGTGACAGTAAACCCAGACAGGAACGTCTCCTCCTGGATAGATGGAGTAAATCCCACTGACTGTTTCTCCTGAGTTGTAGACGTCAGAACAGTTAAATGGCATGAATTTACAGTCACTGCCCAATACAACAGGGAGAAGAACCGCCAAAAACAGCATCATCTACAAGAGAGACAGGGAAAGAGTTAAGCGAACATGTTCCATAATTTATAATGATGAAATCAAAGTGAAATTAAATGTTTATCAGGAGTTTAGACTAATCGATACAATAAAAAAAGCAGATGAACTTACTTCCATCTTTTGAATCTCTAGTTCACAGATAGAGATTTATGTAATCTAGAAAGTAATATAAATGTTTTCTTATGTATATTTTGATCCGTTTATTTTTTTGAAAACTGTATAAATGTCTGAATGTTCTGATCAGTAAATGAAGAATAAAACAGTAACTCACCGTTTGTGTTGTTCAGTCTGACACAAACACTCTTTATATATCTGTCAGATTCTCAGACTCCTCCTCTGCGTCTTTATGTAAATGTCCACTATGAAGCTCTAGATGTCTCGCTACAAGATTCATGTTCATATGATCGGAAGGTTTCAACAAATAAAATTAAACGCCTGTCCTGTTGGCAAAGGCTATTTACACTACACACACCATTGCTCATCCAAGGGCAAAACAGCCACACAATCTTTTTCACAATTTTTTTTTTAACACTTCATGCATTTTGAAAGAAAAGCATGTTTGTTAAATGTAGGCTGTGTTAAGATTAATTTCCCCAAAGACACAAAAGCCGGCTGAGGAAAAACACAGACTTTGTTTAAGAACACTGTCATGTTAACTTTAATGTTGTAACTAAAATATTTTGTTTATAAATTACAGAGTATAAGCTAGTGAAGTCTAATATTATATCAGCATTCATGCATATTGACGTCTCTTCTCTTTTAACATAGTCGGAAAACAAAGCTTAATTGTTTACATCAATATTTAATACGGAACAAGAACATTGTTGCATAGTGTGATTTTTGGCAAATAGTATTAGTAATTTATTTGTGATCACAAAAGGGGTAATGGCAGCGATCACTTTGCACTAAGATTCTTCTATCTAAACGATGTAAAATTAGCAGTAGCTTTTTTCTTTACAATAAGTATGAATAGTAGTTAGATGCTATTTATACCTACTGCGAATAGAGGAATAATAATATATTGAGTGAAAATTATTATATTTATTAAAATTATTAAATGGATGCCACCTTTTTGCAGAACATGAAATCCACGGGGAGGAGTCGGATCCAGATCCAACTCCTCCCACCTTACATATACCTAAACCTACCCATCTCCGCCCCCTGATCCCTAAACCCACCCCTAATCCTACCCATCTCCACCCCTTGGATCTTGATCCGACTCCTCCCCGTGGATCTCATGTACTGCATTGAGGTGCTACTGGAAAACTCTGCCTCGAAGCCTCGTTAAATTCCTATGACGCGCACTACGCACAGGGATCTATACTATAGCGCGTGATACAATTTGAATTTAGTTGGTGTGCCGCGATGGCGGAGAGTAAAGATGTCCATAAACGGCAGAGAATGTCTAAAGTTTGGGATCATAACATACTTAAAAAGGAAGAGAACAAGGTGCAATGTGTCTACTGCAAAGTAGACCTGGCATACCACAACAGTACGACTTCAATGATTCAGAATCTGAACCGAAAACATCCACTCCATGCTGTCTCACCAAGCACAGCTGAAACAAGGTAACCTAATGGTGTGTTCACAGTCACACCGAACGCGAATAGAGCTTCAAACACCGTGTCCTAACTACATGCGACGCGACACGCGATAAAAGGTATCTTTTCCATGTTAATCAGAGTTTTTGTCCTAACCAGACGCAACGGCGACACGCGAAGTTTCTAATTTAGAAACGTTCCTATTTCTGCGACGTCGCGGCTGACAGATCCGCCCACACAGAGATCTCATTGGAGAAATTACACTGGTTATGAGTATACATTATTTATTTTTAGTTAAAAATAGGTCACTGTGCCACAAGCGATAACGGATAATTTACCTCAGATTTTGAAAGCATATAATATAGCGTTCAAACTTTATTCTATGCAAAACATACAACTGTACTTCATTACAAAATTAGTCAATGTGTATATTTTGTTAATGTTTTGTTTTTAATAATGTTATTTCTTGATTTGATTATGTCCTTACCCATTTCCAATGCGAGTGCGGGCCAGCAGTGCGCTTTCACAGAGAGACTCCGCCCACACGCTGTTCTGAATGGCTGTGATTTTTGATTGACGTGTGGCGTCTCACAGTCGCGTCTAGTGTGGAGGACACACTTGCTGTGGCTGGAATTTTATCGCGTCTCGTGTAGTTAGGTCACGGTGAAATAAGCGTTTATCGCGTCTTAGACGCTTGAACACTCGCTCGAGTCCAAATTTTTCAACGTGCGCGGAAGACGTTCGCGGCAAACGCGCCACCCAATTCGCGTCATTTGCGACGCCCGGCGCGAATGATGCGTCTATTCGCGTCTTTGCATTGACTTGCATATGTGCATATGTAATCTACTCGCGCAAATAATTAAATTTGCTTTCTGTGTGTGAACCCCTTCACACTCTCTCTCTCTCTCTCACACACACACACACCCTCTCTCATGCGCCAGTCAGATCAATTGCGGAAATGCATCATATGCTTAAACTTTTATGTAGCCACGCAAAAATAATTTCAGCATGCATTCACTGTATACACCGCGACGTGATGGAGGAACAAATATTGTATTGCAGTCTTTGCAAGACCTTGTTTGTATGTCACATCTTCCAAATAGTTAGACAACAACAACAAATTTAATTCCCCAGCCTGCTTCTCCAAATCCACTCTACTTTTGGGGAAGACATTTTAATCGGCTACCAAAGTAATTGAGCATAGAACATTGTTGGTGGTGCAAATATTCTGGACTATGTGATACAAAGTCTTGTGAAGAAATAATCAATATGTGTTTTGTAGTGCTGTAGCGACGCGTCGATGACGTCGACGCTTCGACGTCAAAATTAAGTCGACGCCATATTTTTGCGTCGACGCTTCTTTCATTTATTTATTTTTTGCACCGTTTCCGGCAGTACAGCTCGCCAACACACGTGGGAGACCGAAACATTGCAGAATGGAGGACGAAGACCACTAGAAGTGAATGTGCTCTCCATTAAATGAATCACACACAGTAAACAAATCCTTAACAAAAAAAAAACCTTTGCAATTTAGACGCGCAAACTGGGTGCGGGTGCGGTGAGACGTACGGCTCGGGCAGATATGGCATGCAGTTGTTCATCCGCGGATGCGGCGCCGCGCGCGCTGTTACAAAAGAAGCCGTTAACGCGATATGAGGTTTTGCCGGTCTTGTGCACCCAACGCGTCATATTTGCCGCACGCTCGTGCGGACGCGTCGAGTATAAACAAGGCTTTGCTCCGTGTCAGCGCGCGTTCTGATCGGTAAATGGGAACAGACTCTCCTGAATCATCTCCAGCAGGAGCAGAAGCACCACTAACTCCGCCTCCGTTTCCCTCATAAGCTGATATTAGTATTTAAACATTCTCTATGATAAAAAATGTTTGTACAAAATATTTTAATAACACGGTTTTGGCGGTTATAGAGTTCTAATGACAGTGTTCAAATACATAACATTAGACTAAGCTTATACAGCATCATGATTCAGTACGCTAGTTCGTATTTATTTGAGATACATTATGTTTTTTTTATTAATCGAGCAGCAGAAAAATAATCTTTATATGAATCGGCCAATTAGTCGTTAGATTAGTCGACTAATCGATAAAATAATCGCCCAACTAATCCGTTTAGTTAATAATCGTTTACCCCAGCCCGTTTTGTGGCCTTATTTCAGAAACTTTTATTTTTATTTTTTTCAATAACTACGCATAAATAATATTCTCTCAAAAATACAAACATGTACACACATGTTGCTCACATATTATGATAGCCCCGTTTGTGCTATATAGAGTGAATTTACACCTTTGCCATTAACATGTTTATAAATAACTGAAAAAAGCACAAATGTAAGTGCATGTCAAAACATCCCAAGTGCCCCAAAAACCCCTTGGTCCCCAGAGGGTTAAAACAGTTAAGATTGCTTTGTATTTTTTTAGAGATTTTCTTTATATGTTTAGCAAATTTAAGTTGAGGATCTATGACCAATCCAAGATATTTAAATTCTGTAACAGATTGAATTATTCCATTTTGTAAGTTGTCAAGGTAATAACATTAAATCTGATAGTAATTTTGAACTATTTAAAAAAAGAAACGCTTCAGTGCGCCGGCGCTCTGGCAACGGTTAACAGGTTAAGTCTATATTTCTGCTATGTGAAAAAAATCTAGAAAATCGTGCCGGTGCAATAGCCGACCCCAGAGGGTTAAATGCAAATGAGCTGCTGCTCCGCCTCCGTTCAGAAGAGGGCGGAGCCTCAGAAACTCCGGCAATAACAAAAAAGCCAATCTCACTCATCCAAAGTTACTGGGTTGTCACTTTTCAGGTTTTATGGGTTGGTAGAAGCACCGGGGACCTGATTATAGCACTTAAACACGAAAAAGTCAGATTTTCATGATATGTTCCCTTTAAAGTTTAAATGATGTACCATCTGTCCGAACTTCTTAGCTACCAGCATCTTCTTGGACTCTCAGATCCACTGATAAATTTCTCTTACATACGTATACCACGCTCTCGCCTAAAGTTTAAGGGGGATCGTACTTTTATGTACCTGATAGACAGATACTGAGTTTATAATTTTTTATATGACAAGTGAATGATTCAATAATTCTATTTGAGTACATTTTAAAGATAGAAATTTTATTACCCTTTTGTTCCTTTCAGATGAGAACACTGGTTCATCTTCTGATGGAGAAACAGTCTCGACGTCAAAAGATCAGCTGAAGGTCAAGAGTTTCTCCTGCGTAACCTGTGGGAAAACATTGAGCTCACAGCGAAATTTAGCGAGACATGAGAGAATACACACAGAACCGAAAGACTTCACCTGCAGGATATGTGACACAAGCTTTCCTTCCTTAAAAGAGAGGAGACGTCATTCAAAAGAGCACAAGAAGAAAGAGTTTCACTGTGAACAGTGCGGGAAGGATTTTTTCTATTCTTCAAGTCTAATAGCTCATATAAAGACACACAGCAAAAAGCTTTTCCACTGCAGCGAGTGCGACAAGTATTTCAGCCAGAAAGGGAGTCTTAATGCTCATAAGCGAATCCACACGGGTGAAAGGCCGTACAAGTGCCCTCACTGCGATAGAGGATTCATGTATGGATCCCATTTGAAGAAGCATGTGCGCGTTCACACCAATGAGAGACCATACCAGTGCAGCGAATGTGGGAAAACCTTCACAAACTCAACATGTCTAACGTCACACCAAAAAATACACTCTGAGGAGAAACCATATCAGTGTGAATACTGCGATAAACGATTCCGTCAAAAATCTCAATTGATTTGCCATGAGAGGACTCACACCGGAGAGAAACCGTTCCTGTGCTCCTACTGCGGGAAGAGCTTCTTAAATACGACTCATCTGAGAGTTCACACTGGAGAAAGACCATTTCACTGTAGCATTTGTGGGAAGAGTTTTAGTAAGTCTGGTACCTTAAAAAATCACCAGCGGATTCATACAGGAGAAAGACCGTATAAGTGTTCGCAGTGTGACAAGACGTTTGCTCGCTTAGACGTCCTAAAGACTCATGAGCGAGTTCATACAGGAGAGAAGCCTTACCGCTGCTCCATCTGCGACGAGAGATTCGCTTATTTAGGAAGTTTTCAGACCCACCAGAAGAAACACACTAAAGAACAAACTGCTCCTGAATCATCCTAGTGTCTTTTCATGTGTGGTCTGTCAAAAAGGCTTTATTTCTTCAGTAGTTTTCATCATTCATACCATGTGGTCTATGACAGTATCATTATAAAAATTCTGATTTAAAGACATAATTTGACAAGAACCATATATTATACAACAGTTGAATTTGATTTCTGAGCAGAGTTCCTGTAGTGTAGATATTTAGTCTAGCATCACTGGGTCATTTCACTGTTAGTAGAGTATTACAGACCAGGGTATAAGTTGTGTTGTTTGTTTTGGAAATGTTTTAATTTTTGGAGTAAAAGTGAATGAACTAACTGGCTAAAAGTCTGATGCTACTCATGATTAGAGGTAGATTTGAAGTAGAGTAGATTTCATGTATAAATATTGTTCTCACAATTGTCCTGGTGGCGATGTCGAAATACATCATATTACCAAAAGTTTTGGGACGTCTGCCTTTACATGCACATGAAATTTAATGACATCCCATTCTTAATCCGTAGGGTTTAATAAGGATTTGGCCCATCCTTTGCAGCTACTGTATAACAGCTTCTTATTGAGTAGAAGACGTTGGGTTGGATGTCCCACACACCATAAAAAGTGCACTAACACTCCACATCAAAACTGAAGGTGAGGAAGAGAAGGATGTGGAAATCAGGCCACAAGTCAATTTAAGATAATACACGCTGCATTTTAAGTAAATTTACAGTAGAAAACAAGGAGTGTATGAAATCATTTGTCTGTGATGATTGATGTACCTGTATGTCCCATTGAAATAATTGAAGCACCACTAGTGTTTTCTCCTTTAGATGAATCTCTTCTGCTCGTATTATTCTCATTTAAATCCTTTTTTGGGTAAACAAGTGGAAAAATTCACCAGTGAAATTAAAGTCTGGCCACTTAATGGTAAAAATTATCAAATAAAATGTATATGAAGTCTCTTTTACGCCAAAAATACAGTATTTATTCAGTAAAATACATATTAATGTATGCTTAAATAAAGACTTTCAAAGTTGATATGATAAATTCAGTCAAAATTGATGGCATCCCTGGTAAATATGATCAAAACTGGCTGTAAAAAATAAATCTGCATTGTTTATCCTTTTGATCTTTCATTAAAAAAAATCACGAAAATCTAACCTTTCATTGAAGTAAAAGAATTGAAAGTGAGGGTAAATCACATTATGTTTTTCTCCAAAACACACTGTTAGAGTCTTGGGAATATTGATCAAGGATTGACTGAGATATAAGTAGAAAAACGTGGGCCTTTAACCGGACGTAACTCCCTGACCGTCTACAATAGAGTGTATATAAAGGAGAGAGGCTCGGGAGCGCGCATGCACGTCACATCCGTTGGATTTCGCGGTAAATCCGACCCGGAGACTTCACATAAAAATATGAATATTGGCCTTCAGAGGTAATGGCAAAACTCGACAAGTGGATCATTGTAATGTGTGATTACAACCCCTTCACACAGGCAATAAAAAAAGGATTCATTTTAGTAGAAAAGTTACATTTAGCACCTTTAAATACTTTTTGCAACCTCCTTTTGCCAAGATAACAGCTCTGAGTTTTCTCCTATAATGCCTGATGAGTTTGGAGAACACCTGACCTGAGATCAGAGACCATTCCTCCATACAGAATCTCTCCAGATCCTGCAGATTCCCAGATCCATGTTTGTGCTTCTTCTCTTCAGTTCAGCCACTCATCTTCTATAGGGTTCAGGTCAGGGAACTGGGACGGTCATGGCAGAAGCTTCATTTTGTGCTCCCTAACACATTTCTGTGTTGATTTTGATGTTTGTTTTGGACCTGATTTAAGATTCAACTACGGCCCATTATAAGATTTCTAGCAGAAGGCGTCAGGTTTTGATTTTTTATCTGTTTGTATTTGATAGAATCCATAATGCCATGTATCTGAACAAGATGTCCAGGACCTCCAGCAAATAAATAGGCCCACAACATATAAGATCCAGCAGTATATTTAACCGTAGGCATGGGGTACTCTTCATCCCTGTTTGCACCAAACACATCTGCTGGTTTTTTAGTTTAATCTGACCACAGAAGCCTGTCCCGTTTGAAGATCCAGTCATGTCTGACAACTGAATATGCTGGAGTTTGTTTTTGGAGGAGCGAGAATTGTGAGATGTAAACTCGCAATTGTGAGAAAAAAAGTCAGAATTGTGAGATAAAAAGTCACAATTACCTTTTTTATTTTTCATTCTGTGGCGGAAACAAGCTTCCAAAGATTAGCCTATACTGCGTGTGTTTGAACTGGTGGAAACTGTTGTAGCTTACCTGAAGGAAATCACAGAGAACCTGCTAACTCCTGGCTCAGCCGGGACTCGAACCGGAGACCTTCTTGCTGCGAGGTGATAGTGCTACCCACTGAGCCGCTGTGCTGCCCTGTTTCTATTTTTATTTCTATTGAATTCTATGTCTATTCTATATGAATTCATAACATGTAACCAATTCATTTCTTACAGCTACAGGTCTGGATTTCAAAGTGACAGGATTTTTAAGTACCAAAACCTGTTGACACATTTGTCTAGAGTGTTTACATTTTTCCAGAGTATAAAGTTTCTAAGTGAATTAAATATTTGAATTACAAAAATAACAAAAAATACTTTACTTCAAGATTAACATTTTACTGTGAAGTACACACAATTTTGTATGAGTCTCTGGGTACACAGTGCAAACAATGAAATCATAAAGAGGAAAAATTATATTTTCTAAACCAAAAACACAACCCCACCACAAGGGGAAAAATAACACAAACTCAAACATACAACTAGACAAGTCAAATCTAACAAGACATGTGGAAAACAACACAATAGAAACTCAGCTAACAGGGAACGTTCCCATTACTTTCACTAACGTTATGTAAAAGTTATGTAAATGTTAGTAAAAAACTTTCCTGAAATAAAGTTTCTGTAACGTTCTTATAATGTTTAGAGTTAAAATACGTTACATTCTCGTAACGTTGACTGATGTTCTAATGTTGAGTGAAAACGTTTTTATAACAATGTTCATGGACCGTGCTTGTTAGGGGTGCAACGGTACAGATAGCCCACGGTACGGTCCGTACCTCGGTTTTTGGGCCACGGTCTCGGTTCGGTTTCGGTACATGTTTTGTGCAGAAAGAGACTGCTATTTCATCCCAAAAATATGTTTTATTTTTCTTATGCGCAAACAGAATGTCACAGTAGGAAGAACATCAATGTGTATGGAATAAATTAACACTCTAGTCTGTACTGAACAACACTAAGTAATACAACCTCTTCAACTACCACTTATGAAATACAAAATGTAAACAAACACACTTTAGAATATTCAAGTGGATCCCAATTCCAAACCTTGATATATGAAGTGATCAGTGTGAAAGAAAAGGTGCACTTTTACCTTTAAACAAATATAAATTAGCTTGTGGTTTGAATAAAAAAAAGCAGAGCAAAATAATATAATAAAAAAAAATATTATCGGGGTGTCATTGGTTAAATCTTACCCAGATACAATAGTGCTATTTTCTGATTGGCTAACAACACCAGACGAACAATACCAGACGATTCAGACGTGCTTGATTCCTGCCGGTTTTCACAGTGAGAGCGGCGCGGTCAGAGTTTTGGGCGCTGCGGCATATTAAATATATTACAAATAGTTTTTCAGCGTGAGAAATGCAATGTGTGGCGGGAGAGCGTGACAAAAGACCGAAACGAGTGACTGTCACGCTCAATGCGTCACACTTGAGAGCCCTGCTAGTAATACGAGCCAGTGAGTGACAGAAGTTAGCGTGTGGGTGCACAACAGTGATTGATTGGACACGTTAACTTGCGGGAGCGGGCTTTCGTCTGCCTGGACAGGCAAACGCACCTGAAGGCGTGTAAAGCAAAAACTAAAAGGATCAGCGCGAACTCAATGGCGAAACCGAAGTCCCGCGGGACACGAGGGTGGATTGTCCCGTGCAGGGCTGACCGAACGGTCCGGGATTTTACCGTGTACCGTTGCCTCCCTAGTGCTTGTGGTGTTATTTGTACTTGACTGATGTTCTCATAATGTTGAGTGAAAACGTTCTTAGAACAACGTTCTCTCATACAAAAATATGTTCTTAGAATGTTTTTCTAACATTGCCATTATGTTATGAAAACGTTATCTCTGAATGTTTTCTGAACGTTCAAGACATTATTTTTTGTATTAAGAAAGTTTTTCTTTCTTTGTTTATGTGAACGTTAGAAGAACATTCCATTTTATAATTTTGGAAATGTTATGAAAGCATTATTTTTGAATGTTTTCTTAATGTTCCAAACATCCAGTTTTTAAAAAATGTTTTAAGAACGTTTTGTCTAAACATTTATACATAACTTTTAAAGAATGTTAAGAGAGCGTTCCCATAACATTCACTAAGGTTATAAAAAAACTTTCAGGGAACGTTCTGGAAAGCTCTCTTTAAAATATACTGCAAAATAAAACCTAAAAATAATCTGCAGGGAACGTTCTGGGAAGGTTTTCTTTGGGTTATAAAATAAAACCTAAAAATAACCTGCAGGGAAAGATCTTGAAAGTTCTCTTATAGGTTATAAAAAAAGAACCTACAGAGAACGTTCCTAGAACATTCTTATTTGGTTCCCAAAACAATAACCAAATGGGAACCATATGGGAACATTAGGGGGAAAGTTCTGTGTATGATGGATTCTATGTTAGCTGGGATTGAACCTAATGCATTTCACAAATCAATCAAGACTTTGAATTTTTTACAGTATATTTTAAAGAGAGCTTTCCAGAACGTTCCCTGCACGTTATAGCTTTTTTTATAACCTAAAGAGAGTGTTTCCATAACATTCACTCACATTGTTGAAAAGTTATGTATAAATGTTTTGACAAAACGTTCTTAAAACAATTTTTAAAAACTGGATGTTTTGACCGTTTAGAAAACATAAAAAAAGTTTTCATAACATTTCCAAAATGAGAAAACTTTAAAACTTTAAAAAAACAGTTGTTTGGAACGTTCACTAAACATTCAGAAATAACGTTTTCATGACATTTTCAAAATGAGTGAATGTAATGTTCCGTTAACGTTCACATTAACTAAGAAATTACGTTCTTAATACATTAAAAAAACTGGACGTTTCCAACGTTTAAAAAACATTCAGAAATAACGTTTTAATAACATTTTCAAAATTAATGAATGTAATGTTCCATTAATGTTCACATTAACCAAGAAAAACATACTCGGTTACTAACGTAACCTCGGTTCTCTCTAGAGAGGGAACGAGTACTGCGTAATATCTTACGCTACGGGGAAAACCTCTTTTCCACGAGATATTGAAGCCAAAAATTATCCTTAATTTTTAATCAATGTAAAACGCTTTGCAGCAGCAAGCAGACATAGGCGAGACAGCTCGCGCGCCTATTGGCTGTCTTGCGGCAAAAGCAGCAGCCTATCGAGAGAGGCACTGCGTGACGTCACGACGAATGGGGGCACTTCGCGCCCATATCGTCACGTCCCGCCAGAAAGGGCGTGGTCTCGCCCTATAAATAAGCTCGATAGGCTGATACAAGCTGGTTTTCATCGCCGAAGCGAACCAGAGCGTATTCCAAGCACGGCAAGATACGCAGTACTCGTTCCCTCTCTAGAGAGAACCGAGGTTACGTTAGTAACTGAGTACGTTCTCTTACGAGAGTATCTCTCGTACTGCGTAATAGCTTACGCTATGGGGAACAGTGTAACACGCCGTGCGGATAGGGATCCAACACCAAAGTCCCAGGGGCCGAAGCCCGGGGCGCATCTAGTGCACAATCACCATACACTCACAGAGAGTAGAGGAGGAGAGGCTAGATGCGTCACTCCTTATAGATAGACCCACATGGAGTGGAGGAACAGAGGCTAAAAAGCATCTTTCCATATAAAATAGGATCCAGAGGAGCGAATCATATGACAATTAAACCACGCAGCTAGGGTGAAAGCTTCCAGCCTAAACTGGGTGGCCATACGCGTGTCAACACTCATGGAGCTGCTGCATCGGTCTGAACGATGCGCAGGTCAAATTCAGTTTCTGAGCCACACAGCGGGCAGATAGCACTGAAGTCTAGATCGCAAAAAGCTTAGCTTGTAAGGCGGGTACCTCCAGGTTATAGTATTTTATAAATGTAGACGGCGAGGCCCAGCCCGCAGCCGTACAGATATCTTGCAGGGTAACCCCGCTAGACCATGCCCACGACGAGGCCACGCCTCTCGTGGAGTACGCTCTGACACCCAAGGGGCACTGCAGGCCCGTAGAAGTGTAAGCCAGCGCTATGGCATCGACTATCCATCTGGATAGGCTCTGTTTTGAAGCGGCAAGTCCCTTGGAACGCCCGCCAAACAAAACGAAAAGCTGCTCCGTCTGTCTGAAACCAGACGAGCGGGACACATAAGCTCTTAGTGCCCTGACGGGGCAAAGGAGACTCGCGTCCTTCTCCTCATTGAGAACCGGAAGGGCAGACAGGGAAATCACCTGGGCCCTAAACGGTGTGTGTTGAGGGATTTCGGCACGTAGCCGTGCTTAGGTTTGAGTATGACCTTTGAGTCATTAGGCCCAAACTCCATGCATGACGCGCTCACAGAAAGCGCTTTTAAGTCCTCTATGCGCTTCACTGAAGCGAGAGCCATGAGAAACACCGTCTTGAAAGACAGGTGTTTCATGTCCATAACAACGTTATGAGAACTTTCATCAATCACAAATAACGTCATAAAGACGTTCCAAGAACATTGTTCTAAGAACGTTTTCTATCAACGTTATGAGAACGTTAATAACGTTATATGAACGTTCCGAAAACATTATTAAAATAATTATTATTATTTTAATAATGTTTTGTACTAACATTTAAACAACTTTTAAAGAACGTTAGTGAATGTTATGGGAACGTTCCCTGTGTGAGGTTCTGTTTGTCTTACACTAATATATTGTGATGGATTTTTCATCCTCAAACCTAACTATTTTAGATTTGTCTCCCTAAAGCCCCGTTCACACCGCCAGCGATTTTGTCGCTACATGTCGCTAGTCTCTGTACTGTGAAGTCGCTTGTGGGCGTTCGTAGTGCTGCCGCTCTACTGTTATTGGTAGACTACACGTCTGGCCATATCTATACAAAATACCATCAGAAGTGATATATATATATACAACTATATATTTTTTAATTTGACTAGGAATTAGGCTCAAAAGAAACAGTATGTTGTTGGGAGAGTGTTTTTATATTACCACAGCAGTGTTCAGTGGATTAAATCATTTACAAGATTAACGATCGATCAATCAACAAATTAAACTCACTCATTCTGTCATAAATTACTAAAACGTCATTCGAATTTGACAAATAATCAATTTTCTTGTCCCTAGTAGTCAACATAATGCAGGGGAAACTGTAAAATGAACTGCAGCAGTGCTAAACTTGCATCATAAAATTACAACACTCGAACTATAAATGTATGAATTAAACTCACTGTGACTGTCGACAGTTTCTTTTCCTCATTTTATTATATCCATGATGTATGTGGTTACAGTCAAATCAGATAAAACAGTGAAATCTCCGTCGAACTCCTCTGTCTTGCCTGAACTCGAGACGGTGACGCGAGCTCCACTGAAAGTCTACTTTCCTATTGGTTGTCGCTCGTGAAAATCGCTTCACATTTGCATAAAGTTGAAATTTCTCAACTTTTGTCGCTTGTCTCGTCGCTTGACACGCCCACATTCTGTCGCCAACGGTCACTGTCGCTCGTGTCGCCGGATGTCGCCAGCGCTCCATTGAAATGAATGGGATTATGTCGCTTTGTCGCTGCGTGTCGCTGGCGGTGTGAACGGGGCTTGAGACTGACTACTCTAGTATAACTTATACGCTAGCACGTCTATGTATTTTTTGACGTCAGCTACGTTAACCCTTCGGCGTGTCTCCAGACGACTACAGCTTTTTTTTGGTCCCTAACTATACTCCAGTGTGTCTCCAGACGACTACTGCCACTGCCGAGTCTAAATCCTATACTCCAGTGTGTCTCCAGACGACTACTACTGAGTTGATCATTCTAACTTACTTGTTCTTATTGCTGCGCAGCTTAAATGACAGACAGACTTCAGTAAACGTCCTTTAAATGTTTTTAATTACGGCCAGGAGTCTTGAGCAATACTCAGAGAATCTCCCAAGTAAAAACAAGGCCGGAGGATCTCTCAGACAATTTCCATTGAGAATCCCACCGAAAACACGGAAACCACAGTTTTTATACAATAGGGGGTATGGCATAATGATATTAATTTGATTGGTTATTCATTTACAGTCTCTTCTGTTACTGGGTAGATACTAATTTGTTTTAACCATTACTTCATTGATCACAAGTTCTAACTAGTCATCTCTGTCTAGTTTCATTTCCCATATTTTTTATTTATACACAGTCAGGGGTTTGACACACACACACACACACACACTCACCTAAAATACAGAACGTCTTAGAACATTGTTTCAGAGATTTAGCATGTCAAATAAGGTCAAATGGTAAAACATGTTTAGCTTAATATTCAGTTTAAATTTTTCCACCACATTATATATATATAATGTTCTGTCATGAAGCTCTAGATGCCACAATCTGATAGGTCCTTAACTCAATCTGCTTGTCCTCTACATGGCACTGATTGGTTTCTGTTGCATCAGCAGCCAATGAGCTCACAGCTCAGCATTCAAACTCTCGGTCAGTGATTGCTGTAACAGTTTGAGGTGTGCTTTCAGAAAGAGCTTTTGCTGCACACTTCCAGAATTGACAGACTGAGGGTTTATGCCGATCTATTTGAAGGTTATGTTTTGCTATTGGCCCTCAACATATATATTTTTGACCAAACAACTTTAAAATTATTCTCATTGGTTGGTGCTTACTGCTTATTGTTTTGCGCGTAGTGAGCAGCAGAAAGTTTGGAGAGAGTGTATATACTTGACGAATTCCAATAAAAATATGTTAATATTGGCAAAATGTAAAAGAAAAAAATATTTTATGTCTGTGAATACAGCTGATGGCGTTTCTGATCAAAAGAGATGCCTAGAAGATGGAAATGTACCTCTGAAGAAACAAGAAACAAACATTGTTATGTTATTTTGATTGATACTGTGAAGCTGCTTTGATACAAACTATATTGTGAAAAGCGCTATATAAATATACTTGACTTGACTTGACTTGACTCCGGACATCTCTAATACTAATCAGGATAGTGGGAGACACGGCCAACGGGAGTTAGATCAGAAATTGTTGTAATGAAAGAGGCAATGACATCGTCAGTCAGCGGGAGAGAATATTACAGAGCAACTGAATGATATTTGGTATCAGCGTAGCTATAGACGTGACAGAATAATACACTAGGCTTCAGTTAGGGCCGTGCTGAAACTTGTGAATGATGCCCTTTAAGTTGTGCACCATTTCGTTACTTCATTGAATGGTTCGGGAAAACTTAAATTTTTGAGTCCGTGTCGATCATAGCGCCTTTGAATTGTCGTTTTGGATCCGACAATTATTTATTTACAAATTATGCACTATTCAAATCCTTGTGCATTATTTATGTGATTTCTAAATAAGCAACCTTAATTGCTAAATTGTGCAGCTGGAATACACACACACACATAAATAAATCTACATTGACACATGTTCGGTGCATGAATTTATTGAAGTTTATTGTTAATAATAATAATATTTGTTGATTCTTTTCAGTTGTACATTTAATGAAGTGACCCAAAACAAATAAGATAAAAACATCAGCCACTACTATATTCTTACATGATTTATTAAGTTACACAGTTAATGGAGAAAAGCAAACCCTTTGACCTAAATTTATTTTATTTCAGAGAAACTGTTGTTATGTCCCAGAGGCAACCAGGGGATGTGGGACCAACAACTAACTTAATTTCCGGGTTGAAAAGTCAAGCAGGCGACACACAAATTCCCAATTAACTGAAATTTATTATAACAATGCATCAAACGTAGCAAACACAACAACAATCTCCACCGGAGATGATCAGGGGACAACTAAGAGAAGTTTCAGGCAAAATGGAGGATGCCACAAATTATAACAAAAACGGTCATCTCTGAAACAACAAAAAGAAAACAAGATTAATACACACCAGCAGGGACATGTAACAATTGTTATCTAAGGCGCACCGCCCCTTCCCTGAATCTGTGGCTTTCGCAGTAGATCACAGCCACACAGCGCAACACACCACACTCTGTGACACGCCACCTATAAGGTTCTTCAGTTGATCACCGCACAGCAAAGCACACACTGACACGACACCAACTCGATCAGACTCCCCTTCTTTCTCCTCTCCAGCCCTGAGGTTTTATCCCTGCAGCTGATTAGCAGCAACCAGCTGCAGCTGCAAGATGGATCCCAGCAGCTGATTAGCAGCAAGCAGCTGCAGCTGTGAGATTGACGTCACAGCACCGGCACATACCTAGAGAGAGAGAGCACAAAACAAAACACAGGGACCACAAACACAACACAGGATCTTACGGGACGTAACACCCCCTCCCATAAGAGTAAACCCCTAAACACCAGGGTTTGCAACATACAATAAACCACAGCCTTTGACAGTCTCACCCACGGGATAATGCGTCTGCCATGATGTTCTCCACTCCCTTCTTGTGCCTGATGGTAATGTTGTAGTTCTGAGCCAAGAGTGCCCAGCGCATCAGGCGCTGGTTGCTGTTATACATTTGGTTTAAAAACACAAGCGGGTTATGGTCGGTGTATACAGTGACCGGTGGGAAACTAGACCCAACATACACATCAAAATGCTGAAGGGCTAGTAGCAGGGCTAACGTTTCCTTCTCAATAGTTGAGTAGTTCAGCTGGTGCTTTTTAAACTTTGCTGAAAAGTAGCAAACAAGCCGACCTACCCCACCATCATCCCCTTCCTGTAACAGCACCGCCCCAGCTCCAATGGCACTGGCATCTACCTCTAGCTGAAAAGGCCGACTGAAGTCAGGAGCCGCTAACACAGGGGCACTGCAAAGGAGGGACTTGGCTGACTGAAATGAGTACACACAGTCCTCGGTCCACATAAATGGAACCGCAGGACTGCACAATTTAGTCAAGGGAGCAACTATGTCTGAGAAATTTCGGCAGAAACAACGATAGTAGCCTACCATACCTAGAAAACGTCTAAGCTCTCGCCTAGTAGTAGGGGTTGGAAAAGACAATATGGCTTCGACTTTAGCGTCTACCGGTCGAATTTGTCCCTGACCAACCTGTTTGCCTAGGTATGTAACTGTCGCTTTCCCAAATTCACACTTTGCCAAATTAAGTGTAAGAGAGGCGTCAGCTAGAAGGGTGAGAAATTTTTTTTAACCTAGACATGTGACTCTCCCAGTCATTGTCATAGATTACCACGTCATCTAAATAAACACAACAGTTTGGTAAATCGCCTAAAACACGGCACATTAGGCGCTGAAAGGTAGCAGGTGCGTTTTTCATACCAAACGGCATCACAGTGTATTGTTTGAACGCATCCGGGGTGACGAAAGCTGAAATGTCCGAGGCACGTTTAGTTAGAGGGACCTGCCAGTACCCCTTTAATAAGTCTAGCTTAGTGATGCACAAAGCTGAACCCACTTCATCAACTAGGTCATCCATGCGTGGCAGGGGGAAAGAATCAGTCACTGTAACAGCATTTACTTTGCGAAAATCCGTACAGAATCTCGGAGTCCCGTCTGATTTGGGCGCCAGGAGACAGGGTGAACTCCAAGGACTGTAACTGGACTTAGCAAAACCATGCTCCATTAAGTAACTTACTTCTTTTTTCATAAGTTCTCTTTTATCTAGCGGACATCTATACGCGTGTTGTTTAATGGGTTTAGCATCCCCCACATCAATATCATGTTCCAAGATGTTAGTGCGGGAGGGCACATCCCCCAGCACGCTAGGAAAACTGTGAAGCAGGGCAACCACCCCCTGTCTCTGAGAGGGAGAGAGATATGACAGCTGTTGGTCTATCGCAGCCATAAATTGTGTGTTATTTAACCTCCCGCACATATGGCCTTCACAAGGGAGGGCCAGGTCAGGCTCCAGCTCCGGCTGAGCACCATGAAGGGAAACTGCACCCACCGCAGCAATCTCAGGCGTTCCCGCTCCACCCTTCACCACGTCCCTGGAGTGAAAAGACTTTAACATGTTAATATGACAGAGGCGAGTTCGGCGTCTACGGTCTGGCGTACGAAGTATGTAGTTTGTATCAGAAACCTTCCTTTCAATCGTGTACGGGCCGGAAAACCTGGCGGTGAGGGCAGAGCCAGGAGCAGGTAACAAAACCAACACCTCATCACCGGGCTGAAACTGCCGTTCCACTGCACGCTTGTCAAAACGTCTCTTCATATCAGTTTGAGCATGGGCAAGGGATTTCCTAGCCAACTGAGTGGCACAGCGTAACCGATCCTTACACCTGGATACAAACGCGGACACACTACACTCAGGAGGGGAAACACTAGTGAGCTTCTCTTTTAGAATGGTTAGCGGGCCGCGCACGTTACGGCCGAAAACCAACTCTGCAGGACTAAATCCTAACGACTCTTGTTTAGCGTCTCTGATGGCAAAAAGAGCAAATGGCACAACCTCATCCCAATCCCTTTCCGTCTCATAGCAAAACTTTTTAAGCATACCCTTTAATGTCTGATGCCAGCGCTCCAGCGCACCCTGACTCTCTGGATGATAGGCACTTGACACGGCGTGGGAGATACCTAATGATTTCAGGTTTTCCTTAAACACCTTTGAAAGAAAGTTAGTTCCCTGATCTGTCTGCACGACCTTAGGGAGACCATAAGAGGTAAAAAACTTTATCAATGTTTTGACAACTGTTGCAGCTGTAACCTTACGCAACGGGATGGCCTCAGGAAAACGGGTGGCAGCACACATTATAGTCAGCAAGAATTTGTTACCAGATTTGGTCTTCGGCAGGGGACCTACACAATCGACTAAAACATGTTCGAAAGGTTCGCCAACTGCGGGGATGGGCTGTAACGGAGCAGGTGGCACAGGCTGGTTCGGCTTGCCCACCATCTGGCAAGTGTGGCAGGTTTTGCAGTAATGTACTACGCTAGATTTTAAACCGGGCCAAAAAAAACTGTTGAAGCACTCGATGGTAGGTTTTTCCAACCCCCAAGTGCCCTGACCACACATTCTCATGTGCCAAAGATAGTATGTATTGACGACAGTCAAATGGTGCCACCACTTGATAGGTCACACTCCACTCATTATCCGAACCTTTCTCTGCACTATCCAACCGAGGACTCCATCTGCGCATTAGCACACCGTTCTCCACGAAGAAGGGATGCTCACTGGAACAGCTGGACTTCTCAACCGCTGAGGCAAAACACTTAGCTAGTGAAGGATCCCTCATCTGTGCCTTAATGAGAGCCTCCCTATCCAGTGTCTGGGGTTCGGCGAGCTTAGATTCATCACCCATTCCTGTTACCCTGCCGCCCACTACCCCCTCCGAAACCGTAGGGTCACTACCTACAGAGTTACTACCGGAGAGCAAACCCTCCTCGGAAGAAGCAGTAGTAAACCATGTGTCTGACAGGGCCACATCCTGAGCTTGTTGTCTAGCCCGCGCTCTTGTTGTAACACTGGCTACAAAAATCTGTGGATCACTCGTAACCACTACATCTTGCTCTGACATGGAAATGGGAACGTCTACGACTTTTGGAACCGGATACACTTTACCACCCGCAATATCGTTCCCCATAATAAGGTCAATACCCTCAATTGGAAAATTGGGCCTGACCCCAACCGTGAAAAAACCTGTCACTAAATCAGTGCTTATGTGTATGCGGTGTAAAGGAGCCGGCACAAAACCCATCTCTATTCCCCTCACTATTGCTCTGACATCCGACCGGTCACCCACAGGAAGAACGTCAGCAAGTAGCAGCGACTGCGAGCATGCAGTATCCCGCAGCACTCTCACAGGGCGCCCATCACCAGGCTCTCCTGTAAGGGAAACAAAACCGTCAAAAACAAATGGTTTAAAACACACATCTGGTTCACTACGAGCTAAGGAAACCTGGGACGGCGCCTGGGAAGTTTGAATTAACCCCACCCCTTTCGGATACTTCCGTTCCGCCCCCTTATTTCTCTTCCAAGCCTCACAGTCAGCTACCAGGTGGTCAGGCTTACTGCAAAAGAAACACAACTTCTCCATTTTAGAATTAGTGGTAGTATTACCGCTGTCACGGACCTTTCCGGTCGGTGGGGCAGGAGCTGGCTTCGTAAAAGATGCGGGTGGGAATGAAACACGCCTTGAAAACCAGGTCTTGTGGGTTAATGTGTACTCATCTGCCAGTGTGGCAGCCTGCTGCAGATTGGTAACCTTCTGCTCGTTCATGTAAACAACTGTTCGTTCTGGCAGACAATTTTTGAACTCCTCTAACAGCACTAACTCCGTCAAAGATGTAAAATCATTTGCTTTGCTGGCTGCACACCATCTGTCAAACAGTGTTCTTTTCTCCCGAGCTAGATCGACATAGGTTTGATCAACGGTTTTTCGAAGGCTTCGGAAACGTTGCCTATATGCCTCCGGCACCAACTCATAAGCACGGAGAATAGCGCCTTTTACTTTTTCATAGTTCAGCCCATCTTCCACTGACAGAGCAGAGCATGCTTCTTGAGCTTTACCTGTCAAGCGACACTGCAGTAAAATTGCCCACACATCTTCAGGCCACTGCAACGCAGCTGCAATACGTTCGAAAACTCCAAAATATACCTCAACCTCTGACTCACGAAAAACTGGAACTAATGAAATGTTCTTACTCACATCAAAACCGGAAGTGATGGTTCTGCCGTGGGAATGCTCACCCCCAGGACTCTGGCCTCCCGATCTGCCTTGAGTTCGACCTGGCGCATCTTTAAAGCAGTCTCCGCATCAAGTTTTTTCAATTCCAGTTCACGGCGAAGCTGAAACTCCCGTTCTTTGTCCTCCCTTTCCATCTGAAGACGCTGTAGGCGCACCTTCAGTCGAACATCTATTTTCGAACCAGGAGAAGATTCTGAGGTGAAAGGAACAAATTGTGGCAGAGTAACTGGTTTCCCCACCGTTCCCTCACGTTGCTGCGCTGGGGTAACATCAACTGTGCGGTGATCAACTGTCTGGCCCTCCTCCCCTTCCTCTGCCCCTTCACTATCCGAGCTGCTCTTCAGCCCAGGCGCTACCAGCACTCCCTGACCGACCAGGCCTTCTAGAACAGCAGCCTTGAGCTGATCTTTACGGAGTGAAGATGACACGACTATACTGTAATGCTCTGCAATTAAATGCAGATCTCTCTTCTTACATTTATTTAATTGACTTACTGATGGGTTGGACTCAAACGCCTGTAACTCAAACGCTACCATTTTGAAAAACTCTCAAGAGTCACTATGCTAGTCATATGTGGTAGGTTGCAATCACCACAACCACCATCACACTCCTTCTCGCTTAAGTACTGCTTCCCCAGCACCTGCCTAACCCCAGACTCACCTATCTGTCTTCAGGGCCGTGCCGAGCTCGAGGCGTCTTATTGGCTCACATCAGCGGCCGAAGCCCTGAAACGCCAGCCCCCTTTGGAGATGGATGCCTCCGCTCAGGATTAGACCCCAAAAATAAAAAAGGCAAAATAATAAATCAGTATCCGATGGAAGGACTGTAATCAGCCCAGCTGGACACTCCCTATCTTAGCTGAGGAACAGTCTCATACAGAAGAAGTAACTAAGTGACACAGTGGCTCTGAAACTATTCAACCCACCACAACAATCGCCCACAAGAGAGGTGGATCTCGGACGAGCCCCAAATTGTTATGTCCCAGAGGCAACCAGGGGATGTGGACCAACAACTAACTTATTTTCCGGGTTGAAAAGTCAAGCAGGCGACACACAAATTCCCAATTAACTGAAATTTATTATAACAATGCATCAAACGTAGCAAACACAACAACAATCTCCACCGGAGATGATCAGGGGACAACTAAGAGAAGTTTCAGGCAAAATGGAGGATGCCACAAATTATAACAAAAACGGTCATCTCTGAAACAACAAAAAGAAAACAAGATTAATACACACCAGCAGGGACATGTAACAATTGTTATCTAAGGCGCACCGCCCCTTCCCTGAATCTGTGGCTTTCGCAGTAGATCACAGCCACACAGCGCAACACACCACACTCTGTGACACGCCACCTATAAGGTTCTTCAGTTGATCACCGCACAGCAAAGCACACGCTGACACGACACCAACTCGATCAGACTCCCCTTCTTTCTCCTCTCCAGCCCTGAGGTTTTATCCCTGCAGCTGATTAGCAGCAACCAGCTGCAGCTGCAAGATGGATCCCAGCAGCTGATTAGCAGCAAGCAGCTGCAGCTGTGAGATTGACGTCACAGCACCGGCACATACCTAGAGAGAGAGAGCACAAAACAAAACACAGGGACCACAAACACAACACAGGATCTTACGGGACGTAACATCTGTAATGTTTCTTCAAATGTCTAAGACACACGTCTGATCTTCATGCTGATGGATTTCATACCGACAGCGTGATTATTCTTCCAGGTGTACCAAACATTTCCAATGGCGTAATGGGTGTCGTCTTCTCCCCATAAATACACACCGTTGGGGTTTGTAAAGTGACAGTTATTGTACCAAAATGCCCCGAGAAACTCTTTGGCACAGTTATTAACATAGCTGTCTTGGTCTTTGTCAAAGGTGGTGAACTTCTGTTCATTGTGGAAGCATTGCTCACAGTCAGGGCCCCATGCACCAGTCTGCCATTGCTCACAGTCCAGGCCCCAATCTCCACATGCATGCTCACAGTCAGCCCCCAATGCACCCAGTCTGCCATTGCTCCACTGTCCAGGCCCCCCAATGCACCACAGTCTGCCATTGCTCCACAGTCCAGGCCCCCAATGCACCACAGTCTGCCATTGCTCACTGTCCAGCCCCAGCTCCAGTCTCATTGCTCCAGGCCAGTCCCCCCCAAAGCTCCACAGTCTGCCATTGCTCCACAGTCCAGGCCCCCAATGCTCCACAGTCTGCCATTACTCCACAGTCCAGGCCCCCAATGCACCACAGTCTGCCATTGCTCCACGTCCAGGCCCCCAATGCCCACAGTCTGCCATTGCTCCACAGTCCAGGCCCCCAATGCACCACAGTCTGCCATTGCTCCACAGTCCAGGCCCCACCCATCATGCTCACAGTCAGGCCCCAATGTCCACTCATTGCCACAGTCAGGCCCCAAGCCACACTGCATGCTCCAGTCCGCCCCAATGCACCACAGTCTGCCATTGCTCCACAGTCCAGGCCCCCAATGCACCACAGTCTGTGTCATATTTCAGATATGTGTGCCTCCTTGTTCCATGTGTTATGTTTTCATTGGTTCATTGTTTGATTATTCACAGTTGTTACATGTTACTCATTAGTCCTTGTTTGTGTGTATATTACTTTTATTACACCACCCAATTAAAAGAAAAGTAAAAAGAGGAGGTTTCCATCTTTAAAAATATTATTTATTTTCAGTGGCGTTCTAGTATTCTAGTATCTATCCAGTGTTCTCCTGCAGATTTTCCTTTGAACACGTCATGCATTATGGAAGAAAAGCACAACATGTTTGTGAATGCTAAGATTAATTTCCCCAAAGACACAAAAGCCGGCCGAGGAAAAACACAGACTTTGTTTAAGAACATGTAAACACGGTCATGTTGACTTTAATGTTGTATCTAAAATATTTTGTGTATAAACTACAGAGTATAAGCTAGTGAAGCCGGCATGAATCTAATGCAGACTTAATTTTGCTCAAGTTTATTGTCCCGTATAATATCAGTATGCATATTGATAGTTTAGAGTAACTTTATTTCCGACTATGTTAAAAGAGAATAGATTACAACAATTTGTTAACACTGAATAAGAACATTTGCATAATGTGATTTTTGGCAAATAAAGTAGAAATAGTAATTTTCTGTAATGTGCCTATTTTTATCAGAAAAAAGGCCTTTGTGATCACAAAAACAGTTAATAATGTGTAACGCTTTTACTCAGAACGAACCGGATAGCTCACCTAAACGGTTGTAGTCAGGTGCAACGTTAAGCAAAGACTCAAGACGTAGCTGATATTCCACCGTGGTGATTTATTATCAACGTCGTCCCACGCACATATGGGCAACTCTCAACTCACACCACTAACTACAACTGCGTTACAAAAATAGAAATAAAAGCAGAGTAAACGGGCTTACACGCATACATGCGCTCACAGCTCGCGCTTCACATGTCGACTGACCACACTCAGTGCGGGAGTAACAGAGTATGTACTATCTTAAAGGCACAGTACCTAATTCTACTTGTTACAGATTCCCCCCTGTCAAATAAAGGCTGACCCCAGCCGTACACAACCAGGGAGTCTTACTGTTTCACTTAACAACCATACATACATGCCACAGTTGAAAAGATGTTACAGGGTGAGTAAAAACAAAAATAAAGCACAACCAGTACAGTCCCACAAATCCGCACGTTGCACTTAAGTTCAATAAAACAAAACAACTGTGTGCAACCCCCACATATGGAATACATTGTTTCCTATTTTTTTTTCCTTCAAAACATCAAACCTTGAACATTTGTCAATAAACAACAAGTGACAAACAAAACCATTGTTTCATCTCTCCTTACTTAAATTCAATCTTGCGTGTATGATATGGGTTAGTCCACCTATTAACTGACCAGTCAGAAGTAATTCTGGGGTTCTGTCTCGGTCTCAAGTTATAACGGTCAGTAGTACCCTGGAACGGGTCATTTGTGTCAAATCTGTGAGTGTCAAAGTCACGTCTCCTATCAGAGTTCTCTTTGTCTGTAAAAACAGCACCGTCAAGTGTCTGTTCAGGTAAGCTTTCTGAGGAAACGTCATTGGGGAGTTCGGTCAACCAGTCTCCAGCAACACCTAAGGCAGTATTTTCATATTCTCTAGCTCCGTTTTGGATAGAATCACCTTCATCCCACAACTGTCCATTGTCACAATCACCAGGGAGTTTCTGTTTGGACAAAGCATTATTCCATGAGTGAAAGGGCTGAAGGTTTACAACGTGAAACACACCCACATCCTCTCCAGTATCGACTTTTTCCAGCCTGTAGTTGACATCGGACAGTACTTTTGAGACCCTGTATGGACCAGAGTATACTGGAGCCAGCTTGGCTGTAAAGTTTGCTATTGCATTAGACTTTGGGTGTGTTTTCACTCTAACCAGATCATCCACAACATAAGAAACCGAACGCCGTTTTAGGTCATAGTATCGTTTTCTACGTTTATGTCCTTCCTCAAGAGCTACTCTGGCGTGATCATGAGCGTCTTGTAAGGAAGCTCTCAAATTCTCCGGGTATGTTACATCCGGGTCATCCACTCCATCAACATTCGGTTGTGTGACCAAATCAAGCGGAGTCTCAAGCTCACGTCCATACAACATCATTGACGGTGACAGGCCTGTACTCTCATGTGGCGCAGTACGAAGAGCGAAACATATTTGAGGTATGTATCTGTCCCATGAGGAGTGTTTGTCCCCCACGTATGCACGAATGGCTGTTTTCAAGGTACGGTTCACCCTTTCTGTAGCGTTTGTCTGCGGGTGATATGCCGTAGTCAATCTGTGTTCTGTACCCAGGGCAGCCACCACATCCTCGAAAAGGTTACTCACAAATGGCATACCACGGTCTGAAATCAGGTAAGTCGGCGCACCGTGTCTGGCAAAGATTTCGCTCAGGAACTTACTTGCAGCAACTTGCGCTGTCGCTGTTCGGACTGCATTCACCTCTACCCACTTCGAGAAGTAGTCGACAAACACAAGAATATACTCATTTCCAGTCTGCGTCCGAGGGAGAGGGCCCACAAAGTCTACTCCAGTGTATTCCCAGGGCTTTTGTGGTTTGATTGGGACCATCAGACCCGCTGGTTTCTTCTGACTAGGTTTCGTCAATTGACACACGGAACATGAGGTAACGTATCTCTTCACATCCTCAGTAATTTTTGGCCAGAAGAACCTAATCTTTAACCTGGTCAATGTTTTGGTAATTCCGAGATGTCCAGCAGTAGGGTGGTCATGGTAGTATTTCAACAAAGTACCCTGATGGATGTAGGCGCGTACAATTTGAGCTGTTTCATTGGATGTAGTCCACAAGTCACTTTAGAGTCTCTGACATACAGCAAACCCTCGTGAATGACATACTTTTCATCCACCTCCTCCTTTCTGGCACTGTTGAGGGCACATAAAAGATCATTGACCACTGGGTCATTTTCCTGTAATTGCCTCAACTGTGCTTTGTCTGTCAGCACGACTGAGGACAGGCTACGGAGATCCATCCCCCCAATGATTGCATAATCAGGCAGAATGTCTATAGGGGCAGCCTCGCATTGAATCGGGTTGCGGGACAAAGCGTCAGGGACCTTGTTTTGAACACCTGGCTTATGCACAATACTAAAATCAAAGTCCTGCAGGCGTAAGGACCATCTCGCTAGACGTCCTGAAGGGTTTGGGCGGTTCATCAGCCATCTCAGGCTATTATGGTCTGTGTAGACTGTCACATGGAGCCCCTCTACATAGGGTCTAAAGTATTCCAGAGCCCAAATCACTCCTAAACATTCCTTTTCAGGCGTCGAGTAGGGTTTCTCAGCCTTGTGTAGAGTTCTGCTTGCAAAAGCCACAACAACCTCTCGTCCCATGTCGTCTTTTTGCATCAGGGCCGCACCAAGACCCAGGTCGCAAGCATCTGTGTGTACATAGAATGGTCGTGTGAAATTTGGAAAACATAAGATTGGTGCTGACGTGAGACACTTCGTCAAGAAATCCATAGCAGCCTGGCAATTTTCATCCCAGCAGAACGGTGTTTCTTTCCGGGTGAGGCGGAAAAGTGGTTCCGCCTTACTCGCATAGCCAGGGATGAAGCGTCGATAATAGCCTGTAAGGCCAAGGAATCCTCTGACATCTTTTGTGTCTTTTGGTGTTCTGAACTCAGTCACCGCCTTTACCTTTGCCGGGTTTGGTGATATACCCTCTGGTGTGACACGGTAGCCAAGGAATATGAGCTCACTTAGACAGAACTGACATTTGCTCAGCTTTAGAGAGAGACCTGCTGTCCTCAGTCTTAACAGAACCTCCCGAAGGTCTTCAAGGTGTTGTTCAAAGGTCGGTGAAGCTATTACAATGTCGTCCAAGTACATTGCACAGCATTTATAAGTCAGACCAGCGAGGACAGTGTTCATGACTCTTTGAAATGTAGCGGGTGCATTGCTGAGCCCGAAGGGAAGAACTTTAAACTGAAATAGGCCACAGTGAGAAATAAAGGCCGTTTTTGGTCTAGATTTTTCCTCAACGGACACTTGCCAGTACCCCCGAGATAGATCTAGAGTGGTAATAAATTTACCACGGGACAGAAAGTCTAGTGATTCATCCACCCGGGGTAGAGGATATGAATCTTTCAGTGTGAGCTGATTTAGACCCCTGTAATCAACACAGAACCTGGGTTCTCCACAAGGTTTCTTTACGATCACGACCGGCGCAGCCCACGGGCTTGATGACGGCTCAATAATTCCTTCCTCCAGCATTTGTTTTATCTGGCTTTCAATTATCTGCTTTTTCTCAGGGGAAGTACGGTAAGGTGGCAAATTTACAGGCCTCGCACCACCGGTGTCGATCGCGTGCTCCGCCATCGACGTATGGCCCAGGTGACCATCAAACATGCACCAAAAATCTTCCACCAGGGCAAGGAACTGAGCTTTTTGTCCCTGTCCTAAACATGCCTCCTCGACTTTCTCATTTAAGTCAGACTTTTGGACACCCATGAACATCATGCGCCCTACCGCTGTAGTCTCCATCCATTCACTCGCTAGTTCATGTGGTTCTGGCGCAATGGTGTCACATAAGGTTACTGTCCTGGATGGAATATGAATGTTGACTGCAGCTCTTAACATGAAATCCATCCCTAAGATAAGTGGTGAGGCGAGATTAGGGACAATAACAAATCTATGGTAGAACCGTTTTCCATGGAATCCAATATTCAGCCAAATGATGCCGGTTGGGCTGCAAGTTGCTCTATTAGCTAATTGAATGGGGGGCGATAACCAAGGGTGCACTTTTTCAGAGCTTCCTGGAATGCCAGAAATAATATTAGTCCCAATTGCGGAAAGGGAAGCGCCTGTATCAAGAGCTGCATCAACTGCTCTGTTGTAGAGGTTTACTTTGACAATGAATGGGGTGTTCCAGAAGGAAGAAGAAGCCGGGTCTTCCACATGACCCAAGATGAGTTGCTCAACTGTGGACACCGGAGAATGTTGGGGCATATTTACCTTCTGGAGGGAGGATTGCCCCTGTGAAATGTCCTCCCTCCCCTGAAGTTTCCCTTCTGCTGGTCACATTTATTTTCCTGCTCACCCCTGTTGCGGCTGCTTTGGTTCTCGCTACTCGGATTACGGCCTGGCGTTCCATATCCTGTTTGTAAGTTCTGCTTTGCAACACCCGGGAAAACATCTGCTTGTGGCACAAAGCTACAGTTCGGACAATTTCGGGATGTAAAACCAGGTTTAGAGCATTTAAAGCAGTACAGTTCATGTGCTTTTTCCTTCATTGGAAGTGGGGGCTCATTACGGCTGTTAGGGCCAAGAACAGAATGGAGCTCATGTGCCCGCATCAGGAGGTCAATGACTGATGTGATCTCTGTACCATAAATTGCAACTCTATATCGCTCCAATGCATGCTTACAAATCAGTTCAATTTGATCCTGTTCTGGTGGGGGAGACTTCAGCTTTTTGAATTCGCTCAATAGATGCGCTACAAACGTCGGGAAAGGCTCATCAGGCGCTTGAACACGGTCAAGAATGCCTCTCAAGATGCGCTCTTGATTGTCCGATGGAAGAAACACACTTTTAAACAGAGCGCGGAATTGTGTCCAGGCTGTTATGTGTTCACTTAATACTGAAAACCATTTCCTGGGCTCTTTGGCTAGGAAGCGGGGTAATTCAAGAAGGATTTGGGTGTCACTGAGCCCCAAAGAGGTTCTGTATACATCCACAAGCTGAAGCCAATCCTCAGGCTGAACTTTTCCATCCCCTCCGAACACAGGGGGCTCAAGTTTTGACTGATTCAAGACAGAAGCTAACGCTCTAGTTGTGCTATTAAGCAGTGAAGTGTGAGAAAAGTCTGTTGCATGTTCATGCGCGATGTTGCAATCAATGGCTGTTGCTGAAAGTTTATGCTTGACATGAACAGGTTGGCCCTGGGCATATGGAGTGGAAGAGGCAATTGGATCGTTACGTGCAGATAAGCGGTTTGAAGTGGCTGTGTACATGTTTTGAGTGTAATCGTCAATAATACCTCTCTGCAGATCAAGGGACTCCTTTAAGCATTTTCGCAGCACTGCCACCTCAGTTTTTAGCGACTCGACCTGAGTCTCCAGGCAAACAGTCGGCTTTGGTGCTCTACTCCTAGGCACAGACTCAAAAGGCAAAGTCAGGTCTGTCATATCTGTCATACCATGTGTGGCCATTGTATTCAATATAGGCAATATTAGATCTGCTTGGTATGCAGTAAATACAGTTAAACAGAAAATTATGCAGTTTTCAACAAAGGACAACAATTGTCACCCACTTTCACATTATGAAAACAATTAAGGAAGCAAAATAGGCTTCATTATATTTGCACTCTTCAACCTCAGAGCATAAAGAAAAGAAAAGAAAAACTCAACCGTAGAAATAACCCAGTTTAAGTCAGAAACATCTTTACAACCATATAACAGACTTTTTCACAATTTTTTTCTAATCCTAAAACATCATGTAAACTTTCATGGCAAACCTGTTGAACAGTTCTGATGATGCTGTGAACGCGTAACTTCAGTTCGAATCCCGGCAAGATTCAGATAAATCAGTCAATCGCGAAACAATACAGTCAGTTGCACGGTCTTTGTCCAAACCTTCAATGGTCTATGGTCCAAGCCAGAACAAGTTTTTTTTTTTTTTTTTTTTCAGTTGAAACTCTTGAACAGTTTTATTGAGTCGCTGGTGAGGTGAATGACTCCTTTCACGATCCGAAACAAATCACACGTGCCGGAATGAATCTCACGTGTCCGTGCACAAATTATCCGCGTGCTTCTCGGAGCTTCGGCGTGGGCAAAAATGTCCGTAAATCCACAACAAAAGATAATATCCTCGATCGACAATTCCAAAGGTCCGATCCGAGGCCAGAGACAAAATGTTCGGGCGCCACTTGTAACGCTTTTACTCAGAACGAACCGGATAGCTCACCTAAACGGTTGTAGTCAGGTGCAACGTTAAGCAAAGACTCAAGACGTAGCTGATATTCCACCGTGGTGATTTATTATCAACGTCGTCCCACGCACATATGGGCAACTCTCAACTCACACCACTAACTACAACTGCGTTACAAAAATAGAAATAAAAGCAGAGTAAACGGGCTTACACGCATACATGCGCTCACAGCTCGCGCTTCACATGTCGACTGACCACACTCAGTGCGGGAGTAACAGAGTATGTACTATCTTAAAGGCACAGTACCTAATTCTACTTGTTACAAATGGCAGCGGCTATTTGCTCGAAGTAAAAAAAAATATTTAAACTATAAATATGTAATATTTACAGTAGCTTTCTTTGCCATAAGTGTAAATAGTTAGATGCTATTTATGCCTACTTAGTGCAAATATAGGCAACTGCATCGCAGTATTGTAAAACAGCATAATATATCGAAGGTAAATGATTATATTAATTAAAGTTATTAAATAGATGCCAGCTTATTGGGACAAAAACAATTACATTAATCATTCAGAGTCCTGAAAGAAAAGTGACTAGGATCGAGACGAGCTGTACAGTCGCTCCAGTCCAGCAGGAGGCGGAAGTGCGTCATAAGTTGCTGTGTGTGAAACCGCGAAAAACCCGTGTGTGTAGTTCTGTTGGTGAACATATTCAGCTCGTGTGTGTTTATCGTGTTTTACATCAAAGATGTGATTTTACATTATTGTGTGCATGATGATGTTTAGTACTGGATAGTTTAAGCGATTTACAATTCAAGGAGAAACGATTACAAATTTGAGAAAGATCAGCAGCTGAAGGTAAATGTCTTAATCTGAGACAATATTATTAGTATTTCGGTGTGAAAGCAAAAGTCTTGTTTATACATAAATACATACATACATACCGTACATACATATATATATATATTGCTGCCTGGGCTCTTTTATTAGTCTCTAAAGTGACCATTTTATAACTAGATTTAAACGTTTTTGTTTTGTAAAGCTGGCATTAAAGTTGTCTGGAACACCATAATAATAAAAAGCAATTGCAAATGTGGTAAAACTCTTATGACGACTTAAAACAACATTATTGTGGTCATATGACAGCAATGAACTTTACCCGTTTACATTAAATTAAATAAAGTTTGTTGTCAACAACAGCTATACTCTCATTATTATAAAATGTTTGACCATTCACTTTAATTAAGTATTTATTGTGGGAAAATGATAAAGAAAAACTGTCTTTGAGATGAAAATGTGGTATGTTATATTTGAAGAAAATAGAGTAAAAGTATGGTAAAAAAAAAAAACAAGGTTTCAATAGTTTAAGAAACACCTAGGCTAATCAAATTCAAATTTGAGTCTATTATAAATGTGTCTTGTAATAATGAAGTTGTGTTTGTGTTCAGATGTTGACCATGAAGCACAGATGGATGTGATGTGCTGTAAATCAGTAGGAACGGATCTGTCCATGCTGGATATTGAGGATTTCATCACTGAAATCTGTCAGCTGAAGAAAGAGGTGGCGTCACTGGAGGAAAAGCTGAGAGAAAGAGGAGACAAACCCAACAGAGAGGTTTGAGCAGCTCATCATTTCATCCTTCAGCTCAATCAAACCAAAGTTTTTGTTAGCCTCTCACTTCTTATGCACATCTCAAACTAAGTTAACAGCAAAATGCTTTAACAAATCATCAATATACCCACTAGAGATAACTGATGAGTAATGAGGCTATATCAGTTGTTTATTTTGTGACATGAGTTGTCAGATGGAAGTTCAGTTGTGTGACTGTTGTTATTTGTGTTGATCTATGATGTGTTTTGTCAGGATCTGGAGAAGGTTTCAGTGAGTGTGACTGATGGGACAGAAGCTCAGGATTCAGTCTGGAGATCCAGAGACACACAGGACTCAGAGCTCAGCCTCACTTTACTGTGTTATACTGACGCTCAGGATCATGGATCCGCTGATCAAACCTCTGACTGTAACGCTGGAGAACAGCAGATGAAGATGTGCTCCGTCAAACTGGAGGACTGCAGGAACCTGATAGAGAGACGAGGAGAAGAAACCACAGCAGAGGAACAACAACAAGAGCCATGAGGAGGAGGAGGATGATGAAGATGAAGACCAGAATAATGAGGATGATGATGAGTTTATTCCTGCAGGTGTGTTTCTTTCATGATCTTTAGTTGTTTTTCCATTACACTAGAATGTCATTCATTGGTCATTCAGCAGAGACTGTAATTGGCTGTTGGTCTCTGATGCTCCTCCTGATCAGGTTTGACAGCAGATCATCTCAGATAATAGGGAACGTAAGGCTGATCGATTTGAGTGAGAAAAGAAAAATCTAATTACGATGATAATAATAAAATCCCAATGTTCTGTTTAACATGATAATACAGTTTTCTCTCCTCTCAACACTTCTGGATGGTACACCTGCATAACATTCCTAGATTTTTTATTTTTTTGCTATGCTTTGATTAGTTTGAACCAATATTCTTCTCTGAGCTTGTGGATATAGTCCAAAAGAATAAAGGCCTGTTCACACTTAGAACGATAACTATAATGATAACTAGGTATTTGCGTCCACACCAACGAACAATAGCGGTCTGTTTATTCTAAGCTTGCACGTTGCGGTTTTAAAGTGTGTACAACGTCATTAAACATGTTTCTGCTGTTCTTGTTGCATTTACAGGCTTTACTCAGCAGATGTCCTCAGCATGCTGTGTTTCGAGTGAAGCTAGTGTCATGATATAATAACCCAACAGGATTTTAGCTGACATAGTCAATATAGTGAGTAAAAACAACAATCACAGCGACTTCCAAAGGAAGCAAGACAATTTTTTCGAAACGAGCTATTTATGAACGATTGTTTTCCTTATCCATTTTCTTGAAAAGGGCTGACTTGTCAACATGCTGGATTTTTGTGAACCCTGGCGATTAACTTTTCCACAATATCGTCTGCAATTTTAAATGCGCGAGCCCTTAAATGCGAGTGGATTCTGATTGGTTTTCAGTGTTTTAATGTTCAACAGCTGGGAAAAAATGGTTGCAAATGTGATCCCAACGATATCGTTTCTCTATATCATTATAGCTGTGGTGTGAACTGTGCTATTCTTTAATATTGAGAACGATTTCTTTATCGTTATCGTCCTTGGTGTGAACGGGCCTAAGCCTACCACCTCTTCTGCTGATGTTACCCCCCCCGGCTCTTTAGAAAGGTGCTGGATACTATTGGCTCCAGTGTATTGGCATTATAAATAGATCCTTGGACAGCGGCTGTGTTTCTTCATCAGGCTTCACTTCTTAAAGTTGAACTTTGAACAACCTGCTTTGTATTGTTACAATGTTGATAATATATGTAAATAAGCATCGTTTGCTTATTCAGCGTGTTACCTGGACCGAGAAATTCACATTTATTATTTGTCAGCGAAGACTTTTGACATTTCCAGGGCTTTCGTGAAAACTGCATTTACTTACGCATTTTTGTATCCCCGACCACGGACAGTCGAATCGACAGAAGTTTATAAACAGAACAGTTATTTAAAGGTGCATAACGCAGGTCTCTGAGTTTTTGCAGAACTACACCCCCTCTGGCGACAAGCGAAACTGCAACCAGAGATGTGCACGCTCATGGAGCACACCAACGCACGCTTGCACGAGCACGAGCTGTTCATAACCAAAGGAGCATCAGCCGCACAAATCTTTTGTTTACAGCATAATGTCTTCAGAGGTTATAACGTTATAAATCTGCAAGTCATTTTAAATATTGAAAGGAAAGGCATTTGAGTAAATTACACACTTATGTGTGAGGGGAAAACGGGGTAGAAGAAAACTTCAGTTTTTGTTTCCATCTATCTCCATGTTGAACTGTTTTATGCGTTTACTGTATCCACTTATGATTGTATTATTATGGAAACACGTTCATGAACAATTAAGTTATTAATTTGTAAAAGCTTAAAATAATAATCATACCATACACAGTTGGTCAACAAAGTACACTCAAATGTCTCAAGGTAATAAACAATCAAATGGCACTATATCCGCTTTCATAGTAGTTATAGGAACTTAGTTATAGGAACTGTCCACTTCTAAACAGTTCTAAGAACTACTCTCCCCCAAACTCGGTTTTGCTGTTTGCGGTCGCACTGGCCAGTGGCCATAGCAACCGAGGGGTAAGAGGACGCCAACCGAGTGACGCGAGCACGGCGGCGGCGGCGCCACATACAACAACAACAACCCAGCATGGAGGAGGCTATCGCAATGTTCCCGTTCTGCCTACCGGGACCTTAATAACGGAGTACGAACGGCGGCGTTTAAAGACTATGGTGGAAAGTCTAAAGTAATATGATGGAAGAAGATAGAAGAGCAGAGTGCAGGCAAAGGACGTTAGCAAAGAACACAGAGGCTACCGGTAGGCCATACACAAAAACATAGTTAGCATCTTTTATGGGACATGTTTTATGTTTCATGTTGTACTATTCTTCCGAAGACAATTCCTAGTTTATGAACCTGTTGACTGACAATGGTAACGTTAGTCAAATCAATTCTGATTGTACATTTATCTAGCTTAGGCTAAAGCATTACACATTTTACGCATCGTCATTTGTTGTCATATATTTGCCGCATCAGACATTAGAGACTGGGGTATATCTTACCGTTTTATCAAGAAAACAGCCAACTGAGGATCCCGTTTGAGCCCTAGAGCAGACCGGAGATCTATCCATTTGTTGAAAGCCTTCCCGATGCTGACTCTCGTCTCGTCTTATTCCGACGCCTGACTCCAATTTGGCCCTTTTGGTCAATAACTAGACAAAAGTTTTCTTTTCTTTGTCTTACGTGGAGTTTGCGTTGGGGTTTGGAATGAACTACAAGCCGGTCTCTTTGAATCCATCTTCTACTTTTGTCGAAAGTTGACTAAAGTTTTGTCGCTCGAGTTGTCTTGGCTGATACGGAGAATGGCGGCTAACAATAACAAACCTCCGAGGCATCGCCTGGTGAGCGTGAACGCGCATGACGTCACGCCCAGTCTCAGATTCGAGCCGAATCCCTCTTATATATTTTACTGTACAGGACTATAGAGGCAATCTCAGTGAGCAGAGAAGGGCTCATTCAGCCCATCAGGCAATTGTTTACGCATGTATGGGTTAAAAAACGGGTATTTTTAACATGAAATGTTGCGCAATGCACCTTTAAAGGAGAACTCCGGTCAATTTTAACATTGAGCTAATTTCTTTGTACATTTGGAGTGCTGTCAGTACAGACAAAAACGACAAAAATCGGTGTTTCCTACACCGTGTTTCCTCTTTTTAAAATGTGCACCCTGTTGACTTAAACGGGGCAAGTTTTAAACCTGCTTTTAGCCTCTTAACAACCTTGATGTGTCATTACAAGTGCACAGCCATGCGAGTGGTGCTATTCAGAGTGACCACGGTGAATCTGACTGCAGTAGATGTGAAAGAACCCTCTACTGCACGCATTATTATGCAATCATGGGAAAAAATGTTTGAGTTTTTTTTATATATAAAATAGACTCAAATGAACATTTCTTTTTTTTTGGGGGGGGGGGGGGGGTAATTTTGGATGCGTTGCCATATGGCAACATTGTGCGACAATGGAACAGTTTTCTCCCCCAAAATGACATGAAATTCATATATGATTACAGACATGTCTTATAGAAATTAAATTGTTTTTACTATTTAAAATGTTTTCAAGAGCTTTGTGTACAAAATATGAAACTAATTTTCATTCATTATTTCAACAACATTTACAAAACATAAACTTGTAATTTTAAAACTTTTTAGATTTACAAGCGTAATCCATAAGAACTGTTTTTGTGTGCCTTTGCGTGTGCATGTTTGTGTGTGTGTGTGTGTGTGCGCGTGTGTGCGCGTGTGTGGTGTGTGTGCGTGTGTGTGTGTGTGTGTGTGTGTGTGTGTGTTGTGTGTGTGTGCATGTGCATGGGGACTGCACAGCGACTTGTGTTTGTGGTTATTTTTTGTTCACCATACAGATTTTGGAATGACAAAAACTTCAAATCTACTTGATCTACTTTACACCTTTCCCAACATCAGCTCAACACTGTGCACTGTGCATTTTCTAAACAAAATTTGCGTATACATATTTTACTTTTATTCTTTACTTTTACTTTACTTTAGAAATAATATACAAATAAATTTATGAGTAGAATACAACCATCCAACTATTTCAGTGCATCCATACAAAGCTACTCTGCATTAGCATGGGCAAAATATTGTTCCATTACTGCACAATGTTGCCATGGCAACATACCTTTTTTATTGACATAAAAAGGTAATAGTAGTATCAAAACAATGTGACAATGATTGAAAAAAGATTAGAACTTACCCCAGATGCTTGACATATTTTTTAAATTCTGAAGAAATATGAAAAATTGAGGAAAATATACACATATTCACGAGCACTTCTTCAGCAACTGGAGTCATCAAAAGTGTGTGAAAAAATGAAAGTTTAAGGGTGTGTGTAGTGTCATGTGATGTCATCAAAGCATATCATTGGGTACCACCAGGTTCTACCATGAATTTAAGATTAATATGAGCTTATGTTTATTTTCAAATTTCAAGAAATGTCCAAAGAAAGGGTATGTTGCCGTATGGCAACACTGCAGTAGAGGGTTAATAAAATTATGTTAACAAAGCAACTGTAGAGACTCAGACTGTCAGCTGTCAGCCGATGACGGTGCTGTGTGGTGTTCTGAGAATATCAGCTCAAATGGATAGTTCATCAGAATCAGATGTTGAACATCATTTAGTTACCAATGATCGCGTGCGCGAACTCGACAATTGACTACTGTGGGCTTCGACCGAAAACAGGAAGTAAATACAGGTATGTGCGCTGGCTGAATTAACATATTTTTATTAATATCTTTCACATCTACTGCAGTCAGATTCACCGTGTTCACTCTTGATAACACCACTCGCATGGCTGTGCACTTGTAATGACACATCAAGGATGTTAAGAGGCTAAAGCAGGTTTAGAACTTGCCTCTTGGAAGAACTTCATCTTTGGCACTGGCTCTACAACCACATTACATTCCACATAAAAAAACACATAAGACATACATAGTTAATACATACATAAGTTAAAGTGTAAAGTGCAGGTAAAATTTTTCACAAAGATAAAGATTTTGCAATGTGCTTACTAAATATAAAGATAAGAACTGCCTAACATTGTTTTTTATACCAAAATGCTGAATATAATATGAAAAGTTGGTACGTTTTACAGTGCTTTTAAGCACGCCCCCTCCCTTCCACTAGGCTGGGCGTGATGTCATAACAGGGACTCCAAGCTTTTACTGTCTATGCTCCAAGCTGGAGTCAGGTTATATTGGAGACCTAGCTAGCGAAAATGGTTAACTATTGTGTTTGTGCGGGATGTACGAATGCATCAAAAACGGGGGAGAGGCTCCCAAGTTCCCCAAGGACAAACGGCTGATTCGTGCCTGCAAGTGTTAGCATAACTTACCCGAGGTAGAGCTTAGATCGGGCCCAAACAAGCAAGACCCTACCCGAGCCCGCTGTGTCCGAGCCCGGTCCGGCCCTGCCCGACACATTAAGTAAGGAATAATTGACGACAGGCCATTGAATTATTAGAAAAATAATGCACACCCGAGGTGGTAATGCGGTCACGACGCGAAGCGGAGTGGCCGTTACACCTCGGGTGTGCATTATTTTTCGGATAATTCAAAGGCCTGAAGTCAATTATTCCGCTTATACTACAGTTACCACACCTCAAAACATTGTTCAGATGATGCATTTCAAGACGTTTGTCAAGTTTTTGTCATTAAAACGCTCTTGTATGTAGGACTAATTTCTTACGCATCTAATCCCATGCCTCCGTTGCTAATTCCATAACGTCATTTTAGAGTTAGTAACGGAGGTTTGAGCCACTGATAGCAGACTAATGATGGACACACTTACGACTCGCTGAAACATTCGAAGACTGACTGTTTCCATCGACTGTAGCAGGTCTTAAACACCGACTGTGAACACAGACTGAACGCGCTGAACATGCGTTTGGCATGATCAGTCATAAGTTTCAAATTACATTCATAACTGGCCTTGACTTAGTGTGTCCCGGCTTTATACAGTTATTAATGCAGTTATTAGAAAAGAGAGAGAGAGAGAGAGAGAGAGAGAGAGAGAGAGAGAGAGAGAGAGAGAGAGAGAGAGAGAGAGAGAGAGAAGAGATGTTGCAATAATGAGACAGAAAAGCATGTGCGTCAATATTATTATTTATTTATTTATTAAAATCGTTTTAATTCGTTCATTCTTGTTTTCTATAATTGACTGTAGATAACTTAATAAATGAAACACACAAAGCTCTTTTAACATATTAATAATTATTTATTTGTTATATTATCTGGAATAATTACGAAAACCCGTGCAGCAGGACTATCAATTTATTTATATAGCCTATATTCAGTTTAATTTTCTATTTAGCCTGTTATAGATAAAACTAAACTGTATGTGTCCATTGATTGTGAAGTTAGACATTGAAAACTGCAGATGAAGCGCATGGGGCCGCATGTTTTCTCTTGTTATGAATTGTATCCTATTTTCCGTTATTACAGTTAACTACGCGCAGTGATATAGAACTGTAATGCGGTCAAACCCGCCTGGAACTACTTTAGCCGTGCGTTTCCCTGAAAATAATTGCACACCTTAGAACGTTCTCAACCAATCAGAATCAAGCATTCAACAGCCCTGTAGTATAACTGTAATTATGAGCCCGAGCCCGGTTTAAACCCGAATATTTTTTAATATGTGGGTCGTTATAACTGACGTGCTCAACTACTTTCTTATATTACTTTCTCCCGACCGCAACATTTATGTTTAGTCCGCTCCCCCGCAAAAATACTTTTTTTCTGTACCTCCAAATACTTTCAAGTTAGCCTACATGTCGCCACCATACACATCAGCATACATGCTCCTGATCAATTATTTGTAATAAAGCATTAACACACAAACCACTGTTATAACATAAAGCAAGCGGGCTACTGCGTGCATGGTTTGGCATGACTGCGCGGAAAGAGCGATCCCATAATAATCCCTAATGCTGACATCAGTTCACAGAGATCTAGCACATCTCTGTTATTATCAATGAAGCTTTCATAATACACTATGTTTGTTATAATTAGAGGATTTGCCAGCATACAGAATTCAGCACTGAACAAAAAGTCAGCTTTGAGCGGTGAGGGGAATCATCGTAAATGCTTCTGATTGGCCATTATTGCGTTCAAGAAATCAACACACATGTCTGTGATTGGCTTCATCGCTACAGACATGTTAGAAATAGAAACTCTGCCTGTAAACCGTTTCTATTTTGTTTTAGTTCTTGCTTTTCTGCAACAGATGAATAAAATCTATTCGTTTTTATGTTTTATTCATAGATCAGTCCCTCCAGGATTTCGCGGGCCTTTTTTGTGATTGTTGCGGCCTAAAATGCCTGATGTTGCGGCCGCTTTTCTAAAAAAGTTGCGATGAAAGTTGCGATGTTCTTCTGCATTTGTTTTTAGGTTAAAACGGCAAATGTAGATAGATTTTTACTTAAAGTGCTCATATTATGCTTTTTGGCTTTTTCCCTTTCCTTTATTGTGTTGTATATCTATTTTTGTGCATGTTATAGGTTTACTAAGTGAAAAAGCCCAAAGTCCACCCCGAAGGGACTTATTATGTCCCACAGAAAACACTGTTCACCATCTGCTCTAACGTAGTCCAGAATTTACTTCAGACAAACACTTTGTAACACACGTTAATGAGAACAAACCCACTTACTAACCTTTCGTAACCTTATAAAAAGGCAAAACAAACGATTTAAAGACAGCAAAATCTAACAAACAAAGCTTTTTAAACAAGATCTGCACCTGCAAAAATGTAAATGTGCAGAACCTCACAAACATTAAGCAGCATTTATGTTGAAAGATGCCAATACTAATAAAGTGCAAAATACAGTTTTCTTAGGAATAGCCAATGCATTCTCATCCTTTGGCGTCATATAGGTGACGCCATATGACATTTCGTCGAAATCTTACGCTTATGGCACCCTTTAGTGTCAATATAACACGCACGGTTATGGGTAGGTTTAGGTCTGGGTTAGCGTTAGGTTATGACGCCTTGGGATCTGCATCTCATATTGACGCTAAAGGATGCCATGTGCGTAAGATTTCGACGAAATGTCAAAAGCGTCACATGTATGACGCCTTGGGATGAGAACGGACTGGAATAGCCACAAAAGTTAAATGGTGGAAAAATCTAAAGTTTAATACTATATTTTAATATAATATAATATAGCCGAATATCCAATAAAGCCGTTCTCGTTTCCTCATTTTTTTTGTCAGACAATAGAACGAGTAGCTATTTTTTATGTGTAAAATTATCTGAATTGAGAGAGTTCGGGAACTGGGTGAACTAATGCACTGTGCTAGTGAGTATTACAAGTGATAAACACAAGAAAAGAAAGTAAAATGAAATGGTAAATTCTTTAAATATAAAACAAAAGAGAAGCAGACAAGTGATAAGTCCGTGGAAACAACACTGCTCATTCCCGTCTGTCAGCGGCCGTGCTGCTGCTCCTCTCAGCCGTTCACTGAACAGGGACGCAGATCGAAATGTGACGGCAGGGAGAAAGCAAACCTCGCGCTCGCAGGATTGTGCTGGCAACATTTGGTTACTGAGGTTTGTCCAAAAAGTCGCTAGATTTGTCTCTAGTTGATTTTTTTGTCACTAAAGGCGCCAAGTTGGCAACAAGGCCTTTTCTGTTATTTTGTAGGTAGCCTAAATGTGAGACGTTGGCAGCCCACATCTGCTGCGTCTTCTGAACAAAACAAGCGAGTTTGCTGACGTATGACGCCGCTTTGCAGGAGACCGCGGCGCGATGATTGGTCAAAAGTTGCAGAAAAGTTGCGGTGATTGGTCAAAATTGCAAGGCGCACTGAATTCACGTGGATTTGTTGAAGTTGCGTTAATAGTTGCGATCGCGACATCGCGAAATCCTGGAGGACTGATAGATATTTCTAGTTTGCGGGAGTCCCGCAAATCGTTTTATTCTCTTTCGACCCACACACACAGAGTGAGTGCATTACTGCCCGCGCTTCCTCTTATGACATCATCACCCAGTTACGGTAAAAACATGCTACCTTTGAAGAAACCCCAATAAATGTTATTTTAACGCATTTTAAGACAGAAATTTTTAATTATATACATATTGAGCACTTTAATTTACACATTAATTGGTTGTGGTGGTTAACCTGCAATTTACACTTTAAATTAATACAATATGTGCATATTCACACACCTATAAAAGCTACCTCAATTGAGAATTGAATTTAAGACACTAACCGCCAATTGAACAAATGATCTTTTATAAATATTCCTCTTGGCATACGTATACGTAGCCTACGCCCCGAAGGAAGGACCTCGAAGCAGGAGTGGAGGCATGAGTCTGGTCTGAATATACTGCTGACGCCCTTTTCTCCAAAAAATGTGAGAATAGCTCTTGCAATGTACTCTGTTTTTGGCCAATAATCTTATTTGCTTAATTAATTACTCGTGTTAGTTTATTCTTCTGTTTCACTGTTAGATTACCACACCATGAAACAATATTATAAGTTAAAACACTTTCAATCATCGATCTATAAACAATAAAAGATCCTCCTTTCGATGTCAAATGTATTAACTTCCTAAGTAGACTTAAACGCTGTCTAGTTTTCTAATGTATAAAATCCACATTGTCCTGGAATGAAAGTTTATCATCAATGATTGTACCTAGGTATTTAAATTTGATACTTGCTCTATCTTTACGCCTTTTATGGTAACTTGTTCGTAAGGGAGGCCAGCTATGCCATTCCTATTTTGTTTCCTGCAACATAATTCCTTAGTCTTCTCAATGTTCAACCGTAGATGACTGTTGTCAAACCATTGTACAAGTTTATCAATACATTCAGAGTAGGTTGAACAGTTCTTGTTCGTTTGGCAAGAAATTAAAACCAAATCATCTGCGTATTTAACCAAGGTGAGATCGTCCTTGTTACACTGAAGCTTGTTAGTGTAAACTGAGAAGAGTAAAGGGGATAATACACATCCCTGCGGTAACCCAGAATTTAAAACTATGCAATCAGATGAGATTCCATTAACACAGACTGTTACTTAACAAATTCTCAATCCATAAAATTAACCAGCTACATACACCTAAGTCTCGCAACCTTTCTTTTAAAATGTGTGGCTGTACAGTGTTGAATGCTGATGTGAAATCCATAAAAAGCATTCTGACATGAGCATTTGTTTGATCTAAATGATGCTGGGCCTTATGTACTAAGGTCGGAGAGGCATCAATGCTGCTCCGATTGGGCATGTAAGCAAATTGTAGTGGGTCAACAGAGTCCTTAATTTGTGCTGAAAGTTCCTTGCTCAATATACGCTCCATGCACTTGCACAGAACAGATGTAAGGGCAATTGGACGTAGGTCTTTAGGAGCTCTGGCATAAGAAGTTTTAGGCAATGGGACAACAGTGGTGTTTTTACATGCTAATGGCATGAAACAATCATCTAAAAAGATCTGAAACATCCTAGTACATACATGCCCAAGTTGTTCTGCACACTCTTTCAGAACAATCCCCCTGAGGCCATCTGGACCAGTAGCCTTATTTGGTTTGATTCTACGGAGCACCCTGATGACCTCCCCTACCTCTTATCTCATAGGTTCAGACTCCATCAAAGTAATATTATGCACAGTTTCCACATTATTGTCAAATCTTGAATAAAAAACATTTAGATTGTTTACAAAACTATGAGGGTCATCATCAAACAATTTGACCCGTTTCTGTTGTTTGTCCATCATTAAGTTGAATCCTTTCCATGCATCTTTGACATTACCAATTTTAAATTTATCTTCGACTTTACCTTTATACTGTATTTGAGCCTCTTTTATCTTACATTTAATTTCTTTATTTAATTATCTTACTTTGTCTGTCTCATTCCTTAAAAAGGCCATTCTCTTTTTATTTAAAGATTGTTTAAGATCTTTATTAATCCAAGGTTTGTTATTTGGAAATAGTCTAATATTTTTAGTTTGAACTACTGCCTCGGTACAAAAGTTGATATAACTGGTAATCGTATCATTCAGGGACTCATGATCGTCGTTGCAACCATTAAAATCAATAAAAAACAGATTCCAATCTGTACTCTCAAAGCAGTCTCTGAGTTTTTCAATTGAATCTTTAGTCCATGACTGGACCTGCTGAATGACAGGTTCTGTCCTTTTTAGTATCTATCTGTATTTAGGAAGGAGCTTATGATCTGAACGACCAAATGGTGGGTGGAACCTTGGTACATAAGCACCATCCACATTACCAAAACATTTGTCCAGGGTCTCGTCGGACAAGTTATATACTGTTCCAAATTCGGCAAAAACGCAGATAGTTCACAGTTGTTAAAATCCCCCAAAAGAAACACTGGATCATCCGATGAGTTACGTAGTGCCATGTTGTAGCTGGCAGCAATGCCCTCGGCTGCAAATGCAAAATTTGGCCCAGGTACATAAACTAAGATCACTGTTATTTGTCCGGACTCACGGGCAGATAGTGTGGTATGAATGACACAGATACAAGTTCGTAATGGGTTGAGCAATAAGTTCCACGTACCTGTTTGTTGCCCAGCTGTTATTGACAAACATACACAAACCTCCTCCGATGGTTTTGGATGATTTCTGACAATCACGGTCCAGTCGAATTGAAGTATATCCCTTGTGGTTTACATCGTCAGTCTCCTCTATTAGCCATGTTTCAGTGATGCAAAGCAGATTTGTTTTTTAAAGTCTCTATTATATTTAATTAAAGCTTCGAGTTCAGGCATTTTGTTCTGGAGTGATCGAGCATTAGTTAGAGTAATTGTGGGCAGTGGAAAGCGGCTGCCGTGTCGTTTGAGTCTATTTCTGATTCCCCCTCTAGTACCCCTCTTTCTTCTTTTCCTTGAATCTTGCAGATTGTTTGTGGAAAATAGATGATTTCATGGGGAATGTCACAAGGAGGTCTCGGTGGGACTCTCGCATTGTAGCGAAGACTCAGTAAATCCTTCATGCTGTAGATGATTAGTTTGCCATTCCTTAGACTTCTCAACTCTGCATCGGCTTCGAGTGCAAAAGCACAATCAGCGGCATATTCCAGGCTCCAAATCCAAATCCAGACCCATGTAACTTTAAAAAACATATCTCCAAAGTTTTGAAAGTAAAACAGCATCGGAAACAAATTTACAAACAAACAAACAGACACGGCATGCGCCCCAATCCCCCAATATAAATCTATGGTGTCCCCAGAATGTGTCTGTGTAATTTCAGCTCAAAATCCCCCCAAATTATTTATTATAGCTTGTCAAATTTTCCCCTTTTTGGGTGTGAGCAAGAACGTGCCGTTTTTGTTTGTGTCCCTTTAACCCTCTGGGGTCTAGGGTGTTTTTGGGGACCTTGAGATGTTTTGACATGCCCTCACATTTGTGCCTTTTTCAGTTGCTTATAAACATATTTATGGCAAAGGTGTAATTACACTCTATATATAGGTATGTTGACATAGCAACCGCGCGCGGCGAACATTCTGTCTCAATAATTTGTTCCTAACTGCGTGGTACTGTTAATATGTGTGTCATGCAATATCCACTCCTCGCCGCCTGGTGGGAGTATGTTTTTCCTGAATACGACAGTAACTACGACGAGTACAACCCGAGGAAGCATTAGACATTTCGAGCTTTCAGCCCTGAGGTGTTTTCAGTTCACCACAAATCCCGGAAAATTTGAGTGGCTTTCAACCGGTCGGTGGGATTCATCTAAGCTTTTGGACACTAATGAAAGGTAGGTGGACATGAATATATACCTTTTATCTTTGTACTGACGAAATTTCATCGAAATCCATGGTGGAGAAGGTACTTAACTAAATCGCGGAAATTTGTTAGTCACATTATGGTGGATAGATTAGCGAATGTCCTGTCAGATGAACTGTTGGTGTCGTTCTAAAAATTCTAAAAAAACATTGTCTTGATTTTAACTCATTCTCACCGTGTTTTCCTTGAAATTATTACTGATGCTATGTAGTTTAATATGCATCTCATGGTTTTCCTGACATATAATAGTAACATTAGTTTACATCACTTCAAATTACATTACTTACTGATGAATAGCCTGTAACTCTGTCTAAATTAATAGGCTAACAACCTTTTTTGTCTTGTTGAAAATACTTTTTTCCTTTTTTTTCCCCTGAGCCTTTTTACCTAGCTAGAGTTAGTACTTATATGTGTTGATGATTCTTCAAAAGTTATTAAATGAAAATCATTTTATTTAATCTCCTTAATTTGAACATTTAATTCTCAGGAATTTTCTTCTTGGATTTTCCAAGATTATAAGTAAATATTCTCAGTACTTCCAATAAATTATTAAATGTTTCCACGTAGCAATGTGCGTACCCCTGTGGTTGGGAATCACTTCTCTAGCTGAATACAGCAAATCCTCACAATTCATAACTGTGTACATAATTTAAAAGTGGCTTTTCATTGGATCTATGAATGTGATCAAAAAGTTATGATTGTTTATTGTCTGTATTAATTTTGTGTACTTGTTTATTCAAAGTATCCTGCAACACAAGCCATGTTAATTAGTTCATTAATGTCAAATTTCCCTGAATTTTGTAGATTATGTAGAATAATATTAGATGTTATGTCTTTACAGCTAATTATGAAAAGAAGAAAGGGGCCCAACACACAGCCAGGTCTAGCCAGACAGCACCTCCTGGACAAGTACAGTGATCTACCATCTCCTCATTTGATCCAAAATGGACATATTCTCTTTCTTTATGTCACAGCAGAATCCAGCAGAGCTGCAACTGCAAGAGAAATAATAAGATATATACCAGAAATGACTGAAGAGCAGGCAAAAAATAAAGTGAAGCTACTTGTTGAAAAAACTTTAACAAAATACAGAAAGCTAACTAATGAGCAAGAATTCAGTCAGTTTGAAGGGGTATGTAGCCGAAGATTTTGTGGAATCTCCACTACCACCACAGTTCCCCACTTAAAGTCTCCTTCTGCTGAACAAGTTCCGAAACTTAGTCCTTTGAAGACAAGACAGGTTGCTAGAGCCAAATGTCCTTCTTGTACCAGATATAAAGAGTCTCTGAAAAACATGAGGCAGAAACATTTGCAGATGCAGAGAAGCAAGTACCTGGCAATTAAGACTCTCACAGCACAGCAGAAAAAGAAGGGAGCAATAAGGATACTTAATCAGAAACTGAAAAGAAAAGAAAAGCAAATATCCGACTTGAAAAATCTGTTGAAATCGCATGAGTCTGAAACCATCGCTAAATTAAAAAAACAATACAAAGTGAAAGCAAGAAGTAATATGCGCCTGAAGAAATCCCTTACACACATGAGACGAGAGGTCAAATCAAATTCTGTTGATGATATGGAACAAAGATGTTGCGAGTTCGAAGAAAGAATTAATTCAATGAACAGTGAGATTCATGATCTTCAGGTCGAAAACCTTCTTTTGAGAGAAAAAATCCAGGATTTGGAAAGTGAAAAAAAGCTTACGAAAACAGATGCGAAGTCATACTCAAGTGGAATGAGATTGATGGTGTTTGACGCGATATCCAATCATGTGCCCACTGCCAACATCCACAATTTGATTAAAAAGTTTGCGCTGCGCTTCACCATTAGTTTAAGTGATGTGCCAAAAAGGGCTACTGTGGAAGCAATGACCAGAGAATTGGGAGCAATCAGTGACCTCCAGACTGCTGAAGCACTTTTAGCGAACACACACTCTACCCTGGGTTTTGATGCAACCACACAGGAGGGAATCCACTTGAACAGCATACATTTCACCACCAAAGAGAACTGTTATGTTGTTGCTGTAGATGAACTTCCAGGAGGCTCTGCTGAGGATTACCAGATCCATATTTGTGACTCCATCAGTAACCTTGCAAATGTCTACTGTCAGTTTTTTGAGGCAGACTACGAAAACATTCTTCAAAAAATGATAGGGAATATATCAAACACGCTCACTGACCGCTGTGCTGCCAATCATGCGGCCATTCGTTTAGTCTGTGCGTCTTGGAACAAGGCCCTAAATGAGTTGAATTGCAACCTTCATCCTCTGGAAACAATCGCTTCAAAGACAAAGAGTGCTCTGAAGGAGATCGAGAAATCAATGGGGATTACTGGGAAAATCAAAGGGAAAGACTGCATTGGGGCCAACATTGTGGTTCAGATGAATAAGATGAGGTACATGGATGGCAAAGGTGACCCTCGTGGCTTTAAGATCTTTCTGAATCACAACAATCTCCCTCTCGGCCTCATACCACGCTACAGAGGTAATCGACTGCACATTCTTTTCCATATATGTGGGATATTCTCAAGTCATCATGCTGCACTAAAGTCATATCTCTGTGAAGGAACATCCTGTGGAGGCCTGCGTGCTAGCATTCTGGAAGACTTCAACTCTACAGCTGGACAGGTTGAAATGCAAGTTCTGGGTTTGCTTGGGAAATTACTGACTGGACCCTGGATGACCAAATTCTACACTGGAGCAGATGACCAAACTGATTACATTAAATGTATTGAAATGATCAAAGAGACCGTGCAGAACCTTAAAGATCAACTATACTCACCTGTTGAATTCCTTACTCGCACAACAGACCTCTTTGGAAATCAGCTGAATGCTTCAGACAAAATCCTTGAGAAATTGCAACAACCACCAAAAGACACAGTCATGTTCACTCAAATGATGGAAAACTGTCTGAGAGCAGTCATTTCAGTACTTGAAAGGCAGTATCAACAATACTTTGTTGATACATGGACAGTGACAGAGAAACTAAAACAGGAGACAACCTCAGCAAGATCACATAACATGGATGCCGAAGAGCTGATGGGGATGTTTAGTGCGTTGAAGAAGAAAGCTCCAAATGCCACCATCTGCTACTTGTCCTGTAAAATGCGAGCACGGAAAAACAACACTGTGGACTATTTGGACAGTTTAGACAAGGAAAAACAAGAGCTGGTCATCAGGAAAGCAGTGAGGATGGGAGTAATACAAAGAAGAAAGAGGAGGATGAAGCAAGGAGAGCTACAGGAGGAATTGCACAAACGTCAAGCCACAAAAGAAAGGAAGAGAAGTGCACAAGAACGGAGAGTCTTAGAGAAAAAGATTGAAGAATTAGGTGCAGACAAGATCGAGGAAGCATTTCCAGACCTCCCAGAAGAAAAAATGAGCTTGATCAAGGAGTTGTTGGGTGGCAGAGGGGTGGGGCATTTATATGTCATGCGTGGGATTTGGGTGGCAACAGGGTAATTTTCAATGGGAAAATTGAAACTTTCCAGGCTAGAAAAAAGAAATACACTGTTGGCTACTGGGACATGAGCAGGGAGGGGTATGAATTTGATGCACATGACACTGATGTGTCCATCTATGCGATGGCAGCAGATGTCATCTTGGATGACTTGGTTGTACAATAGCCTAGCCTGTCAAAGTTATCAACTCAGTTAGCACAATCACACAGATAGCCTGTATATTTTTCGTACCGATCATTCATTGTAAAAAAAAAAAAAAAAGAAAAAAAAATGAATATGAATGTATATTTGCATTTTAAGCATGTATAAATATGAATTCACAATTAATAGTGGTGTATAAAGTTGTCTTTGCTTGTATTTAAAAAAATAAACGTGTATGAATGTGAATAAACGCTTATTAATTATAATTGTTTTCAGTGAAATACCATGGGTCCAATGCCCATTCCAACTAAGGTAAATGTTCATGATTTCATTTGAAAGAATGAACTAAAATCTACCTTCTGTTCAAATTTCATGCAAATATCTGATAAAATGAGGAAGTTACAAGCAAAACCATGTGAAAATAGGAATTTTCGGTCACATCCCTTCTATTGTAACTAATGTATAATATTTTAATATAATCCCAGATGTTATAAATATCATAACTTTCTCAATCCTCAACTGATTTTCACAAACCAGGTATCATTGGAACATGAATTTTCAGCTCTGTCTATTCATGTTATTCATTTTGAGCTTAGAGGTGTTTGAAAATTTTGTCATCATACCTACTATATAGCACAAACAGGGCTACCATAATATGTGAGCAACATGTATGTACATGTTTATATTTTGAGAGAATGTTTATGCATGCACAGCAAAAACTCCAGTGTTAAATTAACTCTCCTGGGAGTTTATATGGCTCCAGACTCAAGAGTGTAAAGTGTTAAAATATGAGTGTTAAATTAGGAGAAAATCACAAATTGTAAGCCACCGTTATGGAGATTGGTGTTTGATTTAGTTGGGCTCTTGACCCTTATATTGTTAACTTTAGATTTTGTTTGTCTGTTGTTACTGAGTTATAACAGGCAGATGAACAAAAGGATCTGATGTTCTTGATTTATGTTATGATGTAATCATCATATGTACTTGATCACTGAACTCATTAAGATCCTTATTTCTGACTTAGATTTATATTATTGATTACAGCATCACAGATTCTATGTCAAAGATCCAGAATTTCCAATATAATACTAAGGATTTCTTAAAAATTATTTACTTGTTTTCAAAAAATAAATAAAAAAGACTTCTTTACGGCACACATAGACATCAAGATTCAATCTATGCATCTCAACAATGGTGACGAACAGATTATTCAATTAGGGAATTCAGATTCAGATCATAATTTATTCACACTGCAATGCATGATGGGAGCCATTAATGAGTTGTGATTGGTGGCTGCCAGAATGCACTGCAACATGCTTTATTATTGTCACAATTGTTGAGAATCACAGTCTGATTATTGATGTCTGTATTTCTAAATAAAAATTACTTTTTAAAGTTATTTTGAGATATTTTGGATTGTATTAAAAACACTGAAAGTCCTATGCTGTGGAATCACAGAGCAGTTGTAATTAACAAGTTTAACTATGTCAATAAGTTTAGTTTACATGATTATGTCAAAGCATAACCAACCCCATCCAATCACTTTTTGTCTTTGTTCATCTGGCTGTTTTAACTCAGATACAAAAGACAAACAAAACCTAAAGTGAAAAATTTAAGGGTCAAGAGCCCAACTAAATCAAACACTGATCTCCATAATGGTGACGTACAATTTGTGATTTTCTCCTTCAGTGATTCTGCTTGTTAACATCAGGTGTCTGCAATAATGCTCAATCATCAATTAATTATCTCATTAACTTTAACACTATTAAGTGTTAATTTAACACTCATATTTTAACACTTTACGCTCTTGAGTCTGGAGCCATATAAACTCCCAGTTTTTGCTGTGTGGTTATTGAAAAAACTAAGAAATTAAAGTTTCTGAAAAAAGGCCACAAAACACATACTAAATATCTGTCCCCAAGACTGTTGACTAATGGATGTTGTCGCCTAGAGTTTTTGCTTCAAAATGATCTGAAAATCATCCTGCCTATTCAATAAAAAATATGCGTGGGGGCGTAAATGTTCCATCCCCCTCATGAATAATTAGATGGTTCTCTCAATGACCCACATAATGAGCCTTTCATTCAGGTGTGTCACACAAGAAAGAATGCGAGTACAATATATATGTGTATATATATATTATATATAAAATCAAAATATAAATGAAAGTCAAAAGCACATTTTTAGTCATACCTGAAAACAAATCCTGTTCAAATAGGTTATATGGGCAATTCTATAGAATTGGTTCAAAGTTAGAGTTGGAAACATCTTGAAAAAAAATCGTCTTTTTCCATAAATGTCTTATAAAGTATTATTTTTTAAAGTAGGCCAAAACATTATCATACATATTTCAAAGTTAAGGATTCATTAGTTTGATATAGATTGCAAACACTATAACATCTTAGTTGATTAGTTTATTTTTGACAAAACATACTATATATTTAACATATGAGCAGAAACTGGCTAACAAAAGCTTATTTGATGTCTATTTTAGAGTAAAAACTTTATAATCTATTCAAAACTAGTCAACGAAATATTGACTTTCATAATTTGTCTGTAACATTGCGCATCTGTGCGTTCGTTCATTCATACACAGAAACCCGATTCATATTTAAACAGTCTTTTTATAAGCTGTAGTAAACAACAGCGCCTATGTGTGCCGTTAATTCATTACTATACAGACACTATTCTACATCGCAATTAGAACAAAGCACAAGAGTAAAAAACGTACACAATTGTCAGCTGGATCCGTTGCTCCTCGAAATGAAAACAAACCAGCACTTGTTCTGAGGTAAATGTCCCAGGATTATTCCTCACAGCCTAGCAAGACTACATAGTACATCAAGTTGTACATAGTATACAAACTTGATGTGTTTTATCGAGCTGGTGTGGGGTTTACACATCTTCATGTGTTGCTTCAGATCATTTGCGTTTGAATAGCGTGCGCTCTCCGTGGGCGTGTCACATTAGCAGAGTAATGAGCTGCGAGAACGATAATTAGAACGGCTGACATCGCTCTCTTTTTATATAGATTACATAAACAGAGAATATTTATTTTAGTTTTTAATTAGATCATTTAATAGTACACAAATTATTATAAAGATATATTGCTCATGCCTGAGTGAATAGTATTCACTGAGTTTTCTTTAAGTTTAGAGACGTGCTCCAGAAAAAAAGTTCACGAAGATGGAGAGCCAGAAAGCACACCCTGTTTATTTTCTTTATTTTACAAAAGCATTATGTTTTATTTGGATTGTAAGTGGACACATTAGACATTTAACAGTTTATTTTATGATATTTCTTAAGTCTGTATGACCAAAAATGACAGAGTATTTTAAGTCTATTTTGCTGCTATGTGAAAAAAATCTAGAAAATCGCGCCGGCGCAATAGCCGACCCCAGAGGGTTAAATGCAAATGAGCTGCTGCTCCGCCTCCGTTCAAAGAGGGCGGAGCTCAGAAACTCCGGCAATAACAAAAAAGGCCAATCTCACTCATCCAAAGTTACTGGGTTGTCACTTTTCAGGTTTTATCCCACTAAACAATTTAATGTCCAAAAGACGTCTTTTCAACGTCTTTGTCACATAGTCGGACGTTGAATAGACGTCCCCTGAGGAGCCAGATGTAACGTTTTATGACGTCTTATTGTTGACGTGTTCTGCACGTCTGATATAGACGTTCATGGACCCTTCTTACAAGGTTAAACTAGTTCAAATGTGGCCATTGTGGACATATTTTCAACATCATTTATGGTCTCATTTAGACAATTTATACTGTTTCTGGACCAAATAAACACTCTCAGGATGCATTAAATTAAAACTCATGTTTATTTCAATGTAATTGAAAAGCAACTCAGTTTGTGTTTGTCCAAAAATCATGAACATAAAAGACACTTCTGTAAATCACACATCTCTGGATCATGAGAGAAACCAGATCTGAAGGAAAGACTTTCTGGATCAGACACTTGTGCTGAACTTAATCACAGACATAACATACAGATTTAACTATTTCTGTCAGACGTCTACAGAAGATCTTAGTGAGAATTAGCAGAGGTTTAGATGCTGATATTTGTGTCATTTGGAGTGTCACCAGTGTAGTGATCAGTGTTTGCTTTAGTTGGGCTCTTGGTCCCAGTTCTTCTTACTTCAGCTTTTCATTGGCTGCTGTAGCTTTGTGTTTGTAAAGCACAATAGTTATGGCAGAAAAAGCCAAGATAAAGTGAGTTTAGCTGATATCAGCAGAATCTTCACAAAGCAAGCATCTACTGTTGTCAGATGCTTCAGCATTTACAGTCGCTCACCCTGTGGAACAGCAATATTGCACCAATAGCATGTAATAGTCCGCTTATTTAGAGGTGAATAAATAGGATGTGTTAGGGCTGGGCGATATGGACCAAAAGTCATATCCCGATATATTTAGGCTGAATATCGATATACGATATATATCCCGATATTTTTTCCGCAAAGTGAGAGCAAATGTTCAAAGCCAAATATGGACTTCACTGTATAAATTATACATTGATTCTTATTAAAACTACTGTTAAAGTTCTCCGTCAAGAGCAGTGAGTGATTTCCTCTGTTTTGTTGTTTTATTAACATTAAATGGATAGTTCTCCCAAAAATATTAATTGTCATCATTTACTCTCTCAAGTTGTTTTAAACCTGAATAAGTTTCTTTTCCTCTGTTGAAGTTATTTGGAAGAATGTGGGTAACCAAACAGTTGATGTACCCCAGTGACTTGTAGTATATTTTTTTCCTATGGAAGTCAATGGGGACCAGCAACTGTCTGGTTACCCACATTCTTCAAAATATCTTATTTTGTGTTCAGCACAATAAATGAATTAATGCATGTTTGGAACAACATTACAGTGAGTAAATAATGACAGAATAATTTTTTTGGGGTGAACTATCCCTTTAAGAACAAGCGGCTGCATGTTTACTATTAAGACTACTGTCTCTTTTAAGACACGCACCAGGTCTAATAGACGCAGATTTCTCTCAATTTTTTCGGTTTGCTTTCAGTTTAGGCATAACCAACTTTCTTTATGTAAACATTGTGTGTATTTGACAGTATTTGCGCAATAAGACTTGAAAGATGTGCATGTGCGTTTTGTATGTGCGTTTAGTGCATGTGCGCGTCGGGTGTATTGCGCTCAGAAAAGCGGATGCTAGAACAGCGTATCATCGAATGACATGTTTTACCGGCAAGGCTTTTAAAGCACATGCAAACAATGCACTTTTGTGACCTGCAGTCTCCCATTCCTCAGCGTTAACATTTGATTAAGTACTTATATAAGCGAGTATTTGTCACATTGTACACTAGGCTGTTGAGACGGAAGCGCCAGAACTGATAGAATGCACGATACGACTTCTTCAAAAGCAGTCAGCAGCTGGAGCACGGATCACAGCGCAAATTTGAACTATATCGATATATGCGATATGGTCTAATTCCATATCGCATTTAAAAATATATCGATATATCTTTTCTTTTTTTTTTTTTTTTTTATTTATTTGTTCTGCACGAATATCAAAAGATACAGCACAAGGAGGGGAACGAAACCCACTTGGGTTTATACAGAGTTCCACTCCACATACATGAGTAAACAACAAAACAAAATAAGAAAACACAAGCACGCAGACAAATAAGTTGAATAATAAAGAGGGGAAAACATTATCAGAAACCTGATTATCCTTTTAACTTAAGGTTACAGATGTTGTAGGGTGATGGTAAAGGAGGATCAAAAGTGAAAAGCAGCAAATGAAGTATATGTTGAAACTATAAACAATGCTGTCATAGTAAAATCAAAAGTTCTTTCAACTGTTTTTTAAAGACAATCAAAGAAGACATAGATCTTAGGGACAAACTTAATTTACTCCATAATTGAGGACCCCTAAAACTGAGGTCAGTTTTAAAGCCTGAAGTTCTAGAGAACGGTAAAACCAGATTTATTTCACTATGCCTTGTTTGATGGATATGAGTATCTGAAATAAAAGTGAAAAGGTGTTGTAATGTTGGTGGAAAGTCTTCTCTCTTATAGATAAACTTATGAATAAATATACATGATAAGTAAACATTGACTTTCTCAATTGGTAAAATCTTGAATCTAAGAAATAACGGTGCCGAAGGAGCACATTTAGACGAGTAGGAAATCATCCGCAAGTACTTCTTTTGAATTTTAGAAATTTTTGCAAGATAAGTGGGAAAAGTAGCACCCCAAACAATATTGCAATAAGTCATAAAAGGGAATAAGAAGCTATAGTAAAGCGTTAGATGAGCAGATGAATGAATTGAAGGTAAAACAATTCTTAGAATATTTAACATTTTTGAGGATCTTGTACAAACTAGATCAACATGTTTGGACCAAGTCAAACCTTCATCAATCAGGACACCGAGAAATTTTGTAGAAGCCACTTGAATAACTGGAGCTCCATCAATTTCTAAACAAGCAAGTTCTTTAGGATAGAATTTATTAATATTGTGAAATATCATAAAGTTACATTTTTTAACATTAAGTGTTAGCTTGTTAGTGCGAAACCAATTTGATAAGATTTTTAACTCGTCATTAACATGTTGTATCAAGGTGACAAAATCCTCGTGCACTGCAATGAGATTGGTGTCATCAGCAAATAATATGGGTTGACAATATTTACAACAAAGGAATAAGTCATTAATATAAATTAGAAACAATAAAGGACCCAAAATAGAGCCCTGAGGAACCCCAAATGAAATTTTAGAGGTTTTAGAAAAGAAACCATTGAAATTAACAAATTGTTCTCTATTAATAAAGTAATTGCGGAACCAAACTAAGGCAGTACCCTTCACTCCGTATCTATTAAGCTTAGAAATCAAAATATCATGTGAAACAGTATCAAAAGCCTTACTTAAATCAAGAAAAACACCGAGAGCAAATTTTTTATCATCAAGAGCATTTGATATATAATTTACAAGCTGTATTAATGCATGTTCTGTTGAATATTTTTTCCGAAACCCATATTGGTGTTTATATATGATGTTATTAACAATTAAGTGTTTATTTAATCGTTCATAGACGAGTTTCTCAAATATTTTAGAGATACAGGGCAGAATGGAGATGGGACGATAATTACTAAACACCTTTATGTCACCAGATTTAAAAATGGGAATGACTTTTGCAATTTTAAGAGCTTGGGGAATAATTCCAGATTGAAATGATAAAGAGATAACATAAGTAAGAGGTTGAATAATATGATCAATGGTCTCCTTGAGTAGGATACTCTTAATACCATCGTGACCAGGGGCTGAATTTTTTAAAGAAAAAATAATATCTCGGACCTCCTGCGTAGTTGGGTGATCAAGATTGAAGAGGGGAGCGTATCGCCCATTTATTTGGCTACATGGATCATTATCAGTCTTATGTATATTGCGAGCTAAATCAGAACCAATATTAGTAAAAAAATTATTAAAGCCATCAGCTATATCAATGGGGTCTGATAGACACCTATCATAGTCCCTCATCTCTGTGGGTGCGGATACAGCCTTCCTATTACGACTCAGCACCTGATTTATAATGTTCCAGGTTGATTTAATGTCATTAGAGACACGATTAAACTGGTCGGCATAAAACTTTTTTTTAGTCGCCTTTATTAATTTTGTGAATTGGTTCCTATATTGTTTGTATGTTTCTAGGTTATGAGGAGTGGGCTTGGTGACAGACTTACGGTACAACCGATTTTTCTTTCTAGATAGTTTCCTTAATTCACTGGTAAACCAGGGTTTCTCTCTAACTACTTTGGATTTCACAGCTATCAGAGGAAAACTGGATTCCAGAGCAGAATTAAAGAGAGTCAAAAATAAATCATAGGCTTTAACAGCATCCTGCAGCAACATGACCTCATCCCATATGATAGAGCTGATGGCTGATTTGAATCTTTCAATATTTCCAAAACTGATATTTCGATATTTTGCATGCACATTATTAGTAATACAAGCTTGAAAAACTGAGTGTATTATTTGAAAGACTGGAAAATGGTCAGACACGTCACACCATAACAGCCCTGCTGACACTTTATAGTCACATGAGTTGAACAAAATATTATCTATAAGAGAAGCTGAACGTGAAGTAACTCTAGTAGGTTTTGTAATTAAAGGGTAAAAATTTACAGAGTACAAGGTGTTAAGAAAATCATGTGTAGTAGAGAGATCAGCATGTAGGATATTCAAATTGAAGTCACTGTGTAACAGACAGAGCTTATGTTCCTTTGAAATAATATCTAAAGTTGAATCAAGTGCATCAAGGAAAGCATTTATATCTGTAGCTGGTGGTCTATAAATACATCCAATCACAATGCTTTTCCCTTTAAATAAAAAACATGAAGGAATTTCAATAAATAAAGATTCTACTAATGCTAAGTTGAAGTCATTACTTAAATCCTTTCTGAGAATATAATTAAATGAATCAGACACGTACAGAGAGACTCCTCCTCCTCTTTTCTTTTCTCTACAAGAGTGAATAGCATTATAGTGTGATAGATTATAGAGATGTGATATATCATTATGGAGCCATGTTTCCGTAAATGCTAAAGCTGAGAAGGAGTGTGACAAGGTAGATAAGAAGGTTTTAAAGTGATCAAAGTTTTCTCTGAAACTACGTGCATTCACATGAATCGTGGAAAACGAAGTTTGATCAGAATATGTAGGAGACAAGCAAGACAAAAGATTAAATTGCTGTTCGGTATAATATTCACACATCAAGTTAGCAGAGTTCAAATAATTATTATTGGAATCGGGATTAAAAAATGTTTCATAAATTCGAAAGTTGTTGTCCATGTTCAGCTCAAATGGGTTCAAAGTCCGTGAATCTATTGAGGGTGCTTCGTGATTCCAGTCACTTGTTATGAAACTAGAGTCAGTTGTTGACATAGGAAATGATAAGAAAGTACCTTATAAGAACGACATCACACCAAAAGGACTCACGTTCCACCAACAATTCAGGATTAATCCTTTCACTTGGAAAACCCGAACAATCCATCGGCAGCAGTGGAAACAGGAGTTCTTGAGACTGAGGTGATTCATTTATATTCATCCAGCTGATTTGATTCCCGTATCGCCAAAACCTTCACATCCTCTGGTCGTAATCCATTCGTCTTGATCCACACTTTGCAGTTCCGGGTCCATGTCGACTGAATCTTTCCATTTTTACGTAGCAATCTGGCGTCCTTAGCAATATCGGCGTTCTTCTTTGTGAGATATTCGTTGAGGTAGACTTTCGTGCCCTTCAATTTCCCCCCTTGACCCAACAGCGCGACCTTGCGTTTATGGTTCACAAAGCGCACAATGATGGCAGGAGGCCCAGGAATCGTAGAGTGACGCTTCCTAGGTAACAAGTGACAGGCAGAAAAGTCCTCACTCTGTACTTCAATATCTTTGCTCACCAAGAATGAAACAACCTGCTGTTCCAAAGATAGGGTCTCTGTCTCCGATGCACTAGCACCGAGGGCTCCTTCCACTGGATCCACCACCCTCGCATAGGTACGGTGTTTGGTTTCCAAGCCAGTTATAATAAGGTCGTTCATTCTCGTGTGCTGTTCAAGATCGTCGATTCGTTTCTCCAGCATGGCAATTTTCTCATCTTTCTTCGTCAGTAGCAACTTAAGCGACTGAATATCAGCTGACAATTTCTCATTAAATGCCGTCAAGTTTTCCTGTTTAGCTACGTTTCTCAGCGTTAAGTTGATTAATTCCAATTGTTCCTCCACTCTTTTCATCTGTGCAATCGTGGGCCCCCCCATACTTGCTTAAGTTGTTTACAAAAGTGTAATTAGTATAATAAATTAATGTGGTGAAACACCAACAAAGCCAGAGCTGAGCAGCGTGCTGAGCTGCGTGCCGCCATATCGGATGTGATATCCATTACAAGTTAGTTAGAGGTAGTCATAGCAACAATACGCCGCTTCAGCACTTGCGGATATATTTCCGCAATCGATATATTTTATATCGATATATCGCCCAGCCCTAGGATGTGTACACGATGTTTCGAGCAAGTGTAGCATGAAGTCACACACAGACATCAAGACATTGCATATGATTCACAATAATGGTGACAATAAAAAAAAGCATCATGATGCAATGCATGATGGGTAGCTTTCATAGGACAAAACTCATCCTTGATTCCCAAGTTTTTTTGGGTTTTTTTTGTCACCGTTGTTGTGATTCATATGTAAAATCTTGATGTGTGTGTGTGACTACATGATACATTTGCTCAAAACGTAATGTGCACATGCTTTTTTTCCACTTTCAAATATGTTATTGATTTAATGCTATTGGTGCCAATAATGCAGTTCCACAAGGTTGGCAGTTATAAATGCTAAACACAAAACTTTAATCACAAAATTAGATGCTCGTTTTGTCAAATTAATATCATCATCAAACACTTGATTTTACTTTATCTTGGCTTTTTCTGCCATAACAATCGTGTTTTACAAACACAGAGATACAGCAGCCAAAGAAAAGCTAAAGGCAGAAGAACTGGGAGCAAGAGCCCAACTAAAGCAAACACTGATCACTACACTGGTGACACTCCAAATGACACAAATATCAGCATCTAAACCTCTGTTAATTCTCTCTAAGATCTTCTGTAGACGTCTGACAGAAATAGTCAAATCTGTATGTTATGTCTGTGATTAAGTTCAGCACAAGTGTCTGATACAGAAAGTCTTTCCTTCAGATCTGGTTTCTCTCATGATCCAGAGATGTGTGATTTACAGAAGTGTCTTTTATGTTCATGATTTTTGGACAAACACAAACTGAGTTGCTTTTCAATTACATTGAAATAAACATGAGTTTTAATTGAATGCATCCTGAGAGTGTTTATTTGGTCCAGAAACAGTATAAATTGTCTAAATGAGACCATAAATGATGTTGAAAATATGTCCACAATGGCCACATTTGAACTAGTTTAACCTTGTAAGAAGGGTCCATGAACGTCTATATCAGACGTGCAGAACACGTCAACAATAAGACGTCATAAAAACTTTCATTCTGGCTCCTCAGGGGACGTCTATTCAACGTCCGACTTTGTGACAAAGACGTTGAAAAGACGTCTTTTGGACATTAAATTGTTTAGTGGGATGGGTTGGTAGAAGCACCGGGGACCCGATTATAGCACTTAAACATACAGATTTACAGATAGGAAAAATACAGATTTTTATGATATGTTCCCTTTAAAGTTTAAATGATGTACCATCTGTCCAAACTTCTTAGCTACCAGCATCTTCTTGGACTCTCAAATCCACAGATAAATTTCTCTTACATACATATACCACGCTCTCTCCTAAAATTTAAGAGGGATCGTACTTTTATGCACCTAATAGAAAGATACTGAGTTTATCATTTTTTATATGACAAGTGAATGATTCACTAATTCTATTTGAGTACATTTTAAAGATAGACATTTTATTACCCTTTTGTTCCTTTCAGATGAGAACACTGGTTCATCTTCTGATGGAGAAACAGACTCGACATCAAAAGATCAGCTGAAGGTCAAGAGTTTCTCCTGCGTAACCTGTGGGAAAACATTGAGCTCACAGCGAAATTTAGCGAGACATGAGAGAATACACACAGAACCGAAAGACTTCACCTGCAGGATATGTGACACAAGCTTTCCTTCCTCAAAAGAGAGGAGACGTCATTCAAAAGAGCACAAGAAGAAAGAGTTTCACTGTGAACAGTGCGGGAAGGATTTTTTCTATTCTTCAAGTCTAATAGCTCATATAAAGACACACAGCAAAAAGCTTTTCCACTGCAGCGAGTGTGACAAGTATTTAAGCACCAAAGAACGTCTTGATACTCATAAGCGAATCCACACAGGCGATAAGCCTTTTCACTGCAGCGAGTGCGACAAGTATTTCTGCACCAAAGGTAGTCTTCATAATCATAAGCGAACCCACACAGGCGATAAGCTTTTCCCCTGCAGCGAGTGCAACAAGTATTTAACCACCAAAGGACATCTTGATGCTCATAAGCTAATCCACACGGGTGAAAAGCTTTTCCACTGCAGCGAGTGCAACAAGTATTACAGCAGCAAAGGGAGTCTTGATGCTCACAAGCGAATCCATACGGGTGAAAGGCCGTACAAGTGCCCTCACTGTGAGAAGAGTTACAAACATGGATCCCATTTGAAGAAGCATGTGCGCGTTCACACCAATGAGAGACCGTACCAGTGCAGCGAATGTGGGAAAACCTTCACAAACTCAAGTTATCTAAAGTCACACCAGAAAATACACTCTGAGGAGAAACCATATCAGTGTGAATACTGTGATAAAAGATTCCGTCAAAAAGCTCAATTGAATTACCATGAGAGGATTCACACCGGAGAGAAACCGTACCTGTGCTCCTACTGCGGGAAGAGCTTCTTAAATCCGACTCATTTTAGAACTCATCTGAGAGTTCACACTGGAGAAAGACCGTATCACTGTGACGTTTGTGGGAAGAGTTTTAGTAAGTTGGTACCTTAAAAAATCACCAGCGGATTCATACAGGAGAAAGACCGTATAAGTGTTCGCAGTGTGACAAGACGTTTGCTCGCTTAGACGTCCTAAAGACTCATGAGCGAGTTCATACAGGAGAGAAGCCTTACCGCTGCTCCATCTGCGACGAGAGATTCGCTTATTTAGGAAGTTTTCAGGACCCACCAGAAGAAACACACTAAAGAACAAACTGCTCCTGAATCATCCTAGTGTCTTTTCATGTGTGGTCTGTCAAAAAGGCTTTATTTCTTCAGTAGTTTTCATCATTCATACCATGTGGTCTATGACAGTATCATTATAAAAAAATTTGATTTAAAGACATAATTTGACATGAACAATATATCATACAAAAGTTGAATTTGATTTCTGAGCAGTGTTCCGGTAGTGTAGATATTTAGTCTAGCATCACTGGGTCATTTCACTGTTAGTAGAGTAAAGACCAGGGTATAAGTTTGGCCCATCCTTTGCAGCTATAACAGCTTTTTATTGAGTAGAAGACGTTGGGTTGGATGTCCCACACACCCTAAAAAGTGCACTAACCAGGGCTCCAGACTAATTTTTCCACTGGTCGCACTGGTGCTACCAACTTTCTCAGTTGGTCGCACCAGCATACGATTTGGTCGCACCTTTTTTTTTTTTTTTTTTGCTACATGCCATGGGATTAATCAATGCATGCTTATGAATAGTGGTCTTAATGGACCAAGGCTAGCAAAGGCTTTCTGGGTTGCAGAATAAATACCTGTAATATATTATATAAAAACTAGGGGTGTAACGATACCCTCATGTCACGATTCGATACATATCACGATACTGAACTCACGATACGATATTATTGCGATACTCCAAAACATATGATAAAAGGTTATCAAAAAATGTACTGTTGATTAAAATGTTACATTGATATTACATTGTGGGTTTAAATGAATAGGCTTGGACTCTGTGCTTTTAACCCAAGGACAATAGAGACACCAGAATAAAAATATTCATGAATCTGAAGCTGAAAATACAGAATTATTTTAGACGAATATTCTGGCACTTTTTCACTGACAGATATATTTCAAATAATATTGGACACTTTTTACTGGTCAGGTAACATAAGACATTTGCTATTATGGATTTTGGACAGTAATTTTATTCTGTAATTTTAAGCATTTTACATTTGAATTATATACAATCTATTTATTTACATTTGAATCATATTCTATCTGTCTGTCTGTCTGTCTGTCTGTCTATTATCATCTTTCTATCAGCATAATTTTTCTTTCTTTTAAAAATCATTAAACATTTAAATGTATGCATTGCATTTTAAAAGATTAGAGTATTATAATACGCTGATACAGATTTTTCGTTATCAAAGTTTATAGTTGTAACAAAAATCAGAAATAATACACTCCTCCTTACCTTCTGGATTTTATAATCTTTTTTTTTTCCTCTGTCGAGCGATTACTCTCATCTAACCGCTGAAAAGACGTAGGAAGGGGCTCGGTGTTTTGTGAGACCTTTTCATTTTTATATGCCTTTAATTCGTGAATTCGTAATTGGCACGTTTCACCATCAGTGTGCAATGCGCCTGACGTCTACGTTCGCCAATAAATAAACTGCACGTGTCTTGCGGAAGAACATTGTAGCCGGAGCTACTTCTCTCCGTTAATGTCTACGCAGGCACTGTCTGGGCAACTCCGCAGCCGAGACGAGCCCGGGATAACATAGTCAGAATATAAACACCTATTATAGGCGTACCGTAGTGATTCAGGATAACGCCCGTTTCACACATACTCCGTGTGCAGTGCGTATGCGGTGCGTGTTGCGGTGCGTATACGGTACAGGAGCAGCACACGCTATAGTGCTTTCACATATGCTGCGTTTGCAGTGCGTAACTGATCCGCGGCTGTACCAAACACATAGGCCTACTCACTATTTTTCAGAAGTTATAAATCCATAAAGTTATGCAGCAACTTTTATTAAAAAAAAGTTTTTTCAGCATTGCGATTATCTTTGTACACATATACAAACTTGAATGGACATATGCACGTTTAAACACAATTTAAACAACATAGGCCTATAATTCCTATGCATTACTAATGCATAATATGCATTAATAATATGCATTACTTCTATATTAAGTTGCTTGAGAAAGTGGTCAAATATTTAACCATGTACTTATATTAAAATCGTAAAACATTTTAAATTAAAACTTAAAATTGACAAAAACAGCCGACTCTCATGCATTTTCTTTTGCATTTAAATTTTAATACAATAAATCTTGCATGTTCCACCTCCACGAATGAATGTCGTTTATTATTATGTCCTTGTTGAGGTAAATTGTCGTTTTCCTTGCTTAAAACCCCGGTCTTAAAGTAAAAAGATGAAAAGTAGTATTTAATTAAATACATTTATGGTGAAATTACTACATTTTCAGGTCAATCTGTGTTCATTTTGACCACGAACCGTGCGCTGTCACTTTAATTCAGCGTTTGCAGCACAGCAAAAATAGACTCGGTGCGGAAACGATCTCTGCTGCACTGCTGTATACGCACCGCAACTGGAACGGATCGACGGACTGCATCCGCGTGCAGTGTGAAAGCTCTAACCTGTTAACATGGGTACGGAAAAAAAATACGCACCGCATACGCACTGCAAACGGAGTATGTGTGAAACGGGCGTAAGTCAAAAACACGGTTTGGAAAATGGATTCATGATGTACTCATTAATTTTGAACATAAGTTACGGACTGCAGCAGCTGCTGATACAACGGCGTTCTGTTGCGTGAGCGTCCACTTGCACTAATGCGACCACATAAAATTTTAACTCGCACATTCTCAAAAAATGGTCGCAGTCTGGAACCCTGCTAACACTCCACATCAAAACTGAAGGTCAGTGAGGAAGGGAACGGTGTGGAAATCAGGCCAAAAGTCAATTTAAGCTAATACACGCTGCATTTTAAGTTCATTTACAGTAGAAAACAAGGAGTGCATGAAATCATTTGTCTCTGATGATTGTACCTAGCCTGACTACGTCAGACTTCCTACTTCCGCTAATTTCATTTCACTCCTGTAGTCAGTCTGAGATAGCAGCCTATCTTTCTGTTTTCCACCGGCCTGAAAACAGCCGGGCCAATCAGCGAACAGAAGGCGGGCTGAAAGCCGTGACGTACTCGCCAAGCGCCGAGTTTAAGATTAGGTCAGAGAAATCGAAAACGACCGCGGACGCAATTCGCTCTGTTGTGGAGAATATTCCCGGCATTAGCAAACTGAAGCCTGAACAAGAAGAGTGTGTATTAAACATTTTGAATGGAGGTGATGTTGTGGCTCTACTCCCTTTGGGAAAAGTTTAATTTATCAACTACCGATCGTCAACGAGAAACTGGGGAGCCTTTTGACTAGGGTGGCCATTTCCATAACACCAAAAAGGAGGACACATATTTTGGTGATCGGTGGTTTTGTTGACGGGGGGGGGGGGGGGGGGGGTCGGGTTGTTAGTTGGTGCTGAGGGCACGCAAGGTCTCTCGCTCTCTGCCGCGCGCTTGAACAGGCCAGTGACACTGGCTGCGTGGCGTGCGCGTCTCAGCTGCGTGGCGTGTCCGTTTTTATTTCGACTCCCATGTTAACAGGTGAGCTTGCACACTGCCTGCGTGACACGCGCGTCTCATGCTAGAAATAGAACCGACGCCTATTTTTCACGCGACATGCAAGCGTGTGGGAAGCGTTTCCAGGCAAAATACAATAGGAAAATATGTTTCTATGTTATTTTGTACACGAATACATATTAATAAATTACATTTTTGACAAATTCAGATATAAATATAGGCCTCATTTAAAAATAAATAAATAAATAGGCCTAATTATCAATTTGCAAATATTGCACCTGTCAAGACAGAACGAAATATTCTGTAGTCTATTTTGCTGTCAATACTGCTGTGCTGACATTGTCTTTATCAGTAGGCTTTATGCTTAACACGAAGTATATAGGGCTTCCACAACTTTCTCCCATATGTTGAACCAGGGTGATGCGTGTCAGCAGCGCCGCGTCAGACACGCTTCTGATGTGCAAAGACACAGAAAACGCGACGCAGCTGACACGCAACAGAAACGCCACGCTCACGCCACGCAGCCAGTGTGTCACCGGCCTAATTTAGGGGAATCAGAGAGCCGCTATCATTATGCGGGCTTTTTATAGGTTAATTTTTTTCAACAATTCAGCGCAACTCCAAAAAGGAGGACAAATGAGTGTCCGGCTTGAGGCTGCGCCGGACGCCGGACAGGGGGCTTAAAATCCGGACTGTCCGGCCAAAATCCGGACGTATGGCCACCCTACTTTTGACAGGTCAGTGTCTCCTTTCTTTTCCAGGTCTTAAAGGGATAGTTCACCCAAAAATGAAAATTCTTTCATCATTTACTCACCATCAATTTGTTCCAAACCTCTATGTGTTTATTTGTTCTGCTGAACACAAAGGAAGATATTTGGAAGAAAACAGATCTCAATCCCCATTGACTTCCATAGTAGGAAAACAGACATACTATGGTAGTCAATGGGGAATGAGATCTGTTTTCTTCCAAATATCTTCTTTTGTGTTCAGCAGAACAAATAAACACATAGAGGTTTGGAACAACTTGAGGGTAAGTAAACGATGATAGAATTTTCATTTTTGGGTGAACTATCCCTTTAAATACCGTAAAACTTCAAATAATAGCCCGGGCTTTTATTTGCCCAAATCGTCGAACTGCAGTGCACCGGCTTGTATTTGAGACAGGCGGCTAACGTTATATGAGACAGGCCTTTATAATTTAGTGTTGAGATGTTGTTCATTGAGATGTTGTTCCTAGAGTCTCTAATCTCTAAAAATCTCCAAATGCTCCACGTGAAACTGAGGTGTTCCGACCTTTTACTAGTCGATTGATTTTGATTAATATTTGCGAGGGAGAGAGAGCAAGACAGTGCTCGTGTTGTTTGTTTAAAGACGTGATAGTGCGCGCGCGCGCGGCCGGGGCTCGCTCGCTCTCTCTCTCTGCTTGTTTGCGCCCTGTCTAGTACAGCAGTCATTCTATTACATCACTCACCGATCAAAAAAGTCGTTTACAGCCATGTTCACTCCGGTATTTCGCTCGCATCATCAAGTGTTTACAGTGGAAGTTCGATCATAGATTTGAGTTCGATGCATGATGTCTGTGGATCGATGCGGCTGTGTCAGCGCATAACATACGTCATGAATAAACTTATCTGATTGGCTGACGGGTAACCAATGATTTTAAACTTCAGAAATCGCCCCCTAGCGAGAGAGAAAACACTTCTCTATTATGCTATGCCAGACTCTGTCTACGAAGCAAAGTGAAGTAGCAGAGTCTGGTATTACCAGGCTAGATTGTACCTGTATGTCCCATTGAAATAATTGAAGCACCACTGAAGCACTACTAGTGTTTTCTCCCTTGGATGAATCTCTTCTGCTCGTATTATTCTCATTTAAATCCTTTTTTGGGTAAAACAGTGGCAAAATTCACCAGTGAAATTAAAGTCTGGCCACTTAATGGTAAAATTATCAAATAAAATGTATATGAAGTCTCTTTTACGGCAAAAATACAGTATTTATTCAGTAAAATCATACATATTAATTTATGCTTAAAGACTTTCAAAGTTGATATGATAATATGGAAAAAAGATAATTATCCAAAGCCCTACTTTCTTTTATCATGTTCATCTTCATCCACATTGGTCTTTCTCAACATCCCATAATATGCTTCTCTTACGTACGTAAATATTTTTTAACTGGGAACATTTTATCTGACTCCTAGACTCTTGCAGGGCTACCGACCTTGACTACAGAAAGGCATTATTCCAGTTGTTTTTACACCGCATTTGCGGATTAAACTAGAAAAATAAAAGGATAAAAAGGACCATATATGAGTCTGAGACTTCTACCGAGAATGTTAAGAGTGTTTACATGATGTGATGTTAACATTCAATAACTTTCTCCTGCTCCCCTAATCCCTCGGTCATATCATATATGAAGTCGCAATTAAGGTAAAGAGTCTGTTTTAATACAATGCAAATTTTCGTTTAAACACACATATATGTATACATGTCCAATTTACAAAATGTATCTTTCATGATTAAAAGTTATGTAAGGAAAGCTCTGTACCTCATGTAAGATTAACACAATTAATAAGCAGTGACCTCGATTGAATACCAGGGTTCGTATGGTCATGAAAAACCTGGAAAAGTCATTTGATTGCAATTTCCAGGGCTGAAAAAGTCACTGAAATTATTTTCACAAATATCTGTACAATAGAATATATGTTTAATCAGGGCCTTAATTTCGCCCTGGAATTGTGTCTATTGCTTTTTATGCAGGTTTTGCGCTTATAATGCTGGAAATTCCCACAAACGTTTTTTCACTGTAGCATGTAGGTTAGATGAGTAATACACATAGTCAGAATATCAGATCAAATCAGTTATTTGTATCAATCAGATTTTAAACCATTAGGTACTCGCATGCTCTCTAAAAGAGACAGTTTTCTGTGCACTCTTCACATTCAAAGCGCAAGTCGCCTCGCAAAAAGCTGCCCAGTATAACATTGATTTCTGTTTTACAGCCTATTGCACTTAAATGCCAAATACACACAAATATTGTCCAAATGCCTGTCTTGGTGAGGATCCTCATAAACAATGTTGCTTATGTCTTAAGTGGACATAAACAGTTAAGAAAGAAAACGTGTGTATCAGTATATTGGATCTGTGCATTAGGTCCTAAAGTGACAGCAGCCTAATATTCCTGATCCTTCTGTCAATAATGTTAATCTAACAACAGAAGACTAAGAGAAAATCACTCACTACACTCTTAGAACAGATGTGTTAAAAACAACACATAATGTGTTAAATTTTAACACATGTGCTGAATCAGCTCAGGGACAACACATATTGTGTCAAATTTGACACAACTTATGTGTCCCTTTCTTTAACACATCTATTATGTCAACTAGGTCAACACAAAGATGTGTTATTTTTACACAAAGATGTGTTAACTTGTGTTTTGATGGATTAATGTGGAATTAAAAATGTACACTCTAAAAAGAGATGTGTTGTGTCAGTTTTAACACATATAGTGAGTGTGCTCAGGGACAACACATGTTGTGTCAAATTTAACACAATAAATGTACAAGTCATTTTAATACACACATTGTACTGACTCACTGTACTGGACATTATTCAGTTATTCATGCTTCAACTCATAATTGATAATGCTGCTTTTGACAAAAGTTGATGAGAAATAACAGTTAACAGAGTTTGCACTTTGAATTTAATTCAAATGTAGCAACTGACTAAATATTGTATATAAATAACGTGTATTTACACTGGCCTGTTTGTTTGAGAACGTAGCAAACACTTTATACCAATCACAGTGATGGTGAGTGTCGGCGCGCTCTTATAAAACTATTACACATGTTGTGTAGATTTTAACACATGTGCTGAATCAGCTCAGGGACAACACATGTTGTGTAGATTTTAACACATGTGATGTGTGTGCTCAGGGACAACACATGTTGTGTCAAATTTAACACACAACCTGTGTTATATCTTAACACACCTCTGTGTTTATAAGGACTACACATTTTGCATTACCTTTACACAACTAATGTGTTATTCCTCTTACACAGAAGTGTGTTGAAACCTTTTACACACTAATGTGTTATAGTTACACAACTTGTGTCAGATATGTCACATGTGACTGTAGGTGTGTATTTGCCAGAGTTACTTCCTGTGTTTTTACAACTGAGTGTTTGGATGAACACTGAAACTAATTGTTAACTTGTGTTTATGTAGTCCAGTGACTTTAATAAAGAGTTTGTTTGAACTTTTGGATGGTTTAGACATCATGGATCTACATAGACAAGCTCTTATTGAGAAATAACTGAGCTTTAGATGTTGATGTTACATTGAATGTTTTATTTGAAGTCACCAGAATCGTGAATAATGGCTCCTTTATTTGAGCTCTTGACCCTTCACTCTTCTTTTAATGTTTCGCTGGCTGCTTTAACAGTATTGTCATATATTACATTTCGTTGTTGTGAGAGAAAATATGATCAGATGTTGCTTGATGATGTCATAATCAGCAAGTGTTGATCAGATTGAGTATATGGATGGTCCACATTCATTATTTTATGTGCTGTTAGTTATAACACTCTTGTCACACTACACCATGCTATCCAGTAGTGCAGAATAAGAATAAAAAAGTTTTCTGATAATTTTAATCTGCAGCAAAAAGAAGTCAAACACAGACCTCAAGAATCAGCGTATTAATCTCAACAATGGTGACAAAAAAAAAGCTTCATGCTGCAATGCATGCTGGGAGTCATGGATGAGATTTGTACTATGGTGGCACCCAGAATGCATTGCAGCATGAAACTTTTCATTTGTCACCATTGTTGAGATTCATATGCTGATTCTTGAAGTCTCTCTGATACCTTAGACCAGGTGTGCCCAACCCTGCTCCTGGCGATCGACTGTCCTGCACAGTTCATCTCCAACCCTAATCAAACACACCTGAAGGTCTTCAATTAAGGTCTTAACAACCAATTAAGGTCTTCAGGATTACTTGAAAATTAAAGGCAGGCGTGTTTGATCAGGGTTAGAGATAAACTGTGCAGGACAGTCGATCGCCAGGAGCAGGGTTGGGCACACCTGCCTTAGACTGTAAGGCTCTCTATGAAATGTGTTTTAAAAATTAATTAAAAGTTAATTGCAATATGCTTATCTTTTTAAAAATCATATTATTAATATTACACTCCTCTTTCAAATATTAAACTTTTGCTGAGCTTAATAATCTTACATGTCCATGATGATAATATTATCACCTGAGCATGTTATTGCCATGATTATTTCAGCTATTTCATATGTGTTTAAATAAACTCACATTTATAGCAACCAGAGAAAACTAATATTAAAGAGTCCAGGGTCAAGAGCCCAATTAAAGCTGACACTAATCACGATTCTGGTGACTTTAAATTAAACATTCAATGAATCGTCAACACCAAAACCTGTTAATTCTCAATAAGAGCTTCTGACAGAAATAAAGTTAATCTGGTTATTAATAACAAGTGAAAGCAGCATTTGAAAAAGACATTGAAAAAGAGGCATGATGTGATTGGCTGCAAAAAAAAAAAAAAAAAAAAACATTAATCTTTATGTTTTCATGAATGAAGATTTCATTTATTTATATGAATGTATTGCTTTATTTATTTTAGAGCATTTTATGGGATACCATATAAAATATACCTATAATTTTTTCATAAACACAAACTCTCCTCCACCCACTGCTATTCTATCCAGAGTTACATTTTAACACACATTGTGTGTTAAAAATATACACAACATGTGTCAAAATACCATCAACACATCCTGTGTGTTGTTTTTAACACATCTTTTGTTAGAGTGTACACAACATGTGTCAAAATACCATCAACACATCCTGTGTGTTGTTTTTTAACACATCTTTTTTTAGAGTGTACTATTGACTGAATAATTTGTGTTATTTTACAGCGAAGATTACTTTACTAAATAAAATAAAAAAATCCTAAATGAATTTCAGGCCCTGGTTTAGATAATATTGGTTAAACAAATTGCAATACTTAGATTTCAGTCACATGACGTTATGTTCTCTGTGTGGTTTAAACGTCTGGCACCGTCGCAGCTTGCACTTATCAAAACAAATAGCAAGCAAACAAAGATAATTAATAGTCATTAATTTTAGTTAAGATATGCTGTTCATTTTTAACATTGGTTTTTATTATTACTACATACATAGACTTTCAAGGAGCATTAGGTCATGAATATATGCCTCAAAAGTCATGGAAAAGGCATGGAATTTTATTGTAAAAATGTGTATGAACCCTAATAATATTTATCTAACAAATGAGTCCACTGGTACTGTAATGAACAGGATTTATACTGCAATCGCTGCATTGATGATGATTTATACAGTATTCCCTGTCGTCAATTATTTAAAAATAACATAAACCAATACAGTATTTAAAATTGTATCATATAACAACTTTCTCCAGTCAGTTCTTGTGACGTGTGCACAACTGTAACACCAGGCCCAGTCATTTCATTGCATTGAATTCATTTTGCTCAGCAATATCTATTGCAGTGATTGATTTTTATGCAAACATACACACATTTTATTTAATAGAATCGAGCAAACTTGTGTTTATTATGAAACTGTTGCTTTTTTGTCTGTCTTGCCTACATTACTTCTCATCATAGAGAGCGTTATATCCATTTTGTGATTGTCATTTGAGTATCTTTGCCGTTTTCTCGAATAAAACTTCTTGCCACTAAAATATTTGTTCAAAACCGAGAATTTTCTGTTAAGCTTTACAATAACATATGGTTTGCTAATATTAGTACATAGTAAGCATTTATTAATCTTGCATTTAAAAAGGTTAAATGTGCTCAAGCAGAATTTAGGATGCTGTTAGTTAAACATTTAACATACTTGTCAGTGCCTGCTGTTTAATTGTAAGTGTATGTAGATGTAGGGCTATTATACCGACGTCTTTGCAAAAACAGGACAAATTCAATGCCAGTTACATTTGTATGTTGTCATGTCACGTTAACAGCAGTTCAGTTCTGTGCTTTTCTGCTGTGCTTCATCCAGCTGCTTTTAAATGCAAGAAATTCTGTGCCAAAAGTTGTTTCTTCTGCCCTGAGTACCAGGGATCACACAGAGCCTCCAAAACCAGGAAGAAAATTATTAATCATCAGTTTGTGAATGTTGAGTTTTCACAAAAAAATGTATATGGTGAGAAAGAATGGCGATTAAAGCTCACAAAAAAATGTCAGCTGTTCTGATGAGATCTAAAATGTTTTTTTTTTTTTTTTTTCTGTTTTTGTAGGCAAGAGAAATATGAAATTGTTCAACCAAAATCACTGCAATGGACATTCTGTGGTAAATATTCATATGAATTTCCCATGAGCATTTGAGTGCAGCTGCAGATGATAGTCCGTTTTAAAGTATGGTGCAGAATCTTTTGCACAATCCCTTCTTCTTGGGTAAATTGTCTGAGTGGTTTTGTGAAGATGTGTCATCATCTATTTGGATTTTGGTGTTGATGTTCTGTGTTGGAGGAGGCTGTTTGTGTGCTGGATCACTGGATGATATAGTGGCCGCAGTGAATTCTGGTCTGACTTTGTTTGTAGTTTGAGGCCTGTAATTGACGACAGGTGTTGGTAAGACAGGCTGTATGTATGAGTAATAACCCGTCTTCTCGTTGTCATTTATTTGGATTTTGATATGTTTGTTCTGTGCTGCAGGAGGCTGTTTGTGTGCTGGATCACTGGATAAAGGAGGAATTGCAGTGAATTCTGGACTAACTGTACTTGTAGTTTTAGGCCTGTAATGGACGACAGGTGGTGGTAAGACAGGCTGTATGTATGAGTAATAACCCGTCTTCTTGTTGTCATTTATCTGGATTTTGATATGATTGTTTTGTACTGAAGGAGACTGTTTGTGTGCTGGATCACTGGATGATGGAGGACTAACTGTACTTGTAGCTTGAGGCCTGTAATTGGTGACAGGTGTTTGTAAGACATGCTGTATGTATGTGTAATAACCTGTTTTCTTGTCCTCATCTATCTGTGTTTTGGTGTAATTTCTCTGTGTTTCAGGAGGCTCACTGTCATCTGAATCACTGGATGATGGAGTGAAATTTGGTCTGACTGTGTTTGTAGTTGGAGGTCTGTAATTGAAGACAGGTGTTGGTAAGAACGGCTGTATATATGTATTATAACCCATCTTCTCCAGAAACTCCTCTAAACACATCCTCCTGATGATCATGAGAAGGCCTCTGGAGATCCGGTAAGTGGCGTTTGGATCGTAGTTTGAGCGGTCGTGGTGTTGAGTTACATAAACTCTATGAAACCACTCCTCATCGTAGAGACTGACAATGATGCGGTCTGTGTTGCTGTTGTGCTGGTCTTCTGAGACGTATTCAGGAAGTTCTTCAGCTCCTGGTGAATTTAGATTTCCAACCACATAGTAAGGGAAATCTATGTCTGGGAGAAGTTTATCCCCATATTCATCATATCTGTTCTCAAAATAGTGAAAACCGAAATCTCCGTCGGCTGGGTCACATTCAGAGAGCATGACGTTGTCATTGCCAAAAGAAAAACAGTCGTTGGCAAACCAGTAGAGGAGACTGAGTCCGTGTCTGGGCCAGGGTTGGCCAAACCCTGAGTCTCTCAGCTGGGCTAATTCATTTAATGTTTCCATTATGGTTCTGTACCTTAGGAGGAGAGAGGAATATATAGACATTATTAAAATACAAGAGAAGAGATGCTTTCTTAAATGTGTGTGTATACAGTATATATACTGTATATATGCAATAAAGCTATCCTTGAATTGCAAACATTTGACCAGTATTTAAACAGTGAATTAAGGACAGTAATTGAACTATATTTCAATTGAATACAGATAAAAAATAATGTACCCTTTTTACATTGTACACAGAGGTGGAGCATTTAGACAAATATCTTCCATTTACAGCTTATTTATATTTCACTGCATTGCTAAGCATTTTGTTAGATCGGATGGATTTCCATGTCAGAAACATCAGATCTGAATCCTTTAAAAAAAAAGATGTTTTGTCTACTGTCTAGTGTTTCGAAACCAGTAAAACCTGTTAACAGCAAGGATTGCCTGGTACCCAAAGCCCTATTAATAGTCTTCAATAGCCTGAAATGTTTTTTTTTTGTTTGTTTTTTGTTTTTCTGAAGGTGATCTGGTTTAATATTTGTGAACCGTCTAGGAGTTCAAAAAATGTTTTTCAAAAAAATGTCAGGACAGATAATTGCGTCATAGGGTGAGCCAAGGAATCAGAGGAACATTCTTTTGTTTTTTTAGCCCTTACGGTTCTAAAGTTATTTTCATAAACATGAGTTAAACTTTGGTGGCACTAGAGAGATTGAGTTAGAGACTCCAAAACTGCTGTGGTTAATGTTTAGACTGTCCTATATCAGTGTGCCAAATTTTCACAAATTTTGCTGCCTAAGACTTCAACATCGTCCTGTGACATTAAAAACCTTGAAATGGAGACAAGGTTTATCTCTTACTCTTGAAGACAAACATCCCTTGAAATCACACAATCATAAGATTAAACAATAATTGAAAGAAAATAAGTTATATAAAGTATAAAAATGAAAAACGAATAATATGTATAATATGAATAATATGTATGGTAAATCAAATTATAGCTACATAAATGATTATAATGATTAAAATCAAATAATATATTAAAGAAAACACAACAGATGTACAGGGGTTGGACAATGAAACTGAAACACCTGGTTTTAGACCACAATAATTTATTAGTATGGTGTAGGGCCTCCTTTTGCGGCCAATACAGCGTCAATTCGTCTTGGGAATGACATATACAAGTCCTGCACAGTGGTCAGAGGGATTTTAAGCCATTCTTCTTGCAGGATAGTGGCCAGGTCACAAGTGATGCTGGTGGAGGAAAATGTTTCCTGACTCGCTCCTCCAAAACACCCCAAAGTGGCTGAATAATATTTAGATCTGGTGACTGTGCAGGCCATGGGAGATGTTCAACTTCACTTTCATGTTCATCAAACCAATCTTTCACCAGTCTTGCTGTGTGTATTGGTGCATTGTCATCCTGATACACGGCACAAAACTGTGCTCTTACCCTGCTAATTGGACCTTCACAGTCTGCTCTTATTGGTTCAATGTGAAATTAATGAAGATTGGCCACCAGGCTGGTCCAATTTAGCCATGAAACCTCCCACACTAAAATGAGAGGCGTTTCAGTTTCATTGTCCAACCCCTGTATGGTTGCTCTCTTGAAGTAAAACGCTATTGAGAATCCTTAGATCCTTCAATTAATTATTTGCTTTATACTTTATGGATCTGTTGTTGGTCATTGAATGTTTTGGATTTGGAATGGTTTTTATTCTGGACAAAACTTTGGCATGCTACTCCTCCTGCACCATTTGTCACAGATCCCTGAGTGAGGTGTGAAATCGACCGGCTCATCGAGGAGAGTTGTGCTATGTCTTTTGTAAGCGATCGTGTGTACTCTGTTCGCACAGCGGACGAAAAAGCGGCCAAAAAAGTCCCCTTGACTTAACATTGCGGAATGTTCAGAAATTCAAATCCAAATGTCTCTCTCTCTCTCTCTCTCTCTCTCTCTCTCTCTCTCTCTCTCTCTCTCTCTCTCTCTCTCTCTCTCTCTCACTCAGATGATTTATATTATGAAGCAGCCAATAAGTAATGGCCTAAAATCTCCATAGCCACACCCTAGCAACCAGTTACAGCACCCTAGCAACCACCCCAAACGACTAAATAAATGTTAAATGAGCATCATGACACAAGTAGCCGTGCGATATCGCTGTATATAAGCACAAGACCGTAGGCCGAGTGTCATACTAAAGGTTTTAAGAACTCTATAAAACCAACTGCCTAGCAACACCCTAGCAACCACCCATAATACCCTAGCAACTGCCTAGCAACCACCCAGAATATGCTAGCAACCACCTAGCAACACTATAGCAACCACCCAAAACACCATACCAACTGCCTAGCAACCACCAAGAATACTTTAGCAACACCATAGCAACCACATAGAAAACCCTAGCAAACACCCAGAACACCATAGCAACCCACCAGAATATACTAGCAACTGCCTAGAAACCCCCAGAACAACCTAGCAACCAACCAGAATACTCTAGCAACTGCCTAGAAACCCCCCAGAATACCTTAGCAACTACCTAGCATGTCTTACGAGCTGTTCAAGTGATCTTTTTCTTTTTGTTCCATAATCTTGTTTAAAATATCACCAATTGGAAAGAGAATAGGTATAGCAACTTTACTACGTCAGCATGTTGTTAGGAAATCTTAAACCACTCCATCAAACTCGGTAATCAACTCTCGGGTCTGTTACCAAGCAGTCAATCAGCTGTGAAGTAAACGCTAGAGATTAAAATGGAGAAACAAAATAGTTGTGCTTTTAATTAAGGGCTGCAGAAAGAGAAGTTTTGATAAGCTTTGTAGAAAGGGCAACGCCTATCACTATATTTCATGGGATTATTTATAATTATTTGTAATTATTTATTAGTATTTTGTCGTCGAAGTGCACACCCTTCAAGTCTTTCCACCATCAAAAGTCTCTTTTCTACATCTTGCATCATCAATAGATGTGATTCCATTCTTAGACAGGGCTATTGTTATGTGATTTTTACATTTGGATTTCAAATAATTGTGAAGTTAGGACACAAGTTAAGACAGTTTTTACTTTTTTTTTTTTGTCAAGTTAGGATGCTTCTGCAATACCCCGTTCCTATCCGTATTTTAGATAAGATAATGCACTTAAGAAATGTCATTCTGTAATAGCTTTGTCCTAAATTAGGTCCTAACCAAAATTGCAATGGTTACCAAACAGATCAGATAGTATTCCAAATGTAAGGTCTTTCTGTAAAATGGTCCGCTAGTTTTTTTTTTTTTTTGTCATAATTTAAGATTCTCTGGTTGTCACTCTAACATTCCACAAGCAACACATTGACTTAAATACTGTGAGCATACAGCAGAAATGGAGATTTAATCAGTTATACATATTAAAACAGTTATACAGTTTTATATATATAGTTTGTGTGCACTGTATATTTAAGCAAATTCAAGCAAAAAACCCAATCACTTTTTTAAAAGAGAAATTTTTATTTCTCAAGTGGAATAGAGAGAAAATGAAATCATACCTCTTTGGTGCCCGTCATATATTAAACCTTCAATTTGTTTCTTGCTGTAGAAGAACAGATAAGCTGGAAGACTCGCTCACTATCTGCGAAACACTAAACAGGACGTCGATGTGGGCGTGTCGTTTCTATGGAGAGGTTAACGTCACACTTTGACTTCTGCATGTGTTTCCACACTGATACTGGTTCGTCCTCAGCACACTGAACATTGCAGATGTTTCTCTTATTGAACCTGGCTGAATGAACTCATTATTCGTAGACGTGACCTGAGCTCAGTGTGTCGAATAAGGAAAAAATTTAAAATGTGCTGGTGAGGATCTAGAAACAGTTTGAAACCCCTGGATTACTGGGACACAATCTGTTCATAAATACCTAAGACATTTGCTCACCTGTGTGTAATTTAACTGGATCGTTTGATGTAATGGTGGCATTTTCCAAAAGTGGGTGTGGTTTAACTGAAATTCAGATGACAAGCCCTTTATGAAAATTCAGAAGTTGACGGAGCTTCTGCTCTTGATGACAGTTCAGAGGTGCAAGAAACATCTACAAATATCGTCATTATTAAAGGTGAGTTAGCAAATTAAATAAAAAAATATTCAATTTCTTTAAGTTTTCTTAGTAAGAACCAAGATCAGAAGATTTCTTTTGACATTCTCCAATAGTAACAGTTGTTTAATCTAATTATCAATGCATTTCTCAATTTAACTAAAATGAAAAATGTACATGATATATTACAATTTTCAGTATACATTGAGTAAATTTGTAATATTTGTTTTTATTCCTGCATTTAGAGTGTCCATCAACAAACACACTTATCAGTCCTGTGACATTGTTGAATCTGTAAGTTGCTTTAGAGCTGGGCTTAAGTAACAAATGACTTCACTGCGTTCAGTTAGGCTGAATGAAGCGGGACGGGCTGATATATCAGAGGAATTATCAGGTAAGGAATAAGTTTAATGAGTCCTGCACTGTTTTCTCACTTGTTTTTTGTTTTTGTTTTTTCACACGTGACTTATTTAACATGAGTATTTACACATATTTATCTGAGAATGCAAAAAAATGCAAAATGAGTGAGTGTGCGTGTGTGTACCTATATGGGCAACAAAGGTTATGCTGAAAGGACTTTGGACACTTTACAAGTTAAAATGGATGTCGTATAAGAGATAACCTAACATACTGAGCATAAAATACTGATTTGAGTTGATTGACTGTTGCTTCAGATACTGTTACGAGCCCCATTTCTGGTCTAGGGGCAGGAAAGGAAGGTAAGAAAAAGTTGCGGGGAGCCAGTGAGAGAATCCCCTTCTCCAGGTCCCAGGACAAGCTCAAATTACAACACCAGTTTGTAAAAAAAAAAGAAGATATAACAAGTCTTATTTTAAATAATCAGTGGCATATAAACTAGACAGAATGGACAGGAGAGGAAACGGTCAAGTAGCAAACAAAATAAATTCTTACCAAGAGTTTTAAGAAACAACCTAGCTTCAAAAGTAAACAGAATTATCCCAATAAAGATAAACAACCAAATAGTGTATAAACTTAAAGAAAAAACCTTTAAGGCCAGGCCAGCTTTACACAGACCAGCTCTACACAGATACATACAAAAAATGTTTTACTTTAACACACTCTAGATAATGGTAACTATAAACACAAGGCAGAGGTGTATAAAGTAGAAGTAGAAGTAGAGAAAAAGTAGAAGTCCTGCCATGTGTTTATTCCAGCCATGAACTGATTGACAGTTGATTTCAGCTGATTTCTGTCTCCTGACTGAAAAACGGATAATAAGCAAATCCAGGTCATTGGAACAAAATACTGAGGAGGATTTTTACTTTCTGAACTGGACTTTACACCTCTGCATAGCAATGTCACATGCCAGCCAAGAGTAAAGAAATAAACCAGAACTGGACCTTATCTGAGCCACAAAATCTGTGTATATTAAACATGGAGTCATTTCAGCCTTAATAAAGCCTGTTAACAAGCAGAATCACTGAAGGAAAGAAGAGAAGAGAAAAAGAGACGAGCAGAAAAACAAGAACTACAACTGACTTCAGACACAGCCTTAGATTAAATCAACTGAAGAGAAAAGAAGACATTCTGAAGATCTCAGCAGAGGATTAAACAACTCCACAAAGAGCATTACCAGCTTCACTTATTACTAACCAGACTGACTTTATTTCTGTCAGACATCTACAGTTTTTATTGAGAATTAACAGAGGTTACATTTGAAGTCACCATAACAGTGATAAGTGTTTCCATTAGTTGGGCTCTTAACTCTTACTGCATCTTTGTCTTTTTTTTTGGCTGTTTTGATAGTGTGTTTAGTTAAACACATTTGCAGCAGCAGCTAAAGCTAAATCGAAGTGAGATCAGGTTATAATGGTTGTCTGTTGATGTTTTTTTAATCATCATGTAATAACTTGATTTACTGAATTATTTGTTATTTTTTTTAAAAACATTGCTCAATGTTTTTGAGTCCACACTCACAGACTGTTAATTGAACACTGAAGCAGTGCTAAAGTTAATGAGATAATTGAGCATTATCAAAGACACTTGATGTTAACAAGCAGAATCACTGAACGAGAAAATCGTAATTGGTTTGTTACCATTATGGAGATCAGTGTTTGCTTTAGTTGGGCTCTTGACCCTTGAGTCATTAACTTCAGATTTTTGTTTGGCTGCTGTACCTGAGTTACAACAGAAAGCTGAACAAAGAGAAAAGGTTGTTTGATGGTGTTTGCTGTGTTTTAACATTATTATTATTTCACAATCACTTGACCTGAGTAGAGCCCAATTTCTGAGTTAAATTTACTTTATTGGTTATAGGAGCACTGCCCTTGAAAAATCACTTTATTTGTTACTTTCACAATGTAATCCAAATAATTTCTTAAAAGATCACATACAAAATATATTTTTTTAAAGACATCAAGAATCAGCCTGTGAATCTCAACAATGGTGACAATTATAAAGCATTTTGCAGTGTATTCTGGATGCCACCAATCAAATCTCATTCATGGCTCCCATAATGCATTGCTGTATGAATAAATAATGAGCTTATGTTCAGAGGTCATCTTTTTGTCACCATTGTTGAGATTCATACGCTGATTGTTGATGTATACATGTGTGTATCATCATAAATTGTATTTTTTGTTCTCATGTTTGTTAAAGTCTAAGTTAATGTTATAATATTACTGGATATCATGATTCAGTTACAGGTTTGTGTTGTGAAAATAAATTAATTTGACCAAATGATTCTTAAATTAAAACATCCCAGAGAATCAGGCTATTTCATGATGATTACAAAACCATCACCAGGTAACCTTCATCACCTGATCCCATTTAAGAGTAACTTACTTTGCTACTGTAAATGTGTTTGACAAACACACTGTCACAGCAGTCAAAAGAGATCAAATATATAATAAGAGTAAAGACCCTGACTAATGGAACTACTAATCACTGTTATGGTGACTTCAAATGACACCGAGTTTAACCTCTGTTAATTCTCAATAAGAACTTCTGTAGACGTTTGACAGAAATAAAGTCAGTCTGGTTAGTAATAAGTGAAGTTGGTAATGCTGTTTGTGGAGTTGTTTAATCCTCCTCTGCTGAGATATTCAGATTTAATGTCTTCTCTTCAGTTGATTTCATCTAAGACTCTGTCTGAAGTCAGTTGTAGTTCTTGTGTTTCTGCTCGTCTCTTTTTCTGTTCTCTTCAGAGGAGTAAAGTCCAGGTTCAGAAAGTAAAAGTCCTCCTCAGTATTTAGTTCCAGTCACCTGGATTTGCTTATTAGCAGTTTTTCAGTCAGGAGACAGAAATCAGCTGAACTTAACTGTCAATCAGTTCATGGCTGGAATAAACACATGGCATGATTTCTACTTTCTACTTCTACTTTATACACCTCTGACACAAGGTTACCATAAACTCACATAGAAGTTAGCACACAACACACCTCCTTTAGTGTTCACTTAATCACTACAACATACACCACAAACACAATGAAAGTAACAAGATAAGTGCTGGCCTGCTGGGAAAGGAAGATGACAGTCTCTGTCCTTGTTTAAAACTCTCTGGGTTCTTATACTGATCCACTCACACCTTAATGAGGCAGAACACAAATCAGGTGGACTTAACAATACTGATTCCCTTCTCTGAATACACCTTTGATTGTATCTTATACTTTAGTAGATATACTAAAGGGTTAGTTCACCCACAAATGAAATTTCTGTCATTAATTACTCACCCTCATATCGTTCCAAACCCGTAAGACCTTCGTTCATCTTCGGAACAGAAATGAAGTTAATTTTGATGAAATCCGAGAGGTTTCTGACCCCACATAGGCAGCAACGCCATTGCAACATTCAAGGCCCAGAACGGTAGTAAAGACATCGTTGACATAGTCCATCAGTCTACAATGGTTCAACTTTAATGTTATGAAGCAACGAGAATACTCTTTGAGCACAAGCCCCCCAAAAATAATGACTTTATTCAACAATCTCTTCTTACACTTAATTTAACAGTCGGCGCTTCTTGGTTCTATGTCAAAACGCTGGCTCACGCAGCATGTAAAAGGAAGGCGTTTTCCCTTGCTGTGGCATTGAAACTGAAAAACATGGAGAATATCCAACTGACTGTAAACTATTTTTGCCACAATAGACAAATAAAATTCTATAACTTAAAACATGAAATAAATTTGAGTAACTTCCTTCCTACTCCTGCACTCAGCAATTCAAAAATTCAGATCAAACAATCAGTGAAAGCTATGTAAAACAAAATGTTTCAAACTTTTTAAAACAAGAAATGGCAACAAAAAACCAACAACAAAATGGTCAAAGGCATCCATCTAGTGCATGTTTACAAAGGAAAATGACTGAAAAACAGAGTGGGTGGACACCAAAACACTTTCTGTGTGAATGGCCATTTATTCAAACGAGTCAGCAGTAGCTCAATTTTCTCCACGTTACATCTCAAAAAGTAGCTTTCTGTTTCAATAGGTTTGATTTTAAATGTTTCTTCTGAAAATGTATTTTGTCAAGCTGAAAACGATCAATGCTTGTCCCAATTCCTGTGAGACGAGTGTCTTCACTGGTTCTGTGTCTGTTTTTGTTCATGTATATATATCTCAGTGGTGTTTTGATGATGGACTCATTCTTAAAACAAAAATGTTTAGATTGTGTTCTTGTTGAACAAATCAAGCTTGTTGACAAAATACTCTAAAATGTTAGATTTGCTGCAGGACAGCATTCCATTTTTCCCTCATTGTCGATCACTCATTACCTGATCGCATTGCAGCAGACATTTTATAATCCAAATAACATTTGTGCACACAGATCCACATGTTAAGATTTTCTTTCTTGCCCTGCAGAAGTGAATCATTGAAGGACAATGGCATATGTTAAGGAACTGCTCGTGAACACACTGAAGGAACTACTCAAAGATGATCTAAAGGAGTTTCAGTGGTACCTGAAGAATCATGAGTGTGTTTCAACTTCTGAAATGGAAAACACAGATGTCTTAAACACTGTGGACAAAATGGTGGCACGTTTTGGACAAGAAGTAGCTGTGAAGATCACAGTGAACATCCTTAGGAAGATAAACCAAAACCTTCTGGCTGAACAGTTGGAGAACAAACACAATGAAGGTAACTAAAACCTTTACACGTGTATGGTGTAAATGTAGAGAATAAAGTAATAAATGAGTTTCATCTTAAACTCTTGCTTGACCAGTGTGTTTGTGTGATATTTGTTACTGCCTTTTCATTTTGTTTCATCTTCTCTCTTTCACAGTTGAGACTGAGGGCAATATAAATGCTTCTGCCACTGTTGGAGCTGCTTCAAAACAGATCTTGGGTAAATAATGACCACTGTCTGTACATGGAATTATTTATTTACCCCATATGGAGGTTAAAACGAGAAACTACTCGCATGCAATTTCACAGTGCTGTGGGGTTTTCTCATACACCAGGTCCATTATTGACAACTTATGATAACTTTTGATTCAGTTCTGTAAGGATCACCCATTTGTCCCATCAATGGTAGCCAGTGGTGTGGGCCAAGTTGTACTGTGTGTAGGCATTTTACTTAAAGGTGCAGTAAGCGATTCCTGAGAAACACTGTTAAGGCGAGACACGGCAGGCAAAAACATCGTTTTTTTTTTCACTGGTCAATTTTGAGATTTTGGGCTATTTGTCTTCAATAACATGTCTTCTTTCAGACTTGAGGTGAAAAAAATTCCAAAATACACATTTAGGTGTTTATTTTACTACACTTTGTCCATTTGCGTCTGTAGATTTCTCCTAAATTCAACAAAAAGTTGTCGTTATATATCAACATGCTGCTCTGCGATCGCTATCTGCACCCTGTCATCACACACACCGTTGGAAAGCTCTCTTTCTCCTGTTCAACGCTGTCAGATCCAAATATGGTCATTTCCTTTTTATCAGCAACCAATCGTGAAAGTAAAATGGGCATTTAACTCTAAAACCGAAATCTCATTGGCTGGTGTCAATTTCTGACAACGTGATTGGTTCAGATGCATCACGTGACGCGCTCTGACATTTAGATGTGTGTTTTTGACTCTTTTTCTGTTCATTTGAAGGCCATAAATGCTGTGTTATAAGTTGTAATGTGATTTAGTTGGTTTGTATTGTTGGTGCTGATGATTTGATAAGATATTGTGTCTGTAAATAGTTGTTTCCACTAAAAAAAGTATTCATTTTTACATTACAAATCTTTAAATGCTGTTTTCTCAAAATGAGTATTTTGTCATTCTCCAGTAGAAACTTCTCAGCCTGTGTAGCACCTATGTACACCAAACTTTCCAGTTATACACTTAGCAGTATTCTGAAGATATTTTCAGAGGGATTTGTTTATAAATCATTTCTGGCCTGATTTATGTGACTTTTTAATAAAAAAAATATGGCGAGAATTGATTTTTTAAGGCTATGGACAGTATATTTTGATTTCCTAGGTAATGAAAGCATATATCCTGAAATCCCTCTGAAATTCTTTTTTCATCTTGTGTGTGAACAAAATGAAAAAATAATTTTGCACCTGGCTTTATCATATGGTCAGATCTATCTACCGAAAATATATGCAAAATTGTGCATATTTAACGAGATAATGCCTAATTTGCATAATTAAACATACAAATTTCAAAAACTTGTAATACATTTTTTTAATATACTTGCATAAGTAATCAACTGAGAAAGTTTCATGATGATATCTATTATTTAAAAAAAATACCCTATTCACCTGTAGTGTCTCGCCTTAAAGAGGATCGGAGTGAGCCCCGCAACACACTTGTAGCCAATCAGCAGTAGGGGGTGTGTCCAATCATGATGGGGTAGGAAAGAGAGTGAGCAAGAGGGAGGTTTGAAGAAAAACTGTGGAAAGAGCTGGCTGAGGTACATTACAAAATAGAAATTGTCAGAGGAATATCACTGGAAAAAGAAGAATTATGATCAGGCAATAGTGTTAATATTGGAAATATTAATATTAGCTTTCCAGCACTGGAGAGACGGGAAGCGGGAAGTCCTGAATACAGATGCTAACATTGGTTTTGCTATGTTTCACAGAACCAAGATATGCTGTTGTTGTAAAAGTTAGCTGTAGTAACACCACAGTTTTAAATGTGTCATTGTTTGTCTGGAGCTGGTATGCTGCTGGTGAGTTTACTGTTCTGTTAACATGGTGGCTGCTGGCTCTTCTTCAGTCTCACTGGTTTGTGTGTCACACGTTTACCAATAATAAGTTGCAAAAGTGGCCATAATTAAACTCCTTGGCTACTTGAAAGTGCCGGAGTAGGAGTTAAAAATACTCCACAAAGTGGCGAACAGGAACTATAGATCCTTGTGTGAAAAGGACAAAAACAGAAATGTTCCTCAGTTCCTGAGCTAGGTTCATGTTCCTGCAGGGGGACAGTGCCTGTTGTATCTCAAAGAGATTTATACTATGTGGTCTTGAACCAAAGCAAATGCATGTAATTATGCGTTGTCTGTTTATTAAACATAATCAGTGTAATATTGAGAATGTACATACATTCATTGTTGCAGTACATTCACTAAATATGCAAGTATGATTAATTGTGGTAAATAGTATGCAGTAATACAGCAGTACTTAAATGCACATGTACCACACATACTTATTATATAAGTGTGTTTGTATGTTAATTTATTACATTATTACAAGGATATCATAGGCCATGTAACAAATAATTATATAATCATCTTCTTCCGCTTATCCGGGGCCGGGTCACGGGGGCAGCAGTCTAAGCAGAGATGCCCAGACTTCCCTCTCCCCAGACACTTCTTCCAGCTCTTCTTTTTATTTTATTTTTTAGAGAAAATATATATTTATAAAATACCAAATTTATAAACAAACTTATTTCAATCCAAATAGTTCTAAACTGAAACTCAGTGTTTGAGATTTTTTACTTTATTTACTTTTTATTTTGTTTTTCTCTTTCTCAAAGGCTCGACTGCAGAGGACAGTAAAGCTGATTCTCATTATTACAGTAAGATCAGCCTCAGACTGAGGAACAAATTAAAAGAGGACTACAAGCGGATATTGGTTGGTAATTCTCAGACAGGTCATCGGCAGTACCTGAATGATATTTACACTGATCTATATGTGGTGGAGAATGAAACTGGAGGAATAATGATTGACCATGAGGTGAGACGGATGGAACTAAATATCAGCCAATTTACTTTGAAGGACTCAGCGATTCAGTGCAATGACATATTCAAAAAACATATGGGTCAACAAAACAAAAAAGTGCTAACGATGGGAATCGCAGGAGTGGGAAAAACTGTTTCTGTCAATAAATTCATTCTTGACTGGGCTGAAGGAAATGCAAATCAGAATATACTCTTTGTATTTCCTCTCCCATTCCGTAAATTGAATATGATTACAAAGAACTGCAGTCTCATGGATCTGCTTCAAGAATGCTTTTTTAGTGGTCCTGAAGAACTGCCCTCCTTTCCTGAAGGTGACTATAAGGTCCTGTTCATCTTTGATGGGCTGGATGAATGTAATTTCCCTTTGAGATTTAATGAGAGTGATGCATTTACAGATGTGCATGTAAAAACAACAGTGAGTAAAATAGTTACAAACCTGATCAAGACACATCTGTTTCCCTCTGCTCTCATCTGGATCACATCCAGACCAGCAGCAGCCGGTCTGATACCCAGAGACTACATTGATCAGGTGACAGAGGTGCGAGGATTCAATGATGAGCAAAAAGAGCAGTACTTCATCAAAAACAGTCGTGGGGTTGCTGGAAACATCATCTGTCACATCAGGAAATCCAGGAGCCTGTACATTATGTGCCACATCCCTGTCTTCTGCTGGATCTGTCTCACTGTACTTCAGCCTCAACTGACTCAAGAGGGCAATGACAAAATACCAACAACTCTCACTGCGATGTACACAAACTTCTTACTTTCTCAGAAGCAAAAGATGAAAAAATACTGTGATGATCCTGAACTTAATCCTAAAGCCAAGTCTTTTGATCAGGTTATTCTGAAACTTGGAAAACTGGCCTTTAAACAGCTACAGAAAGGTAATCTCATTTTCTACAAAGAAGATCTTGAGGAGTGTGGACTAGATGTCAGTGAAGGGTCAGTGTACTCTGGGTTATGCACTCAGATCTTTCAGAAAGAAAGGGCTTTTTCAATGAGAAGTGTTTACAGCTTCGTACATCTCAGTGTTCAGGAGTTCCTCGCTGCTCTCTACGTGTTTTTCAAATACAAATGTTTTGGAAGTACATTTGTATTTCTTCAATCTTGGACAGAAAAACTGAAATGGGGTATCTTCAAAAAGTCATTATTTGACTTTCATAAGGCTGCGATCACCAAGGCTTTGCAGAGCAAGAATGGACACTTAGACCTTTTCCTCAGGTTCCTGCTGGGTCTCTCAGTGGAGTCCAATCAGAGTGACCTGAAGGAACTGCTGCCCAGTCTGAAACTAAAAACCAAGAATGTGAAAGACATTGCTGATTATATCAAAAAGAAAATAGAGAAGGAAAAAATGGTAGAGAGAACGATCAACCTATTTTACTGTCTGAGTGAACTGAAAGATGACTTTGCGGAGGACATCCAGATTCATCTGAGCTCAGGAAATCTTGCAGCAAATCTCTCCTCTTCTCAATGGTCAGCTCTGGTGTTTCTGCTTCTGATATCAGAAGAGACTCAAGAGATGTTTGAACTGCAGAAATACAGAAGATCTGATGAAGCATTAATGAGACTACTACCAGTGATCAAAAACACTAGACGAGCACTGTAAGAGTCATCTTTACATTTATTTACATACATGGTTAGTAATTTTATTTGGTCTTTAAATATACAGGGTGACATGGGCCAAACTGTAGACCAAGGATGTCCAATACTCTTCCCAGAGATCTACTTTACTCCATAGTTACAACAATTTCTAGAAACATAAGTATATTAGAAAAAATTGAATATTTACTGACAGGTGTTTTGGAAGATATTAATTAGCTGGTTCAGAGTTAGTTAAACTTGAACTTACCATTTTTTGCAGAATGGTAAATCTGGAACAGGACTGGGCCCACAGTAATTTAATAAATGTATTCATTGTCATTGTCTGTGATATTAAATGGTAATGGATTTATTTAAATTTGAAATAATTCAATTATTTTTAATTGTATCATAAATATCACAGCATTGCTTGGTACATAAAATATTGAATAAACTGCCCTTCTTGATCTTGTCACATAAAGAGTGATGTTTAATTAAGTGATAAGTATATTTTACTTTTAATACTTAAGTACATTAAAATCAAGAAAATCAAGTGCCTTTGCACTTTTATTATAAAAATTGTAAAGTATAAATTATACATTTCTGTAAATTTAAAATATTAGGGTTTTATATTAGAGTATCTAGCCACTGATAACAGTTTTTGTTTTCCAGTTTACAGTCCTGTAATCTCACTGCTCAGTGTTGTGAGAGTTTGTCATCAGCTCTACAATCCTCAAACTGTGTCCTGAGAGAGCTGGATCTGAGTAACAATGACCTGAAGGATTCAGGAGTGAAGCTACTCTCTGATGGACTGAAGAGCCCTAACTGTCAGCTGCACGTACTAAGGTTTGATTTTGATTGGGGTATAAATGAATTTATTATGTGAAAAGGCACAGTGTGGAGTGATATGAGAGATACATGGGATCGTTGGCTCAGTGAAAAGTCAGTATACAACTGTGTTTTATCACGGAATAACCCCATTGATTAATTGCAATCAAAAGTTCCTTTTTCTGTGATGATTTGTTTTATGTGTATATCAGAGTCATACAAATTTAGGAAGAAAATGACAATGCAAAATCAAATAAGGGAGATATTATTGTCTGTTTACTTCCAATTTGCAAATGATTCAGTATACACTACTTTGTTTTATTTTTCATATTAGATTACCATGTTGTAATATTACTACTCAGTGCTGTGAGAGTTTGTCATTAGCTCTACAATCCTCAAACTGTGTCCTGGGAGAGCTGGACCTGAGTAACAACGACCTGCGGGATTCAGGAGTGAAGCTGCTGTCTAGTGGACTGAAGAGTTCAAACTGTCAGCTGGACATACTAAGGTATTTAACTGGTCTGTATATTTTGGCAAAAACTGGTGTAAAGGTGTGTGCTTAACACTGCTCTCTACTGCCCCCGTTTTTAGAAAATTACTCAAATGATTCTGTAAATTTGCAGCAATGACGATATTAGATTTAGTGATTTTCTTTAAAAAAAAGCCATCCTATTTTTTTTATTTATTTGCAGTGTAATATAATATTTTACAATTTGGTTAAATAGTAGTCTTTGGGTTTTTTTTCCCCTCCCATATACATATACATATACATAACTTATAGGTAACTGTTTATGTGAGATTGTAATTTGCTAGCAACGTTGGCTGATAATATACAATAATCACCTTTCACCTCCATGTCTATGGCTTTTTAGCTGATTTTTCACCACTTTAGTGCAAATCATATCTGATTATAAATGTCCACAATCAATCCCTCCCCATCCATGTTTGTAACACAAGGCATAGGCATAAGCAGTTCACCGTTTGGGAAGCACTTTTTAGATTTTTTTTTTTGTGTGTGTGTGTGTGTGTGTGTGTGTGTGTGTGTGTGTGTGTGTGTGTGTGTGTGTGTGTGTGTGTGTGTGTGTGTGTGTGTGTGTTTCTGTAGGTTGTCTGGCTGTATGGTGACAGAGCAAGGCTGTGGATATGTGTCCTCAGCTCTGAGTTCAAACCTCTCACACTTGCGAGAGCTGGATCTGAGCTACAATCACATAGGATATTCAGGAGTCAAGCTGCTCTCTGACAGACTGGAGGATTCAAACTGCTCACTGCAGATACTCAAGTATGCAAAAGACTAATACTGACATACTGAACATGTGTGTGTGCATGTACATTTCCACATTAATATGTGTTTGTATGTTTATAGTGTGGATCATGGAGGAGAGTTCAGGATGACAGCAGGACTACGAAAGTGTATGTCTGCATACATGGACACATTCTGACTGATTGTTGTGCTGTTGTGTTAAAGATGTTTCTCTTTTCTTGTGTTTAGATGCCTGTGATCTTACACTGGATCCAAACACAGCACACTCTCGTCTCATTCTGTCTGATGAGAACAGGAAAGTCACATATGGTTATGATCGTCAGCCGTATCCTGATCATCCAGAGAGATTTAAGAACTGCGAACAGGTTCTGTGTGGGGAGAGGTTGACTGGACGCTGTTACTGGGAGGCTGAATGGAGTGGATATAATGCTGATATATCAGTGTCATGTAAAGGAGTCAACTGGAAAGGAGGACGTTTATTTTGGTTTGGATACAATGACAATTCCTGGAGTCTGGTCTGCTCTGATTACAAATTCTCTGCCTGGCACATTAAAAAGCGAACTGCCATACCAGCCCCTCCACCCTTTTCTAATAGAGTAGGTGTCTATCTGGACGTGTCGGCTGGCAGTCTGTCCTTCTACAGCGTCTCTGACACACACATACTCACACACTTACACACATTCTACACCACATTCACTGAACCCCTCTATGCTGGATTTAGGGTTTATTTGAACTCTTCAGTGTCTCTGTGTCAGATTAAAACTTAGAGAAGCATACCAACATATTCATCCCTATTTTAAACAACATCCCTATATTAAACTGCCGAAACAATGCAAACATAGATACTTGGAGATGAACATGATTGAATGAGGACAGATATATATGAGAACAGACAGAACTCATGATTAAATGCTTGTTCACTCCAAAAAAGGATAACTAGGTAACACTTTACAATAAGGTTCGTTAATTAACATTAGTTATCTACATTAGTTAACGAACTAATAATGAACTACACTTATACAGCATTTATTAATCTTTGTTCATGTTAATTTCAACATTTACTAATACTTTATTAAAATCTTGTTAACATTAGTTCATGCTCTGTGAACTAACATGAACAAACAATGAATAGCTCTATTTCTATTAACTAACGTTAACAAAGATGAACAAATACAGTAACAAATGTATTGCTCATGGTTAGTTAATGTTAGTTAACGCATTAACCTGTTAACCTTCGCCAGAGCGAGGGCGCTCTGAGCGTTTTTTTTTTTTAAATCGTTCAAAGTTACTATCAGATTCAATGTTAATACCTTGACAAACTATACATCATTAAAAAGATATAAGACTGAAGGTTTAGTATTTGACCACTATTGTATTCTGAGAATCTTATAGTGACAGTTATGTCTTAATTTGTGTCTGGAGTTATGTAATCAAAAAATGAGTCGATACCTTTGATATGAATTATGAGCGTCAGCCGCTTCCATTCAGCAAAAAACTCCAGTGAGATCGTCACGACAGAGCTTGACAAAACAACGTCCATCAGGGCTTTTAGCTCAAAAGTGTACAGATTTGGAGAAATATTGATAGATTCTCATAGGTTTACATCAGATTTATATAGACAGGTAATTCAATATTACCTGAATATCTAGCCAGATCGATTTAATCATTATGAGCGCTGGAGACTCTGATGTACTGTGTTTTCAATACATACAGGCAGCCTGAGGGCGCCCTGTGCACTTATGCAGTCCAAATTTGGAACACGAAGAAGAATCATATCATGTGACATTTCAGGAAGTCCATCACGACGTAAACACTAACAGAGATCGCTGTAACATGCAGATAAAGATGTTTTGAAGACAATAAACATGATTGCAATGATATTTGGTTTACCTGTGTTCTTCGAGCCATGTCAGGTATTTTCATAATAATAGATTATATTTATAATGTAATGCTAATCGATATAGACTTTATAATCGTAAAGAATACTATAAAATACTATATTTTCTGTCTATATTTTCTGTCCTTTTTTATCTGAAGCCAAATCAGAGCACAGAAGGTTATTTAAAACACTCAACTTGTGCTATAAAGTAAGTTTTAGAGCACAAACATGGTTTTAATCTCATAAATTGTCGTGTATTGATGGTGTGCTAAGCTAACATGCTAGCTAGCCCTTGGTGCACCTGCTACCTTGCTGTTATATTTATGAATATTTCTAAATAGGACTGCTTGCTGAAATGTTTCTTTTTTCAAGAAGGTCATTTTATATAGTTTCAAATGTAAGGTGAGAACATTGAGAACTTTCCCTAAAAGAGATTAGGGGTTGAAACAGTGTGAATAGCCAGTCGTTAGTAATTATAATGCAGACAAAAGAAAGCATATTTAGAGCAATAACCAGAGGCTGGAGAGGTGTGAATGTGTGCAGGGGAGACTGACACTGAATGGAGATCGTTTAGACCACAACACAATAGAGAAAATAGACTGAATAGATGCTTAGAAAATGACAATAAACATCAGTTTGCTTTTTAGAGTCTAATCAAAATAAAGTCGTTTGACATGATCTTGAAAAACATTTAACTAAATAAAGAGTTTTAGACATATCATCTTCAGATTTTAAATATAACATGGTCAGACATGTGGCTTTAGCTGCAGTGCATTTCTAGATTGCTACAGGGCCAACTTCAATTTTATTTTCATGAAAATATTTCATAAAAATAAATTTCTAATAACTTGACAAAACTTTGAAGCTATTTATAACATTTATTTTTCATTATGACAATAATTAATTCTACATTAGCAATAAACTGCCAGGTGTCAGCTTTAAAATGAGATCATACTTGTGCTTTTAGAACAAATGGTTCATGAACTGTATCTGTTTCAGTTTGGGTATGCCATTTCTGGGGATTTTTCAAAATTGGGGGTGAAGCTTAACAGGTTAACTAATGAACCTTATTGTAAAGTGTTACTGATAACTATAATGATAACTAGCTTGTACGTCAATCAACAAACAATAATGTTGTTTATTTTACACATACTCTGCAGTTATGTCATAATTGCAGAACACATTTTAAAATAGCAAGGATTTTGATTGGCTGTCAATGTATTTATCACTCATTAGCTGAAATATTGCTGTGAACTTTGCTATTCTTGGAGTTGGAAGGATTTTTTAAATGACTGAATGGGCATTAGAGTTTTTAGCAATTCCTAACATCCTTTTGTCCTTTAGTTTTATAAACTCTAAACACAGTTAGCACAACATACGTTCGTTGTGACCATACCATTTACACAATTCATGTTGTTTTAACACAATATGCAGTCAGTTAACACGTTTCTAAAATGATTAAAAGAAATATTTTAAAAATACTGAAATTACTGATTAGCATTTTTAAGTAGGAGATCACTGAAATATTGAGAAATAACTGAACCCAATCTCAGTTGGAGGCATAGTCAGGTGCTGAGGGTCTTTCCATTACATGAACATGTTCAGTAAAAAAATGGACTATTTGAATTGGTTTTGTGCAGTGTGGATGCAGAACAACACAGAGAAGCAGAGTGAGAAAAAACAATGTCTGGGTGAGGGTGAGGAATAGTTGAAGGAAGACAGGAGTAGTTGGATTAGGACAAGTGAAAAGAAAAGGTAGGGGAGATGACAGGAGGAAGAATGTTTGCTTGATTGGGCATCTGTTTTTTTCACCTTACACACGTGGAACCTATGCAAGCTTATTTCTGCCATGGAATAAGAAAGTAAATAGGTAATTGTGACTTTCTATCTCACAAAATTTAATTTTTTTTCCCTTTCAATTCCTAGTTTACATCTCACAGTTCGGAGGGGGAATAAAGTCAGAATTGTGAGATGTAAACTCACAATTGTAAGAAAAAAGAATTGTGTGAGAAAATGTCACAATTACTTTTTATACTTTTTTATTCTGTGGCTGAAAAAAGCTATGAGCAATTCTGTTACTTTCTATTTTTTTCTACTGTACATTCTATAAAGTAATGACTCATTCACTTTTAGATAGTATGTTGCCAAGAATGCATACATTCACACTGGCTTACAGTAAAAATAAACTAAATTATTAAAGACTATGTATTTCATATTGTCTGCTGGTAGAAATGAAACATGACAAGTAATGCAGTTTTTATAATGCCATCACCTGGTAGTATTTTGACAGTCATTGCATTATGATTGACTACATGTTAATGTTGGATAAAACTAGTGCTAGAGTTTTGACAGAATTATTCAATTTTGAATTTGGTTTGCTGTGTCTTGATAGTGTTAGCATATAAATAGGTTTTTAGGACTTTTAAATGTAGAGTTTGTATTTATTTAACAAAATATTGTTTTGGATAGAAAATTAACTATTTGGCTAATTGTGTGATGTAGGTGTGTTGCTGTGTTAAGAGTTAAGAAAAAGTACTGGTAAACGCTTGTTAGCAATTGTAAAAAAAAAATTAAGTAAATGTAAAAAAGTGAATAAAATACTTAGCTGCACAACGGCATCACAAAAACTTTCATCTTACCTTATGATACGCCAATGAGGTTATGAGATCAGGAGTAATGCAGATGTAGGTTTTGATCATGTCATCTTTCATCATTTTTTTAAATGTCTCCATATGCATAATGGTCAGATGACTCGTCATTTAGGCCAGTAAACTGGTGTGTATAGATACTAGCTTATGTTTTCTTATTTGAATTATGTAATTTTCTAACCCAAACAGAAGGTTTCCATAGATTTTGAACATATAGACAGATTAGTCTTTCTCAACTTTGCAAAATTAACCAAGCTTGGTCAGGTCACTTAGAGATTTGAATTTCACCCAAAAACTAATTGATTAATTTATATTAGTGGTGAAGAACTGTTTTTAAAAAAACTGGATAAAAGGATTTAATTTAGATCAGCCGGATTTAATGTGTTTTGTATACTTTGTCACTGCTGCAATAAACTTTTCGTCTTTGAGATGGACTTCTGTATTTTTCTTACACTGATGAGAAGCTCACTGAGGGATATCTGAAGAGAAAAACAAGGTAAACTTATTTTTTTCTTGTATTTCTTTTAGGGAACCTAATTTAAATTTATCTAAGAAAAGAAGGTTGAAGCACAGGGAGAATTTCAGTTAATTTAGTATTAGCAGGAGTTATAAAGTGAAGGCCTATTGTATTACAGTTCTGTTAAGATTTGAAAGGAACTGTGTTTGTCTGACATACTGTAACATTGTTTTAAACCTGATAAATATTGGTTTAAGCCCGAAGTACTGGGTCAAGGTAGACTGCAAGTATGACACCAAAACCTGTCGTATGTGGCAGTGTTAAATTATCATCTCAGTGACACTGTTATGTCTTTGAGAAACTCCTGAGTGGAGTTGATTATTTTGAGGGTACAGATGTGAAATTGAAAAAAAACTGATATGTTAAAATAAGAGGAGTCATTTATGTTTTTAAAAATATGACTGAAAAATTTGTGCTATCCTATTGGCAGAGGCCAAAAGTTTCAAAGTGCAAGAAATGGTTTATATAGAATTCAGTTTGTCTTATTTGCGAAAAGGTTTCTATCATTGCTGTTATTATGTTATTAATTCTGGTGTTTTAAAAAAAAATCCAATAAAAAAGTTTAATGAAAATGAGGAGGAGGTGAAAGGAGCATCTACAAATTTCATAATTAATCAAGGTTATAGGATACATTGATTCTTGATTCTTTACTAACAAAACAATTACTTAACATTTTCAAAGCAATCATACCTGTTTTTTGCAGCAAAGGTCTGGATTACAGCAGGACACAAATGTAAAACCTTTGAAATTTACGGTTAAAAAAACGGCAGCTGTGGTTGCCAGTATTTTACCATAAAAAACATATGGTGGCAACCTTTTATGTTTTACGGGACTTAAATTTTATGGGCCAAAAAAAAACACAATGTAAAAAAACGGTCAAATTTACGGTAAAAATACGTCAGTATTTTGCTGTAAAAAATATGGTAGAAACCTTGCTTTGGATTTACAATTATGGCAAAAAAAAAAAAAAAAACATAAGTAGAACTTAAATGTGTGGTAAAAAAAAACATCAGCTGTGGTTCCCAGTACTTTACCATTACAGTAGTAATTTTTTAGTTTTCACAGGACAACCCTTATATTTCATCAACCGATAAACATTATCATTCACTTTCACGAAAGTATTAAAATCTGCTTTATACCTTTGTATTATACTGATAACCACCATAATAATACAGAAAAGAAAAAAGAAAACCACATGATGATTCTAAGTTCTTCACCATTATTTTGCCACAAGTTGAGACAAATGTTAATATAAAAAAGGTGCACAGTCTCACACTCACAAATACAAAACACCATCATGGTGACACACACATGACTCAAAAAAATGGCATTAATATTCATTAAATAATATATAATGTAATATAAACCTCAAATGTACATAACTGATAACAAACCCTAAGAAGAAACATAATTATTTAAATGCAATAACATCAACATCATACACCTAGTTCTGTCTGAGAATTAACAGAGGTTTAGATGTTGATGATTTATTGTTTCATTTGAAGTTACCATTATGGTTATCAGTGTTTAGTCTTTAGTTGAGCTCTTGACCCTTGAGATTAGTTTATCTCTGGCTGCTGTAACTCAGTTAGATATGTTTATATGACACGTTGATTATGGCAAGAAAATCAGAGAGAAAATGAGTCAGGTTATGTTGGTTATCTCCTGATGATGAGGACATACTCATCATGTTGTGGCCTCATTCCCTGAGCTCATATAGAGTCTTATTTTTGATTATATAGGTCATTATTTAATTTAAATGGGTGATTTTACATTGTTGATTGTAGTATGCCTATGATTCTACAGTATGTGATCAATCAGTGTTGTGATAATCTGAAGAATATGAATCTCAAGAACGGTGATGAGAAAACTGCAGTGCATGATGGGAGCCATCAATCAAAACTCATCAATATCTCCCAGCATGCATTAAAGCATGAATAAATTATGCTGAATTACCTTAGTATTTTCTTTTATTATTATCTGGGGCCCGTTCTTCGTACGTTAATTAAAACATCCGAGATCAAACGAGACATCCAAGATAATATCATCGTGCTCATCATGATCCGGCTAATTGGGTTCTTCGAACACTCCTGCTGGTTATGATTAGTATCGCTGGATTGGGTTATCTGAGATAATTGCGCGTTCATGCGCTGGGTTAAAAGGGGATATGTATCGATTGTAGAAACATTGATCAGCAACGCTGCTATTGGCTGCTCACCGTGGCCAAAGAGCGCGCTCAGTTTTTTTCTCCACAGAAGAGCAAGAGTTATTGCTTGAAGGATATGCTGAATTTGAAAACTTAATTAAAACGCCAATGAACACCTTAAAGTGTGCAAAAGAGGGGGCTGGCAAAAAGTAGCAGACAAATTAAGTTTGTAGTTAGATGTTTTTATCACTTATTACAGTATATATATTTTATATTTTAAGAATTTCTAAATAATTAATAACTTTGTTCATTGTAATGTCAGAGTCACCACCCACTACTAGAACAGGGACAAGTAAGAGTGAAGTACTAGAATATTCTACATAATAGTAATTTGAACTAGGCCTACTTATACTAATCTCTTTTAAAATGGCACTATTAATAAATGTTTGCCTGTTTATAAAAGCAACTAAGAAAAAGGCTGAGAAAAAAAAAAAAAAAACAGGTGGTGGTCCTGCACCCTCACATTATACCCCGGCCGAAGAGCTGGCCCTTGGGTTAAATGTGAACCTTGTAGAGGGCATCCCTGGGTTCAGCTCTTCCTCAGACCCACAGTCAGGAGCAGCAACACCTTCACTGCTGGTAAATGAACTTTAAATGATCCTAGCACACTGTAAAATAATTTGTTGCTGCATTGAATTAAGTAAGATTTTGCAACTTTTTTGTAGCTTTTTTAGTGATGTTCAGAGTTTTATCTGATTATTTTGTTGATTGTCACCGTTGTTGAGATTCATACAGTGATTCTTGATGTCTGTGTTAGTCTAAATTGTACAATAGTTCAAAACCATGTGTTTTTAAAGTTCTTCAGATTATCTGTCAATCACTGCTGGCTAGAAGGCGGTAGGGTCACAGATTATACTCAAAAACATAAAATATAGCATTACCATACAATAAAAGATAAGATTTTTTTATGAGCTTAGTGAATCAGACCACTACATGATGATTATGTCATCATCAATAAACAGCCAACCACACCTAATCACATTTTCTCTCTGATTGTCATGCCATAACGAATGTGTTTTATAAACACACCGTTAAAGCAGTCAGAGAAATTCTAAAGATAGAAAGTCAAGGGTCAAAAGCCAAACTAAAGCAAACACTAATCTCTATAATAGTGACTTCAAACTTTATTATTTTCAATAAAACATCAACGTCTAAACCTCTGGTAAATTCTCAATATTAACTTTTATGACAAATTGGTTTGTAATACAATATTTTTAAACTACAGGCAACCTGTCACGGAGCGCTCAGCTACGCCTCCCTCTGGTTTCATCCGCTCCCTCTCTCCGGAGTTTTAGAACTGCACTTCCCATCTTTCCCTCTGGTCATTATCAATCTCCACCCCTGCCTGGTTTATCTGATCATCCTCATCACCGTCACCTGTTCATCATTATCTTTCCTTTATCTGGACTGTCCCTTTCATTGTTACCGGTACTTTGCCAAGTGTTGTTTTGCTCTGCAGACATTAGCAAGCGTTATTCCCTGTCTCCTGTTATTATCTGGGCCTTAGATCTCTGCCTGGACTCTAGACTCAGTGAACCTTTGCTGCCTGCCCTGACCCTTGCCAGTGTCTGTTTACGAGTACTGGATTGTCCTTTTATCTGAGCCTGTTTCTGTTCATGTCTGCTTCTCTCTGTTTTATTGCATGTGTGAATAAACTACTGCAAATGGATCAAAATGCCTCTGCCTCAACACTACACAACCACAGCTGGCAGGTTTTTTTGTTATATACTATAAACTGAAGTTCAATGCCATGAAATTGAAAATATTACTACCGTATTTTTTACGGTAAAGCACTTGCAACCAGCTGGCAGTTTTTTTACCGTAAACTTTAGTTCAGTGCAGTAAAAACTAAAATGTTTCTACCGTATTTTTTACAGAAAAAGTACTGGCTACCACAGCTGCCAGTTTTTTACCTTAATCTTTATATCAATGCCGTTAAACATAAATATTTCTACCGTATGTTTTACGGTAAGGTACGGTAAATGCAGTGGTAAGGTTTTTTTTTAGTGTACTTCCAAAATCCATACATTTAACATTATTTTACTGTGAAAATGACATGAAATGTCCCGTGAGAGCTATTACAGTTCTTCACCGTATATAGAAAGGGTACATACTGTTAAGCAATTAACATCTCTTTTCCGTTGCTTTTGTACAGTTTTTTACCGTTAAAATTATGCATAAAAATAGTGCAAGCCTGTCTAATAATTTGTCATGTTCGGTTATAAATGTTCTCTCTTCTTGTGTTCAGATGGCTCACGTTGGATCATTTGTGCACTCTGTGCTCCACGAAAAATAAAGAGTGTGGCGAAATAAGAGGGGAATGTCTCGATGAAATCTCAACACAAGTGGTCACAGAAGATGCGTTTGAAAAGTACGTCAGTAGCAGGTGGAAATGGTAATGCATATAGGCTGAACAGTTGTGATCGAATCACATCTTACTACCAGGTGGAAACAGTCACACACATTCAATACCACATTCACTGAATCACTCTATGCTGGATTTGGGGTTTATTGGTTGTTACAATTTGAAAAATAACTGACAATGGGCCAATGATTGTTTTATTAAGTTTTTATAATAATACATTCCACAACACTGTAGCATTTCATGGCTCTACAGTGTGACCAATTGTGTCTCATTTATTTATTTTTCGGTGAATGTTAGTGTAGTAAAACATATGTTGGTGAACTCATTTCTCAGCGTTAATGACACAGTGTCATATCATTAAAATAATATTGCCCAGCAATTTCTCAAAGGTATTGAAGTGTAATAACTGAAATTATTATTATTATTATTATTATTATTATTATTATTATTATTATTATTATTAATTACAGTGTTTGGATTGGAAGAAGAGTCATTTATATATTATTGTTTACCTCTTTCAGTGGTAGCCTGTGCCAAATGTGACATAGCAAAACCTCAAGTTTAAGGGGCTGTTTTCTACTGAAAATGTTATGCGTTTTAACCATTCAGCATAATTCCAGGTTTTTTTTTTTTTGTCATTTTCATGGATATGTGTGGATGGGGATCATTTTGACAACGTTGTCGTCTGTAAAAAGGAAAACTTTTCTGTTTTTAGTACATTGCTGTCGTGTAAATCTTACCAAGTCTCATTTATCACACTAATGGTTAATGGTCACACAGATTTACTGAACAGGGAAAATCGCACTTCCAAAAAAGCACAGATGGGAGTGGAAGGTTCTGCTCGTGATCTACTGGCGACGCGCAAATAATGACCATGCAATCCACCAGATAACGTCTGGTTTAAGACGAGCTTTATTGGGGCAGTAAATAGTAGCACAAACCAGTAAATTGACGAGCGCAAACCTCTGTTAATTCTCACTAAGATCTTCTGTAGACGTCTGATAGAAATAGTCAAAAGTATCTGAATTTGATGTCTGTGATTAAGGGCAGCACTAAATGTAACCTTCATTTTGCTTTTCTTTCTGATACTTGGCACATAATAAACACCTTATTTGCTTTGAGAGATGGTGTTAAACCAGGATGTGTTTTCAAAAAAATATTGAACTGCTTTTTCCTCGTTAGACTTTGAATCTTTAAGGAAATTATGTTAATGAACAACAGTAAGTATGTTAATGGTTATTATGAGTAATTGCTATCTTAGATCCATGTTTCCTTCTCAAAAATAACATGTATAAATTTAATGTACAGTTGAAACGGTCACCTGATATTTCACCTCCAATGACTGATGAACTATCAGTTATTAAAGGTTCTCTAAGCGATCCTGGGTGACATCACTTCTTGTTGACGTTCAAACTATTGTCAAACAAAACGAAGGCTAGCTAGACCCTCCCTCCTCCTCATCCACGCACTAACCCCTCAAACCCTTCTTGTCGGTTATTGGCTGGAACAGTTTGTTATGTTTCGTAGAGCGGGTCGCTAGAGTTTGTTTTTGTAGCCGTTTGTGGAGCCTGGGGTGTCCGCAGAGACCGCGTTTTTTTACAGTGTGTTCAGGGGACAGGCAGTCAGCGGATAGTGAGGAGATGTTTGCTGTATGTGACAAAAAATGTTTTGGCCTAAAAAACGCGTGACATCGCTTAGAGCACCTTTAATTACTGATCTAATTGGTTGCTTTCATTGTGAAATATTAAGAAAATGGCTCAAGATACATTTCCTTAAAAAAAGTTTAACATCCTGATATTTGTAAATTAAATTATTCTCTCTGGCAAAAACACAAAATAACATACCAATGCACATTTTGTTTCCTTATTGTGGTTTATTTTCTTATTAGGAACCATAATAGATTGCTTATTATTTCTGTAATAATAATGTTTTGTATGAACTTTAGTTTTCAAACAGATGTTTACTTAATCTTGAACCAATATCTAGAGCTTTATAGTGGACATTTATGTCATAAATATGTTATCAAACACAGGAGGAGTCTGAGAATCTGACAGATATATAAAGAGTGTTTGTGTCAGACTGAACAACACAAATGGTGAGTTACTGTTTTATTCTTCATTTACCTCATAGAGCATTTGTACAATTTTCAGACATAATATGCACTTTTATATTTCTTTTATTTAGATCAAACAAATCTCTGCTGTGATCTACTGAGGAGAGACTGAGAAGATGGCAGTAAGTTCATCTGCTTCCTTCATTGTGTCCCTGTTACAATGAACCACTAAATACTTATTTCATATTTGTTTCATTTTCAGTGTGATGTTCATTTCTTTCTCTCTGTCATGTTGGTTTTGGGTTTAGGTTCATGCTTAGGTTTTCATGTATTTTATTTTTAAATGTAGTCATGTTTCCTGTTTGCCATGTGCTTCCCTTGTCTGCGTCATGTTCTGTTGGGTTGTTCAAGTCATGTGTCCCATGTTCTCATTTGTTCATTGCTTTCGGCTGTCTTATAGGGATAGTTCACCCAAAAAATGAAATGACCCCATGACTTGCTGGCGAATGCTGGCGAATGCTGGCGAAAAAGCTAAAGGAGGAGAGGACGCAGGCGTTGTTTGTTCGCCGCTTCTCCGCCCGTTATCTTTAATTGTGCTTACATATATTTTGTGCTTGTGCTATTTTTACGAGCTCTGTGCACTAGTTTGTTTTTAAACAAAGGTGCGCACTTTTTATACCAGTGGGAAACTAGGTAGCTAGACACCTACCGGCTACTGACGACTTCCAGCTCACTATGGCGTTCAGATATTCCAGCTCGCAACTCCGACGACTTGATTTCGCAACCACGCCTGGATTTGGCATCCCCATCATCAAGGAACTTGGACTTATTCGCCGTCCTCGTTACATTCATAGAGGCTCCGGTCGAAAATTCGTCTTTCATAAGCAGCCGGGCTGCTCTGCTACAAACATCCCATCTCTCTGGTCATCCGTCGCATGTGTGGCGCGTCATCAGAGTGCTGTCGCTCCAGCTGCCATCAATACTGGAGATATCGCGAGACCTCTGCACTCCAGTATGCGATCCTCGCACTTTCGGCTGGATACAAATTGTGGAGTGGATTCCAGTCTGCGTGGAGTAGATTTTAATGTTTTGCGACCCATACAAAGATTCACCCCACAGTCATTGGTCAAAATCGAACTTTTTAACACTCAATCCATCAGTAATAAATCCACATTGATTGAAGAACACATCAGGGAGAAAGGACTTGACTTTATGTGTCTGACGGAAACCTGGCATCAGCCAGAGGTTTACTTTGCCCTAAATGAAGCCTGTCCCCCCGGCTACAGTTACTTGGAGGCAGCTCGCAGCACTGGCCGCGGTGGTGGCCTAGCTGTCATTCACCGACAGGATCTAGAGCTGTCCCCCATCGTACTGCCTGCAACATCTTCCTGCGAGTGTCTTGCATTTACATGTAAGCCCCCCTTTCCAATGACTGTTCTTCTTATCTACCGGCCCCCTAAACTCAACTCTACTTTCATCCCGGAAATGTCTGATCTCCTTACAACACTCTGTACGACCTATGCAAATATAATAATCCTGGGAGATATAAATATTCATGTCGACACCCCCTCATGTCCTCCCGCTGCTGATTTCCTTCAGCTATTACACTCCCTCGATTTACAACAACATGTTGATGTCCCCACACATTCCAGGGGACACACACTCGATCTGGTCATCTCTAACTCCGCCCTCATTAGCAAACTACATGTTTATGATCTCTGTGTTTCAGATCACAAGGTTGTGTCAATGGAGTTGCCTTTTCCTTCACCCCACACCAAACCAAGGCGGCAGATCCATTATAGAAAGCTGAAAAACATCAATGCAGATGCCCTGGCCCAGGACCTTCAACATCTCTCCTCCGGATTTACTGACTTCGTTTCTGTAGCTGACTCCGTGGATTTCTACAACCAGTCCCTGAGCAGTCTTCTGGACCTCCACGCCCCCTTAATGTCCAGGTCAGTCTCATTTACGCACTCTGCACCTTGGTACACCTCTGAGCTGAGAAAGATGAAGGCGGCTGGGCGTGTCCTTGAGCGGCGGCTAAAGGCCTCTGGACTGACTGTTCACAAACAGGCATACAGGGAGCAAAAGAGGGTATATGCAGAAGCTCTGAGGGACGCACGGTCCAGGTTTTATTCCGCTATCATCAATAACAGCCCTGGTAACTCCAAACAACTTTTTTCAACAATAAACCACCTTCTTAAACCCCCCTTACTCTCCCACCCTGAGACCACTGAAGAGAGGTGTAACATCCACATCACTTTTTTCAAACAAAAAGTTAATAACATCTGCTCACACCTCGCCGCTACTGCTGTCCTGCCTCTCCCAACGGCCGACCCACCGTTTGAGATTGTCCAGCCCCTTTGTTCTTTTTCTGATGCCACACAGGAAGAAGTGGAGGATGTCATTAAAAAAATGAAGCCGTCCACCTGTGCCCTGGACCCTTTCCCTTCAGCTCTGCTGAAGGCCAACATCTCTGCCATTTCACCATTTATCACAAAGATCATAAACCACTCCCTCCTGGTTGGTCATATCCCATCAACATTAAAGACTGCTGTCATCAGACCTCTATTGAAAAAACCCACTCTGGATCCAGAAGTTCTCTCTAACTACAGGCCCATTTCCAATCTTCCATTCCTATCAAAGGTTCTGGAAAAAATAGTTGCAGCTCAACTCCATGTTCATCTTAAACACAATAACTTGTTTGAAAAGTTTCAGTCTGGTTTCCGCCCTGGCCATAGCACAGAAACAGCTTTGGTCAGGATCACCAATGACCTCTTGATGGCTGCTGATACTGGTTCTCCCTCTCTACTCGTCCTACTAGACCTAACAGCTGCTTTTGATACAGTAGACCACAACATCCTCCTCCACCGCCTGCAATACACCATTGGACTCTCAGGAAATGTTCATAACTGGTTTAATTCATACCTAAATGGCAGAACTGAGCATGTCGCCCTGGGAAAAGCCAAATCACACACTCATAATGTCACCTGCGGTGTCCCTCAGGGCTCTGTGCTGGGCCCCACACTCTTCTCCATTTACATGCTGCCTCTTGGCAAAGTCATTAGCAGACATGGTATACTGTATCATTCCACTGTTATGCTGATGACACACAGCTGTATCTCAGGACAACCCCCACTTCTTCTGCTCCCTTGCCAGCATCCACACTGAACACCTGCCTCGAGGAGATAGAGGCGTGGATGAGGCTCAATTTCCTGCAGCTAAATAGTTCCAAAACGGAAGCCATCTTAATTGGCACACCACATCAGCTCCGCTTTTCCACCATCAGCAGTATCACTTTTTCGGGCCAAAGCATCGCCCTTTCCACATCTGTCACCAATTTGGGTGTTAAAATGGACTCTCAACTCACCTTTGATACCCACATCAAACACCTCTGTAAGACATCATTCTATCATCTCAAGAACATTGCCAAACTCCGTCCAACACTTAACCTGGCAGATGCAGAGAAGCTCGTCCATGCCTTTGTGTCCTCCAGGCTGGACTATTGTAATGCACTCCTCATCGGGATCTCTGGCAAAAGCATCCAGAGACTACAATACATCCAGAACAGTGCTGCCAGGATCCTGATGAGGGTGCGCAAGCATGATCACATCACGCCCATCCTAAAATCCCTTCACTGGCTCCCTGTCCCACTCAGAATTGAATATAAGGTTTCCCTCCTCACCCACCAGTGCATTCATGGACATGCCCCCCTTTACCTACAGGAACTCCTCCAACACCAGAGCTCCTCACGCACTCTCCGGTCTGCAAACACAAACACCCTTTATGTCCCCAGAACCAAACTCTGTAGCATGGGTGATAGGGCCTTTTCATCGGTTGCTCCAAGGCTATGGAATGCCCTCCCTGATCACCTGAGGGCCCCACAGACTATTAATGCTTTTAAACAAAACCTAAAAACATATCTTTTTAAACAAGCTTTTAACTAAACGTATTTTATAGGGACCCCCTCTTAAACTTACTATTGATTTTGAGTTTTAATTATAGTACTATATGGTCTGTAGCACTTTGAGATTGTTAAAATGTGAAGTACAATACAAATAAAATTTATTATTATTATTATTATTATTATTATTATTATTACTTACTCACTCTCAAGTCATCCTAGGTGTATATGACATTCTTGTTTCAGACGACTACAATTGGAGTTAATAGATTTTTATGTCCTGGCTCCTCCGAGCTTTATAATGGCAGTTAATTGTCATTTATGTTTAATAACTGATGTATAAGTATAAGTTCATATGTATAATATGTAAAAGTTCATAGAAGTGCATCTATCCATCATTAAAGTGCTCGACACAGCTCTAGGGGGTTAATAAAGGCCTTCTGAAGTGAAGCGATGCATTCGTGTAAGAAAAATATCCATATTTAAAACTTTATCGACAAAAATAACTAGCTTCCGGAAGACGGCCTACGCAAGTCGACTTATGCCAAAAGAGTAACACTAGACGATGTATGACGTAGATGTAGGTGTAGCGTAAGCTTTGAGCCTCTCGCGGTTCAAACAAACTGGGCTGAGCAACAAACTCAAGCTCCTTCGACATTTCTCTTTAAAACATCTCGTTTTAGACTTCTAATCCGTGAGCGGTGTTTTGTGCATCCCCGTTCGTCAATGCATCATGCATTAAATTCAAGTGTTACTCTTTCGCCGTAAATCGGTGCGTACGGCTGTCTGCCGGAAGCTAGTTATTTTAGTCGATAAAGTTTTAAATATGGATATTTTCCTTACACATACCAATTGCTTCAGAAGACCTTTATTAACCCCACAGAGCCGCGTGAAGCACTTTTATGATGAATAGATGCACTTTTATGATGGATAGACGCACTTTTATGATGGATTGATGCACTTTTATAATAGATGCACTTTTATGGACTTCAAAACATAAACGGCCATTCACTGCCATTATAAAGCTATGAAGAGCAAGGACATTTTTTCTCAGATTGTATTTGTCTGAAAGAAGAATGTCATATACTCCTAGAATGGCTTGAGGGTGAGTAAATCATAGGATAATTTTCATTTTTGGGTGAACTATCACTTTAAGTCATTAGTTTTGACAAAATCAAGGCTTTCTGAAGCATTTGAGGCTTTCATCAAATTATGCAGAAAAACAGTTCATTACTCGACAACTCGTGTAATGTGTAGACTGGTCAACAGATTCACATATTGATCAATAATATAAAATATACAAGTGATCATAATTAGTAATGGATATGAGTAGTAACTAAGTGTTAGGTGTTCTGTTTTTTATTTTTTTTATTTTTTTTTACAATTTATGTTATAGGGAAGTCTAGTGTAAATAATGCCTCCTCGATAATAATTTCCCTTTTTATGCATCTGGTGGGGTCGCGAAGCGCCAATTTTTTCAAACCTGCTGTCCTGACCTTCTGATACGCCATGATGTTCAAAGTTTCAAACTTGGTTTTGTTATTTAAATACAAGCATCATACAGTTATGATACAATAGTAGTCAAGTCAGGTCATTGTTTACTTTGTATTTTGTTCATGTTTGGGTGTAAATAAACTGTACTTGGGTTCACACACCGCTCGCCTCAGTGGACTCAGTGGATTTCCCGGGGACTCTAGCTGGGTACATAGACTATGCCCTGTTGTTAACCCTCTGGGGTCTGAGCTGTTTTGGGGCCCTTGAGATGTTTTGACATGCCCTGACATTTGTGCTTATTTCAGCTACTTAAAACATACCATTTGCCAACATATAAATTTGCTGTATTCAGCACAAACTCTGCTACAATAATATGTGAGCAAAATGGATGTACATGTTTGCATTTTATAGAAAAAAAATAATATGCGTGGTTAGTACGTTTTGGGAAAAAAAATGTCACCGCAATAAGGCCATTTAACACATACTGAATAGTTGTCCACAATACTTTTGAGTTACTATTCTTGTAGGCTAGAATTTTTACTTCAAAATGAAGTGAAAATCATTCTGACCACTCTTTCACAAACAACAATATAACGATTTAAATTTCTTACATCAGTGTTTGGGTCAGCAGTGCTGTATGCGTGGGAGTGTTAATGCCCATGAATATTAATGTGATTTACACCTGGGAAGACTAAAGACACTCCCCCAATGTCTAATGGCCCATCAAGGTGCTGTGAGGCAGCCTGAACTAAGAATGATTCACTGATGAATAAAAAGTTAAAAAGAACAGCATTTATTCAAAATAGAAATCTTCCCTAAGAACATAAAGACTTAAAGTCATTCATTTCACTTAAAGCTGCAGTCCGTAGCAATTTCCCTTTTTGTCGCCATCTCTGTTCGAAATCTGTAACTGCAGTGATTCGCGGAATTATCATCTTTACGTCGGTTGTAAATCGGCATGAAACAGCACTGATGAACACAGTGTTTTGAGGCGAGTGCTGCTGTCAATCACCGCGCTGTGTGGATACTGTCATTCAGAATCACAGATTCACGTTTTGAAAGCTTGACCAACACCAACATAAGAATTTTCACTGGAAAATGTCTTCTGAACAAGTAAGTAACATCCATTTTTGTTCTGATCAACTAAGGGGGAAAAGCATTCGACGTGACAAGCGATCGTTAGATTTAATCAGCGCGATTTACAGCAACCGTGCAAATCATAGCCTAACGTTACTTAAATTTGTTCTCAAATTGTTCATGTTAACAACATCAGCATTGCGTGACTAACGTTATTTAATGTGTTTTATGATTACCTGTGTAGTTCAGAATTCATATTCTCCATAATAGCTAAACGAGAAAGGCACAACAAAGGAAACTCCATAACTGTGTGAATTAAGAAAACGTACTGTTACACGATTGAACTATTGAAATGTCTTACTTGTTCAGCAGAAAAAGCTGTCTCTTCTTCCGTTTCGAACTCCTTCGGGAGTTCACGCACCTTTCAAAAGCCCCACCGATGTGTATCCTTGTGTTCGCATGAGACGGTTTCTTCCTCTTTCCACCTTAAATCCGAAGTCTTTTGGGTTTTATAACAGGTTAATCTCCAGTTGACACTGATGATTGTTGTTTGGATCTTTCTGGATCCGCCATAAGTTTAATCATGTAAAGTACTGCGAGAAAAGCCTATCTCTACATCTCCTCACGCGCAGTATAGCCGGCTAGCCGAAACTCCTTCTTTATGTGTACGGATGTGACGTAATGACGCAAAGACATGCTCGAATTTCCCGCGAAAACCCACCAGTACCACTGGAATTAAAATCATTATTACAAGCTAACCGTTTTGAATCTAGCTATGGCAAGCAAATAGTTTTGAACACTGGCTGAAGATGTTTTTTTTTAAATAATTAATTTGGATTATTTTTAACTTAAAAATGTTACGGACAGCAGCTTTAACACGTCCTTTCAAAAAAAAAAAAAAACATAAAAAGACCAAACTTCTTTTTTTATATAAAATAAAGTGCATTCAAAGAATCCTAAAAAACTATCACAGGTTAAAAAAAATTAAGCAGCACAACTCTTTCCAACATTGATTTAAAAATATATATATATATCAGAATGATTTCTGAAGGCTGATGGTGACGATGTAAACACAACAAAACAAAAGCAAAAAACTGTTAGCACATTATCCAAAGTAAACTGATGGACAATTATGATTATAGATGCACAATGTATCTGTTGATGGACGGAGAAACATCTATTGATGGGTAGACCGCGTAACCGCGAGTATCTGTTTATGGCCCATAGACCGCACGCATTTACTGATACACTTAATGAACGGCTGTACCTAATACAAATAAAACATCTCCAGTTAACTAGTAGAGCATTCATTTAGTCCGCTCTTAAATAAGAGATCTAGCGCTAAAATGTTTTGTTTTTGAACTCAAGCTGAGCACTCGTGTCCTGCTATCAGTGTCATGGATACAGTCTCTTGTGGCGGCGCGCGCGCTCAGTCTTCACTCGCTCTTAGGACTTGCTCTTCAATCTATCCCCATTGCGGACACTATTCATTCCGGTGAAATCACAAAATAAAAACAACGCACACAAACGTGTGTCCTATATACGTGTGTGTTTGATATAGACTGTAACAACTGATGAACATATTCGGTTTTGATGAGAGAAAAAAAACTATACCAAGGGCGGATTCGAACTCATAACCTCTGACACGTTTGGCGAAAGATCTGCCACTACACCACAGCCGCTACTCACACAAAACTTGCGGATCGATATATTTCACTAAATCATTATAACCTAAGCAGTTATTCAAAAAGTTTACACAAGCGTATACTATAGGCCTACACGAATGTTGTGAGGTAATATTTACTTTGTCAAAAGCTAGGCAAAATATAGTCTGAAAATGCATTTGAGCTCTATGATCAGAAAAGGAATTATAACACTAAACAACTTACTCCGAAATTGTATCCTCGGCGGGGTCAATTCGTTCTTCAAAATGCAACCGTTCCGAGTTTCAAATTTCTCTGAGGAAAATGTGAATTATTCCCCGCTGTCCACAATCCTCTGAAGGAGTATCGTGCTTCCATCCCTAAAACGCGATGAACTATCAGTGATTCTGATAAAGAAACTTAGTGTTGTTATGGCATTGATCGGGGGGCGTGCCGCGTGTGCTATGCATAGATCGCCTATTTACCATGTGAAAAGCTCTGGGGGTGTGACGGCCTCAGCTCATTAAAAATAATGAAGGGAGAATGAAAAAACTGTACGTCTCCTTGGTTTCAAACAGATTACATAAACTGGAAATCTTTTTTTTTTTTAAATAAATTACTTCATCAGAAGAGAATTTCAGCTTCATAAAGAGAAATCTCTCGTATCTCTGTGACAAGTATTGACAGAGCTACAGTAAATTTTTCGGATGCGTTTCAGAACGGACTGAGAAGGCAAAACGAGCATCATGTTTATTTTTCTTTATTTGACGAAAAGCACAACACTTTGTTTTTATTGTGAGTATCCACAAAAAAATTACACGCTTAACAGCGTACAACTTAATGATGTACAACACATATATTTAAGATCAAAATCAACAGAGTAATTTGATCCTCTTTTGCACTGATAAGGAAAAAATCTAGCAAAACGCGGTTGCGCGTTTTCCGACCCCAAAGGGTTAAAGGGGTCATATAATGCCATTTTTGTACAAGTTAATGTGATTCTTTAGGGTCTAAATGAAAAGTTTGTAATATACTTTAATTAAAAATTCTCATTAGTATTGTAAGAAAACACTCATTTTACCTTGTCAAAACCAGCTCTATTTTCAGCACGCCATTTAAAGTCGGCATGAAATCAAATTTGACAAATCTTCTTTTTATATGTAATATTGTAGTGTTTATTATAAATGATTTATCTGTGCACTTCATTATTTTTTTTAAATTCATGTACCCTTATAATCTTTAATCAAATACATTACCCTTCCCTCCCCCCTCGAAACGACCTCTCTTTTCTTCCGGTCACATGCAATGGCGAAAGGGTGCGGCCAGAGCCGATGAGGGTGCGGCTATCGGAGCACAGCCTCTCAGAGAACCTGTCAGTGTCAGTGTCCTCCAACGATCCAATCAATTCCCGAAGGACGGAATCAAGCCCCGCCCTACATTTTTTCAAATTTCAGAAGCCGTTTCACTCGAATATACGTCACAACAAGAAAAAAAATGACAATCTCAACTTCCGTTTCATGCCGACTTTAAGTGCATGTGTCTTTAAATGATAATGAGCTTTGCTCACTCCGCCCCTCTGTTGCCCTGTGGGGCGTTTCGACACAACACGTGTGGAGTGTTGCCTGACAACAGTTGAGGGTATATTTTGGAGAAAGAATGGCAGTGGGAGTCTCTGAGGACACATCTGTGCAAGCAATTTGCAAAGATTAATATAAAGGTTAATAAAATGTTACACTCACTTTAATTCTTCTGGGGGTGCAGCAGGAACACGTATAGTTGGTACTGATTCTTTTTTCAGGAGCAGCTTCTTAGAAAAACAGCTGTGTACTGACCCTCGTTTATAAAGCAGTCTGGTGTGAAATGATTTGCGCAAACATGAAAGCATTGACGTTGATCATGGGGAATATTCCCTTCGAAAACAAACTCAGCCACTGCGTCTTCAGCGGTTCGGATTTAGGAACATCAAAATGAGTGCTGTGTTCGTTATTGCACCCAAGAACAGAACACCACAATCGCTTAGACGCCATTATGCTCCAGTGTATCAATGGTGGACTATGATGACAGCTCGATCAGGGCGGGGCTGTGTTGTAACGCTGCTGTCAATCAACAATCGTGGGAGGGGCGTCCGACCGTGTGACGTCACACGGTCAGACGGTTCGATTTGAGACGGGGGAAAAAATATAAGGAGATAAAAAAAAACACTGGATGGATTTCTATCATCATTATATGAAGGTTGTGTACAGGCACTGCCAACACACATTTCAGTACAATCAACTTGTAAAAGTCCATGTACCATTATATGACCCCTTTAAAGGGACATACACAAAAACTTTAAATCAACTTTGCCTTTTTAAACTTTAAGCGGTTCATCAGCGTTTTGAGGAGCCCGTCAATCCCACAGTACCCTCAAAGACAGAGCCTGTTCACGTCATGCCTGTCAAGCCAGAGTCTTTAACCAAGATGGCCACCACGCCAGAGTCTTCAGCCTAGATGGCCACCACGCTAGAGTCTTTAACCAAGATGGCCACCACGCCAGAGTCTTCAGCCTAGATGGCCACCACGCTAGAGTCTTTAACCAAGATGGCCACCACGCCAGAGTCTTCAGCCTAGATGGCCACCACGCCAGAGTCTTCAGCCAAGATGGCCACTACGCCAGAGTCTTTAACCAAGATGGCCACTACGCCAGAGTCTTTAACCAAGATGGCCACCACGCCAGAGTCTTTAACCAAGATGGCCACTACGCCAGAGTCTTCAGCCAAGATGGCCACCACGCCAGAGTCTTTAACCAAGATGGCCACTACGCCAGAGTCTTCAGCCAAGATGGCCACCACGCCAGAGTCTTTAACCAAGATGGCCACCACGCCAAAGTCTTTAACCAAGATGGCCACCACGCCAGAGTCTTCAGCCAAGATGGCCACCACGCCAGAGTCTTCAGCCTAGATGGCCACCACGCCAGAGTCTTTAACCAAGATGGCCACTACGCCAGAGTCTTCAGCCAAGATGGCCACCACGCCAGAGTCTTTAACCAAGATGGCCACCACGCCAGAGTCTTTAACCAAGATGGCCACCACGCCAGAGTCTTCAGCCTAGATGGCCACCACGCCAGAGTCTTCAGCCAAGATGGCCACTATGCCAGAGTCTTTAACCAAGATGGCCAATACCCCAGAGTCTTTAACCAAGATGGCCACCACGCCAGAGTCTTTAACCAAGATGGCCTCCACGCCAGAGTCTTTAACCAAGATGGCCACTACGCCAGAGTCTTCAGCCAAGATGGTTACCACGCCAGAGTCTTTAACCAAGATGGCCACCACGCCAGAGTCTTTAACCAAGATGGCCACCACGCCAGAGTCTTCAGCCTAGATGGCCACCACGCCAGAGTCTTTAAAGGGATAGTTCACTTTGGAATTAATTTTTGATATGTTTTAGCTTACCTCAAGGGCATCCAAGATGTAGGTGTCTTTGTGGCCGCAGTATTTTCAATTTTGATATTTTTAGGTCAACCCGTTCTTGTCTGTCAGTCATATAATGCAGGCAATAGGGTTTCACCTTAAAAAGCATACACAGAGAAGTCCAAATTAAACATGATTTAATGACTCGTAAACGTAAGTACACATTGATGACCTAAGACACGAAACGAGTGGTTTTTGTGAGAAAACGAACAGTATTTATATAGTTTTTACCTCTTGTAAACACAGCCACGTCCAAGTGATCTGAGATCGCGAGCGCTTCGGTCTTTTCCGGAAAGCACCGGAAGTGAAACCTTGCGCGTGTACGTCACTCATACAATTGTTTTATTTTTTTATTTTTTTGTAATTGTTTTCATTTATGACGGTTTAAACATCCCGGATAAGCGCAAATTAGTACCCTTTTAATTAGCAGTCTTACCTACAATCTCTGTTCTGTGTAAACAATGAGTGACGTACCCGGTTTCAGCCAAGATGGCCACCACGCCAGAGTCTTTAACCAAGATGGCCACCACGCCAGAGTCTTTAACCAAGATGGCCACCATGCCAGAGTCTTCAGCCTAGATGGCCACCACGCCAGAGTCTTTAACCAAGATGGCCACCACGCCAGAGTCTTCAGCCAAGATGGCCACCACGCCAGAGTCTTTAACCAAGATGGCCACCACGCTAGAGTCTTCAACCAAGATAACCACCACACCAGAGTCTTCAACCAAGATGGCCACCAAGCCAGAGCCTTCAGCCAAGATGGCCACCACGCCTGAGCCTTTAGCCAAGATGGCCGCCACGCCTGAGCTTTCAGCCGAGATGGCAGCCACGGCTGAGCCTTTAGGTAAGATGTTCACCACGACAGAGTCTTTAACCAAGATGGCCGCCACGCCTGAGACTTCAGCCAAGATGGCCGCCATGCCTGAGCCTTCAGCCAAGATGGCCCTCCGTCCCTCCCCCTCTCCCCCTGGACCGCCTCCGCTATTCCACCCTCCTGGACTTTTGGTGTTGTGGTTTTGGGGTGGGTGTTCCTATAGGGCGTCTGGAGCCTCCCTTTAGAGGTTGGTATATGTAAATTGTTTATTGGTTTCAGGTGTGTCTTGGAAAGTCATTAGTCTTTTTGTATAAATAGCCTTCATGTTTCCATTGTCTCTTGTTGAGTATTGTTTGTATAACCGCTGTTGGTGAGTTTAGGTTTATGTTTAGTTTATGTTGTTTAAGTCAGGTCATTGTTTACTTTGTATTTTGTTTATGTTTTGATGTAAATAAACTACACTTGGGTTTGCACTATGCTCGCCCCTGTGGACTTACTCTCTCTCTCTCTCTCTCTCTCTCTCTCTCTCTCTCTCTCTCTCTCTCCTCTCTCTCTCTCTCTCTCTCTCTCTCTCTCTCTCTCTCTCTCTCTCTCTCCTCTCGTGTAGATGAAGGTGTTTTGGGCAGTTCTTCTCCCTGTTGTTTTTGGTCGTGACTGTAAATTCATGCCATTCGATTGTTCTGATATCTACAACTCAGGAGAAACAGTCAGTGGGATTTACTCCATCTATCCAGCAGGAGACGTTCCTGTCTGGGTTTACTGTCACATGATCTCAGATGGTAAAGATGAAGACAAAGGAGGATGGACGGTACGAATGTGACTTTAGATCATCAAACACACATCAGAACATAGATTTTGAATCATATATTCTATATAAACCCATCACAGGTGTTTCAGAGGAGAATGGACGGCAGTGTGAATTTCTATCGGCCGTGGAATCAGTACAAGAGAGGATTCGGGAATGTGGAGAGCGAATACTGGCTGGGTAAGATCTCACAGAGTGTGTCCATTTGTGTGGATGACCATGTGTTTGGTTGAACATGTTCTTTGTGTGTGTGTGTGTGTGTGTGTGTGTGTGTGTGTGTGTGTGTGTGTGTGTGTGTGTGTGTGTGTGTGTGTGTGTGTGTGTGTGTGTGTGTGTGTGTGTGTGTGTGTGTGTGTGTGTGTGTGTGTGTGTGTGAACAGGGCTGGAGAACTTGTATCAGCTGACACGTAACAGGAATTACAAGCTGAGAGTGGATCTGGAGGACTTTGAAGGAAGGAAAGGTTCAGCGCTGTACTCGTCCTTCTCTGTGGACTGTGAATGTGCTGGATATAAACTACAAGTTTCAGGGTTCAAGGATGGAGGAGCAGGTGGGACACTTTCATTCACCGGAGTAAATGTGTACATTATCATGCACTTTCAAATGTTTTGGTAATTTCAAATACATTTTTGTTAATGTCCTCATTTCAGATGGTTCATTCAGTTTGTAAATATACTGTATGTTTCATTCTTGGTAACACTTTAGAATACTGTATCTTATTTACTGCATAACTAATAAGGAATTAATGAAGAACTAATAGGTAATTCTTTATTAACACTTAAGGGTCCAATATATAGGAATTTTGTAGTAAAATATCCAAAAATCACTTGCACGGTTCCTGCAGTTGTGTACTTACAATATCCCAAAAGTCTCCAAAGATTTTTTATTTCAGAGAAATTCCAATTTTAAATAAGTGGCGGTCCCGGCCAACAAATGTCGCCTGTCAATGACGCAATATCCGCGCTATCCATGGTTTCCGCTCGAAATGCCATAGCCATGATGTAACCATGGCGACAGACATGGACAACCGGACAACTGCGTAATGCGTGACGTTTAGCGGCACAAAGTTCTTGTTTCGTTCAAACATAAACCATGGCAAGCAGACTTTGGGACAAACAAGACGAACTAAACTGAGGATCAATATCAGCGGGTCTTTTTTGAGATGCCGAGAGCTCCACGTCCGCGACTTACTTGGACTCAGCTTTATTAGACAGGTGAGCAAATGTACATAAAACAAATCAATGTTTACGTTAGCTCAACATGATGGCATGTTAGAATGGTCAGTACGTTATTCTAATCTTGATCTAACGTTAGCTGCTAGTTTCGTATAGAAAACGAACTAACACGTAGAATAACATTATAACTTTCAACACACATTTAAATGCCGTTTAGTGTGATAGTGTAACGTTAGACCAAGTGAAACAGTGCTGCGTTCCCTCACAAGTTTAATTCGTCTAATAAACTGACCTGTGTGAGTAATCCAGCACTTGCGTGTAGTTCTGTAGAATTAAATGTCCTTATTCCTTTATATCCGCGGGACTCGCGTGTGATATCTGTCTCTTTAGCAATCGCGACCTGCTTCACGCCACTGTAATGTTAAAAAACATGAGTGTTTTCACTCATCCATAAACATTATTAGATCCATCAGCTTGACAGCAAATCCCATCATTCAGCTGGTCACTGCGTCATAAACATACGCCTTTGTTATTGTTGGAAACTGCGCCCTCTTGTGGTCAAAAAAGTTACATATTGTATCTTTAAGTCACTACTGTTAACTACTAAGGAAGATGTGTAACTAATCAGTATGTAATATAATTTTATGATTGTATTAAGTATCAGTTAGTTAATCAATAGCTAATGAATTCTGTCATACCTCCTGAAGAACTACTACTAATTATCTATTAATTAAGGTTCAAGAAAAATAACTATGTAGTAACTACTAATGAACAGTCATACACAGTAGTCAGTTTGTCATTCTTCAGCACTAATAAGAAAGATAAGTGCAGACATTTACCTATAGGCTATGATCTGCAAATAAGCAAACTTTTTATTTCATTAGAAAAACTTATCATGTATATTACACCTTATTATTATACTTAGTTCTTATACATTTTAAACTTCTTTTGCACCATTCAAGTTCCGGCAATATCGCGGTAGCCACATACAGTGATTTGGTGATGAAGAGCGCGGGCATTTGCATCCTCCTCTGGAGAGTTCTCAGCCCCGCCGATTTGGTGCATTTCTTCAGCGAAATACAGATTTGTGTATACGTTTTATTTAATCCATAAAATCATTACTGTAAATCATTTTGTTTTATGCAAGGCAACATACAAGGACACGATGTCAATTAGCCTATAGCCAGCAAGTTGGTCTTTTTTGTGTAATGGAAACGCCAGATAAAACATATTATTTTATTTATAAAGATACTACATTTATTTACATCAGATGTTAAAGTCTGTTCTCAGAGCTGTGCACTGTTATGGGCAGGTTATGGAGTCAAGTATTTTTTTTATTCTAAAATGTTTGTTAAATTAGTTTAAATGTAGGCAGTATTATGTTAAAACTGAGTATTTTTGCTGTATTAAAAATTTTTCTCATCTGAAATAAAGATATCATGTAAACAAGTAATTGTCGTGTATTTTACAAAGGTTTAGATGATTACGTTAATATATATAGGCTATATATATATTTTTTCTTTTACAGTAAGTTTGATTTGAGTCAGAAGTATGTGGTAATTATTTATTAATTACTAATGGGTTCCCTGTATTGTCACTTTAGAATACTGTTTCAGGTTCTAAGTAATTCCTGAAGGACTATCTAATAATTATTTATTAATTACTAATAAGTTCCTTATATTTTCACTTTAGAAGACTGTTTCAGATTATAAGTAGCCTAATTCCTGGATAATTATTTGATAATTCTTTATTAATTACTAATGGGTTCCCTATATTGTCACTTTAGAATACTGTTCCAGGTTCTAAGCAATTCCTGCAGAATTATTTGATAATTATTTATTAATTACTAAGAAGTTCCCTATATTTTCAGTTTCCCTCAGTCGTTGCCTCAAATACATGAATTTACTCAATGGCATTCTATGCTGAGGAAAACAGACACACACAGTACTGTATATAAAATATACAAATAATCTGAAGTTAGTTTTGTATGACTGTTCAGTAGTTACTTCTTAGTTATTTGTCTTGAACCTTAATTAATAGATAATTAGTAGTAGTTCTTAAGGAGGTATGACATAATTCATTAGTTATTGATTAACTAACTGTAACTTAACACAATCACAAAATTATATTACATACTGATTAGTTAACACATCTTCCTTAGTAGTTAACAGTAGTGAAGAAGTAGTTAATGAAGAATCACCTATTAGTTCGTCAATAATCCCTTATTAATTATGCAGTAAGTAAGATACAGTATTCTAAAGTGTTACATCATTCTTTAAATGTGGCTTACATTGGTAAATGTTAAGAAAACTGCACATTAATCTTCTAGAATAATTCAGTGAGCAGTGTGAGATGTCAGGCATGATGCTCTGATAACATACATTATCTGGGTAAAATTAAGCTTGCTAAGTGATAAATCCATTGTTTATTATGAAACCTATCTGGGTAAACAAGTATATTATGTGACTCTTTTATATTTCATGTTAATCCTCATAATGATGCTCTTCTCTGCAGGCGACTCTTTGACCTACCACAGCAATCACAAGTTCTCCACCTTTGACAAAGATCAAGATGTCTATGAGAAGAGCTGTGCCAAACACTATCTCGGGGGATTTTGGTACAAAGACTGTCACAATACAAACCCCAACGGTGTGTATTTATGGGGGGAAGATGCCACCCATTTCGCCATTGGTGTTTCTTGGCGCAGCTGGAAAGACACTCACGCTGTCAGTATGAAATCCTTCAGCATGAAGATCAAAAGTGTATACTAGAAACATTACAGTGTTAAAAGCCAAAAGTATACTTCAGTTTTGACGCTTATGCGTACAGCCGAACACATAGCCTTCCCAAGTACAGTATACTCCATTTGATAGTGTGCACAAACACAGGCACTCAACACATGTGCATTAGAAATTTAAATCTTTGTCCTGTGTGCTGTCCAGAAGTTATGAATGATGAAAAATAAAACCTTTTAAACTAGAGTTGTGGGTTTCTCTGTACCGTCATTTTTCTTCTTTTTTTTTGGTCAGTATTTCAGATTCAGATTCACTATCAAAAAAACCTCTTAAATGTTCAATAAACTCCAGTATTGAATGTGTTATGTATGGGGGGGGGGGGGGGGGGGGGGGGGGGGGGGGCTTGTTAATGAGGCTAACTGCAGACGGAAAGAAACTGTTTTTGTGGCGAGAGGTTTTAGTTCTGATGGACCGGAGCCTCCTGCCAGAGGGGAGAGTCTGAATCAGTTTATGTCCGGGGTGGGAGGGGTCAGCTGCAATCTTTCCTGCTCGCCTCGTAATCCTGCAGGCATACAGGTCCTGAAGTGATGGAAGATTGGAGCCAATCATCTTCTCTGCAGAGCAAATGATACGCTGCAGCCTGCTCTTGTCCCTGTCGGTGGCGGCATTGTACCAGATGGTGATGAGATGATGGACTCAATGATGGCTGTGTAAAAGTGCATCATCATTGTCTTTGGCAGACTGAACTTCTTTAGCTGCCGCAGGAAGTGCATCCTCTGCTGGGCCTTTTTGGTGATGGAGGAGATGTTCAACTCCCACTTGAGGTCCTGGAAGATGATGGTACCCAGGAAGCGGAAGGAGTCCACAGCGGTGACTTGAGAGTCACACAGGATGATGGGGGAGGGTGGGGCTGTGCTCTTCCTAAAATCCCCAACCATCTCCACAGTCTTCAAAGTGTTGAGCTCCAGACTGTTCTGGCTGCACCAAGTCACCAGATGGTGGATGCTAGGCGGATTCATTCCCACCAGAGATGAGCCCAATGAGAGTGGTGTCGTCCTCAAACTTCGGGAGCTTGACGGACTGGTGACTGGAGTTGCAGCTGTTGGTGTACAGGGAGAAGAGAAGGGGGGAAAAAACACAGCCTTGAGGGGATCCGGTGCTGATGGTCCTGGAATCTGATACATGTTTTCCCAGCTTCACATGCTGCTTCCTGTCCGTCAGGAAGTCAGTGATCCACCTGCTGATGGAGTCAGCCTCTAAGAGCCTGTCCTGCAGCAGTGCCGGGACAAATGTGTTAAAAGCAGAACTAAAATCCACTGGGGTTTTTTATGTTTTTTTAAAGCAGAGGCTCTGTTCTTTTCATTGATATATTGCATGTTGAGATATTCATCCAACAAAATTTTCTGGGGTCATGAAAGTTTCATAAAAATTATCAAAAACACTGGCAGTTGCTGACAACTTTTTTTCTTTTCTTTTCATCGCTGCCAGGGAAAGAGTTAAAGAGCGTTATTCTTGTAAAACTCAGCTTCACCAGTAGACAGGGGCGGAGCTATTGGGTGACCACGGCCACCATGGAATAATCGCGGCGTCCCCACTGGCCACTCTGATCGTAATTATTATAAATAATAATAATAATAATTTTGAAGAAATTGATCAAAAAGACCTCGATCGATCATAGCTAAACTATTACGTTCAGACTGCAAAACTAGCGCGACAGTTTAATCACTGTCACGAGGCAAATGCGCTGTCGCGAGAGTTTTCTTTAGTGCACGTTTCCAACATTCGTAAAAGTGGAGGACTGTGACGAGGGATGCAGCTTCGTTTTGGTGCCTGGATCAACTCGTGTTTGAGCACACAAACACATCTATTCAGGTGAGTTATAAATATCAGATAAATTATTATTTTGGTTCCTTTCAACTCTTTGTGTCAGTGAAGTTGTATCAATGTGTAAACAGTGTAACGTAAACAGTTAGGAAGCAGTTGGCTTTATATTAGCTGACTTGACTTGGATGCTCAGAACTATATAAGCCAGTGACGTCATCGAAACGGCCAGCGTTCTTATACTAACAAGCACAATTTTTGTGTTCCTTAAAAAAAGCTATATTGATATTTTTATAAATTTTTTTAGTGTAATTTACTTTTAATTGTCATAAACAACACATTATCAACGTCGATTTTTTTCAGTTCAGTTCATCTTTAAGGTTGGATGAGTGCCATGTTTGTTTGCAAAATTGTCTTTTTTTGTGCCACCCCAGAGTAAATGCTGGCCCCTGCCCGGCCACCCCTATGAATAATTCCGGGCTCCCCCACTGCCAGTAGAGCGCACCCTAAGCGTTACACTAGGAAGAGGATTGGTCGCTGGCGCTAAAGCAGAAATAGCGTTCAGAACGTGATGAGTGAGTTCAGGTGTACACGGTACGGAGAGTGTTCCCAATCTAACCTGTGTTTTTCATATTTCCCACAGAAATAAATGCATTGCACCAAGGATGAGCACTGCCTCGTTCTTAAAAAGTGTAACATGGACATTACTTGGCACAGTCACCTCTGATAACAAATTACTCTAAACTTTGATGTGTACACATGCATTTTCTGTAATGCTGCTTTGAAACTATTTGCATTGTTTGCACCTGTACATTTTACATTGTACGTCATGTGTATTTTGAGAGGGAAACAGGACAGCGATTACTTAACCGTAAGCCTATTAAGACAAATGATGAGAAAACACAGGCAGGCCTACGATGTTCTTTTCAACACTATTACTCTGATTATGGCACCAAATACAAGAAAGATAAGTAATATACTTTCCATCTTTAGAAATATTATTTATTTTCAATGGCGTTTTTTAGATGTTCAGTCAGGTTGAGATCGAGGGGATGGATTCACTGTAAATTCTGAAGAAATAATAGTTATTTCTCATTGTATGTGGTTGTGTAAGTTATATTTGCTCTCGATTGGTTTGGGTTTTTCACTGCAAAACATTGTGTTGTAAAATAACGGCAAAATACCGGCAGCTGTGGTTGTCAGTAATGTACTGTCAATTTACAACCTTCTTTTTTTACAGTGTGTTACTTTTATAATGACATGGAAGGTCTTGGACGTGTTCTAGCGAAAAGCTAAAGAGCTAATTACAGATCACATGACCTCCAGATTTGCGTGTGAATGTTTCAGAACAGAAATTATTCTTCTATTTATTTTTTGGGTGTCAAAAACAGCTCACAGTGATCAAATTTGTTTCGTTTTTTAGAGAAAAACACCAACAGTTACACCAGTGCATATAAAAACAAATAAATGACTATGCAGACACAAATACAGAAAGTGTCGAGTAATATCGGTCTATTTACCCGTCAAACATCATATCTACTGAACATCAAACCACTGAGGATGTTCACCTGTTGAGTTTAATTTGAACATGTCAGACATTTTAAAAGGAAAACATAGATCTAGGACAACATGTTTTTTAATGCTATGTTGTACAGTTAGTCCATCAATGTTAATTTCCTTAAAGACACAGAAGCCAGCTGAAGGGAAACACAGACTTCCTCTAACAACATTGTCATGTTAACTTTAACATTATGTCTAAAAAAAATTTGTGTAATACCAGCATATTGTCCTGGTCTTGTCCACTCACTCATTATGTTTTATTTGTGGATAAGTCAAAGCAAGACAAGAGAATAACTAAATTTCCAAATAACAACCAGAATAAAAAAACAGAACACACCATTAAATCTGTTGAGTTTGCAGTTCTAGTAGGCCTATGGGTGTGTATGAGAAAGGCTGAGTATATGCTACAGAATAAAGCCTGTTTCAAAGAGGAAATGGCCTGAAAGTCAGAAGTGTGACATAAAAAGTAATAATTATGGCATTCTCAGTAGCGCGGGAAGGCCTCGTCATAGCATCAGCACCCCCTGGTGGGGGACTGTGGACTAACATAATATTGAACTTAAAACCATGATTTTTTTTTTTAAATAGACATAATATACTGTGGTTGATATGGGATTAAAATGATGGGCAGTGTTTACAATATAAACTAATTAATTATTTTAATATTTAGTTGATAAAAGACTAGCCTACTCCTCAGGAAGTGCTTCCGTCATGTGAGCAGAGAGCGCATTTCTGAATATTCAGAAATATATAATATTTACATATTTGAATAATATAATATTGTTATATTAATTATTAATATTAATTATTAATGAATTAACCGCTCAGCTGCTCAGACTCACTCACTCAACCCAGAATGGCCAGCTGGTTTGAGAATATGTGGAATAAGGGCTGCCTCCGACTAAAGTTTTTTTTCTAGTCGACTAGTTGTTTATTTAAGCCATTAGTGGACTAATCGCCCCTTTATATTTAATTACTTAAATAGGCTAGTATATACAGGATAATGAGCGATTGCGTAATATAGCCGCACTCAAGCGCACGACCGCACGCATAAAGCTTGCCACAAAGAACCGGCAAAAGTAATGATTATGAATGTGTCAAAAATAAAGGAGTCATTGATTTGTTTAATAAACTGGTATTTTCTCTGTTGCTGCAAAGATGAAGTGCGATGCGGACTCGCCATGAACACCAGAGAGAAATGCACATTTCATATGGATTACATAATCAGAGAGTAGCCTATTTCTTTTCATTTTGAATGGTTTAAAAGTAGACATTTCAAGCTTTCTATACTAGATAGCTTGTGCCTCATAGATTTGAGAAATATAGGCTGAGTTTCAGCACCCTCCATCGTGATCGTGCCGACGCCTTATTACATTGTCTGCTACATTTGCTTATTAAATACAGGCAATTGGTTGATAAAACATGGATCAAAATTAAGATACAATTTATACAAAATATTTTCCAACACACCCCTCAGGTTTTTCCTTTTAGAGGGACGGGACAGCCCATCCCAAACAAGACAACATACTTTACCTTGTATTTAGGTGCAATTAAGATTAAATTAATACTAAACATTTTGTATCGGTTAAGCTACAGTAGCTGTTTTACTCTCAATAGCCTACTGTTCTACTAAATGTATTACTGTAATGTAAAACTGTACTTTAATTTTGGTTAAATTTTGTTTACATAATCATTTATTTTTGTCCAATGTTTTTGATGTCAATATTTATGCTTTCTATAAAATGTTCATAGAATTGAGCATGCTACAAAGCACACTAGCTCTAAAGTTGGTATAAAACATGAATAAATTCAGAATTTATAGATTTCAGTATGTATAACCATAAAGATTCCATAAAGTCACTATAGCAGCAACCAGATCATTGTCGAATCAGGAGCATGTGCAAGGAAGGGTTTATAAAAATAGTGTAATAGTACTGAGGGAACGCTTTAAATTATGTCTCTAAGATATTGAGAAACAAAACAGTTCCAAGACAATGAGCCTAAAGGAAGGGATATTTGTAGAAGTCTGGAAGTTACAGCTGTCCTCAATATACCAAATAAAACAGGAACAATTTCATGTTGGCAGAATTGCACAAATGTGGTCAGACAAGGTCAAGGTTTAACATAATTTATTAAATACTCATAGAATCAGTCTCACTTCTCCACTAGAAACCACAGTTTGCCCAGAAGTGGTAGTGTTTAAACGAACATCCCTTCCTAAAAGTGCAAGAAAACAAATTAACATTCCCACAACTTCTAACACACAAGCAAAATTAAACAGTTTAAAAAACCAGAAGCACTGACTTTGCCTGAAGCAACTTTGCTGACAAGAGCCAGAAGAGGGATGGCACACCTCTGTACTGCAATGGATGAAGACCTGAGACGAGAACCAAAGATGGCATTAGGAACCAAGAGACAGTTGAAAACTGACACACTGGGTACTGTACCGTTTCCTGCAGAGGAGCCAGTGATGCTGGATCTACAAATGTGAACATCTTCACAACAAAGCGCTTGTAGTGGGTTGGGAACTGAAGACCAGATGATCCAGCCACTGGAACCAATGTGGTCAGGTAACGATCATCCTGGTAAGGGCATCTGAAAGGCAAAGAGGCAGTCAGAAACACCTTACTGCACACTAGCTGGATAAAGACTGGCCTTACTTACCCATCAACCAGAAGGTCCCACTGGGGTAGACTGAGTGGACTAGGGGTTGAAGTCGCCCAGCAATGTCCCAGCATCAGGACAATATTGGGGTCAGTCCTCCCCAAAATGCGCACCTCAACATACACAGGTTCCCGCAGAACTTTTGTGACCGGATAATCAGCATCACTGTAGTAGGATGTGTACGCCTCGTCCCCTGAGGAAGAGTACAGTGCTTAACTTGAAACTGCTGCAACCTGGAGTCTTAGAAATGCTTTAGGCATAAATGGGACAAACACTTACCTTCTGCACAGCCTTTGGTGACACATTGACCGTTTGCCAGTCTAAGCTCCACCCTGAGGGGTCCGGGAGCAGCTACTGGTGGAGGTGGAGGAACAGTGTTGACCTCCACAACCAGAGCTTCCACAGAAGTACCAGAGTACCTACACTGGAAGAGAAGCCTGGACAACAAACCGTGAGCTTGTATGCTTTTGTCAAAGACAAACATTTATGATAATGTTGCATCACTTACTCAAAATGGCTGTCCCTTGTGATGGAACCAAGTGGTCCCATACCCACTTCATACGAGGAGGTCATTCTGTTTTCATACACCACATATCCACTGTCCTCCTGCAAATAGTAACCGTTGGCATCCAGTCCATTCCAAGCCATGCAGAACAAAACCACAAGCAGCTACTCACCATCATGCTTGTGCCACATGCAGTGACAGGGAACTGATATATAGCAAAGAAGGGTGTGGATCCCACAGGATTGCAAGCTGGATCATTTCCATCCAGGAGACGGACTGAATCCAGGCTCAATCGAGGCAGCGTAACATCTCTAGCCACAACTACCACAAAATGACCATCTCTTATACACTGGACAGTCACTGGAACAAGGTTCAAAAGCAGGTTATTGCAGAAGATCAGTTTAAAAAGAACATGAACACCTTTACATGGACTCAACTCTTACCTGCCTTCCCATAGTAGCACTGCTGTCCGTTAAAGCAGCAGTTGATAGCTGCACACTCAGCACCACTGATACCAGGTGGTCCACATTGGACCTGCTCATAATCAGCTACAGTACATTTGTCAAGGGGCTCTGCCTTTGCCACTGGCTGCTTAGGAAACTGTTGACTAGCTTGCTGTTGAACAGACTGTTGACTAGCTTGCTGTTGAACTGACTGAGGAAACTGTTGACTAGCTTGCTGTTGAACAGACTGTTGACTAGCTTGCTGTTGAACAGACTGTTGACTAGCTTGCTGTTGAACAGACTGTTGACTAGCTTGCTGTTGAACAGACTGAGGAAACCGTTGACTAGCTTGCTGTTGAAACTGCTGAGGAAACCGTTGACTAGCTTGCTGTTGAACTGACTGAGGAAACCGTTGACTAGCTTGCTGTTGAAACTGCTGAGGAAACCGTTGACTAGCTTGCTGTTGAACTGACTGAGGAAACCGTTGACTAGCTTGCTGTTGAAACTGCTGAGGAAACTGTTGACTAGCTTGCTGTTGAGCTGGTTTTTGACTAGCTTGCTGTTGAAACTGCTGAGGAAACCGTTGACTAGCTTGCTGTTGAACTGACTGTTGACTAGCTTGCTGTTGAAACTGCTGAGGAAACCGTTGACTAGCTTGCTGTTGAGCTGGTTGTTGAAACCCCTGGTCAGTTTGCTGGAGCATCAGAGTTTGAGGATTCTGGGGAAGATTACTCCACTGTGGAACAGCATGACAGAGGACACAGAACCAAACACAAAGTGCCAGAGACTGACTAGCACACCAACTTCCTGCCATTGTTCAACCGCTAGTCACACTGTTGAAATGCTGCCCTTTGGTCTTTTTGTACACTACAGATTTTGGCTAATTAATGATAATCCCTCCCTCTTCATTAACAGTCATGATTCTCCAGACTTGTATGAGTGGGAGTTTCCATGGGTGATTCCATTGGTTCATAAGAATAAATATTCCTTGTTTTTTTTCCACCCTTATTAAACATACATAAAATCACATATTAGTGGATTTCGCACTGGAGGTGGTGTTGGGAGAAACTTGGCTTGTTCGAAAATTTGCATCAATTGAACCAGTTGTGTTTCGAAATATAACACACTGGTGTTACGCAGCACGTTTGAGCTTCAGCAAGAACCAGTGAGGTTCAATCTAAGCCCCTTTAACACAGATTCTGGAAAATATACAGATAATTTGTCCTGGGATCGTTTGATTTTGGTTCATTCACACTGCCAGTGATTTTACGGAATTTGTGAGTGTGTTTACACACATCACGAAGATCCCGTAAAGACATGTGACATGTAATATCTCCACAGCGTCTAATCAGGTCTGCATACGTCAAATTCTGTGTAGATTCTGTGATACCAGTTAAAAGGGGTTAAACATTTCTCTAATAACAAGCCTTATATCAACAAGGATGTTAAGAGTGTATAAATCAGAAACATTTGGGTTTTTAACAACGGGACCCTGAACTTATAAAACTGGCTCAGAAAAAGCTTAATCATATAATAAGAGAAACTCGTAATGATTACAGAGATTTAATTGATATTGATCTGAGTAAAAATCCAAAAAACTGTGGTCCAAGGTAAGGTGTATAATTAATATGACATCTAAAAGGATAAACATGAAGGTTGTAATAATGAGACACTGGCAAATGAGCTTAATGAGTTTTATTATAGGTTTGATGTTAATTCTAGTGTCTCAGGTGCTGCGGTTATCACTCCGCCCAAGTAGCAGTGCTTCGCCTTCTGATAATATAGTTCCCAATATTTATACGGTTAAAAGATGGCTGTGTCTCATATGACCTCCTTATTTGTACACTCTGTAACTATACAAATCACAACATGTAGATAGGAAAATGTTTGCGTTATTTTGTCACTTATTAGGATTAGTATGCTAGCTGTAGCCATTTACATCCAGTCTTTGTGCTAAGCTAGGCTAGTGGTGGGTGCGTCAAACAGAGTTAAAGCACGCACGGCGATGAAAAATGTATGTATGGACTTATCCAACTCTGGGGGATACAGTGAATAAGCTAAAGTCCAAAAAAGTCGGAGTGTTCCTTTAAGGCAGAGGTTAAGGACCATCTTGATCCTTATCAGTTTCCCCACCAAATCAATAGGGGCACTGATGATGATATCCTTACTGTGGTGCATCATGTCTTAAAACATCTGGAGGATCCCAAGGCTTATGCCAGGGTGTCATTTCTTGATCTGAGCTCTGCTTTTAATACCGTGCAGGCGCACTGTATGCTCTTAAAACTAAATGGTATGGCTGTTAATCCATACAGCATTGAATGGTTTCATGCATTCCTTACTGGTAGGACTCAAGTTAAAATCAAGCAGACTCTGTCTGAGTGCAGGTCCATTAGTATTGAGGTCCCTCAGGGATGTGTTTGTTCACCACTCTTATTTACATTGTACACCAATGAATATAGTCGTAAAATTCTCCGATGATACTGCTATTCTGTATAAAGATAAGAACATTCAACATTATACCACAGAGATCGCTAACTTTGTTACATGGAGTAAAGAACATCATCTTGTATTTAATGTTAGAAAGACAGAGGAAATGATTTTTGATTACAAATTAGTAGGCAATCACTCACCTGTCATAATAAACAATGAACCTATTAGACTGGTTGCTTCATACAAATATTTAGGTCTGCTTATTGATAAAGTTTCATGGGGGTGCATGTGGATAGTCTGTGTCGAAGGGTGCAACAAAGAATTTACTTTTTACGGAGGCTGAGAATTGGAGTTTCTCAGAGGGTCATGTTGATGTTTTATCATGCCTATATTGAGTCCATCTTACTGTATGGTTTAGCGGCCTGGTTCGGTAATTTGACAGTTACTCTCAGATCTGTTGAACTGTTTGGTGTGTACGGCAATGAAAGTGGTTGTCTGGGGTTTACCCCAATATTCAGTCTATATTTAACAAAATATAAACAGGCGAGGAAAATAACTGTGGACCCTTCTCATGTGTTTTACCCAGAGTTTGAACCACTTTCATCTGGTCGACGTTTGCGTACCCAAGGTTTAGATACAACCGCTATAAAAATTATGTTGTTCATTTGGCTACAAGGTTGTTAAACTCTGGTGCAAAAAACACAACTGTGAGATTGTTATGGTATTGATGCGAGTATCTTGTTATGCAGCTTTTACCTGTATTGCCCAAAACAAAATTCCCTTTTAGGGACAAATTGTTAAGTATGCTTATGATATGCAATTTTTCTCCAAAGAAACCACACTCATGCAGTTCTCTTCTGATTCGATCATAAACTAGCACATTGTATACCTTTCCTCTATGCTGACAAATTATCTCAGCGTCATCACTACAACACACCACTGGTCATGGCTTTTGTTCACACAGGTCGTGGTGTGGGACTGATCCCGGAAATGTTACTAGGTCCTCATCCCGGCATCAATCCGAGGATGCGTTTACGCTCACACAGAAGGCACTCTTGCAACTTCCCAGGATCAACACACTGTGAAAGTGGCTCTATCGTTACACAGCACATTTGAGCTTCAGCTAGAAACAACGAGATTCATTTGTTTTATGCATTACATTTGAGCTACACCAAGAACCAATGAGAACAAATTGACATGTGGTTTGATCCACCTGCCTCCCATAGAGGTTTTTCCACAAAGACAATTGGCCTCATGGCAAAAAAAAAAAAAAAAAAAAAAAGAAAAAGAAAGAATTTTGTAGTAGTCTGGAGGTTAGTGTCCTCAACATGCCAAATAAAAGAACAATTTCATGTTGGTAGCATTGCACAAAATGTGGTCAGACAAGGTCAAGGTTTAACAATTTATTAAATACTCATAGAAGCAGTCTCACTTCTCCACTAGAAACCACAGTTTGCCCAGAAGTGGTAGTGTTTAAACGAACATCTCTTCCTAAAAGTGCAAGAAAACAAATTAACATTCCCACAACTTCTAACACACAGGCAAAATTAAACAGTTTAAATAACCGGAAGCACTGACTTTGCCTGAAGCAACTTTGCTGACAAGAGCCAGAAGAGGGATGGCACACCTCTGTACTGCAATGGATGAAGACCTGAGACGAGAACCAAAGCTGGCATTAGGAACCAAGAGACAGTTGAAAACTGACACACTGGGTACTGTACCGTTTCCTGCAGAGGAGCCAGTGATGCTGGATCTACAAATGTGAACATCTTCACAACAAAGCGCTTGTAGTGGGTTGGGAACTGAAGACCAGATGATCCAGCCAATGGAACCAATGTGGTCAGGTAACGATCATCCTGGTAAGGGCATCTGAAAGGAGAAGAGGCAGTCAGAAACACCTTACTGCACACTAGATAGATAAAGACTGGCCTTACTCACCCATCAACCAGAAGGTCCCACTGGGGTAGACTGAGTGGACTAGGGGTTGAAGTCGCCCAGCAATGTCCCAGCATCAGGACAATATTGGGGTCAGTCCTCTCCAAAATGCGCACCTCAACATACACAGGTTCCCGCAGAACTTTTGTGACCGGATAATCAGCATCACTATAGTAGGATGTGTACGCCTCGTCCCCTGAGGAAGAATACAGTGCTTAACTTGAAACTGCTGCAACCTGGAGTCTTAGAAATGCTTTAGGCATAAATGGGACAAACACTTAGGGTGTACTCACACTAGCAGTTTGAACCGTGCCCGAGTGCGTTTGACCATCAAAGCGCGGTTCGTTTGACTAGTGTGAGTGCTGCGAACCGTGCCCGGGCGCGGCTCGATTAGACGGCCCTGGCCCGCTTGGAAGAGGTGGGCCAGAGCACGGTTCAGTTGGACTCGGGCGCGGTTCGCATGCAGTGTGAGGGGTAACCGTGCTGGAGCACGGAACAGCAATGGAATCCATTGTGTTTTGAGAGCGCCGCTCTTCTTGTTTATCCCGAAACCGTCGCACCATAATGACGTAAGCGTGCTCCGGCACGAATGCTGAAACCCTCTGTGTGAGTACAGGCCAGAGGGGGAGTGGGGAGGGGGACAATCGTACTCGGGCCGTTCATGGCAACCGTGCCTAGTGTGAGTACACCCTTACCTTCTGCACAGCCTTTGGTGACACATTGACCGTTTGCCAGTCTAAGCTCCACCCTGAGGGGTCCGGGAGCAGCTACTGGTGGAGGTGGAGGAACAGTGTTGACCTCCACAACCAGAGCTTCCACAGAAGTACCAGAGTACCTACACTGGAAGAGAAGCCTGGACAACAAACCGTGAGCTTGTATGCTTTTGTCAAAGATAAACATTTATGATAATGTTGCATCACTTACTCAAAATGGCTGTCCCTTGTGATGGAACCAAGTGGTCCCATACCCACTTCATACGAGGAAGTCATTCTGTTTTCATACACCACATATCCACTGTCCTCCTGCAAATAGTAAATGTTGGCATCCAGTCCATTCCAAGCAATGCAGAACAAAACCACAAGCAGATACTCACTCTCATGCTTGTGCCACACGCAGTGACAGGGAACTGATATATAGCAAAGAAGGGTGTGGATCCCACAGGACTGCAAGCGGGATCATTTTCATCCAGGAGACGGACTGAATCCAGGCTCAATCGAGGCAGCGTAACATCTCTAGCCACAACTACCACAAACTGACCATCTCTTATACACTGGACAGTCACTGGAACAAGGTTCAAGAGCAGGTTATTGCTGAAGATCAGTTTAACAAGAACATGAACACCTTTACATGGACAAAACTCTTACCTGCCTTCCCATAGTAGCACTGCTGTCCGTTAAAGCAGCAGTTGATAGCTGCACACTCAGCACCACTGATACCGGTGGTCCACATTGGACCTGCTCATAATCAGCTACAGTACATTTGTCAAGGGGCTCTGCCTTTGCCACTGGCTGCTTAGGAAACTGTTGACTAGCTTGTTGAAACTGCTGAGGAAACTGTTGACTAGCTTGCTGTTGAACTGACTGAGGAAACTGACTAGCTTGCTGTTGAACTGACTGGGGAAACTGTTGACTAGCTTGCTGTTGAACTGACTGAGGAAACCGTTGACTTGCTTGCTGTTGAACTGACTGAGGAAACCGTTGACTTGCTTGCTGTTGAAACTGCTGAGGAAACTGTTGACTAGATTGCTGTTGAACTGACTGAGGAAACTGACTAGCTTGCTGTTGAGCTGGTTTTTGAAACCGCTGGTCAGTTTGCTGGAACATCAGAGCTTGAGGATTCTGGGGAAGATTACTCCACTGTGGAACAGCATGACAGAGGGCACAGAACCAAACACAAAGTGCCAGAGACTGACCAGCACACCAACTTCCTGCCATTGTTCAACCGCTAGTCACACTGTTGAAATGCTGCCCTTTGGTCATTTTGTACACTACAGATTTTGGCTAATTAATGATAATCCCTCCCTCTTCATTAACAGTCATGATTCTCCAGACTTGTATGAGTGGGAGTTTCCATGGGTGAATCCATTGGTTCATAAGAATAAATATTCCTTGTTTTTTTTCCACCCTTATTAAACATACATAAAATCACATATTAGTGGATTTCGCACTGGAGGTGGTGTTGGGAGAAACTTGGCTTTTTCAAAAATTTGAATCAATTGAACCAGTTGTGTTTCGAAATACAACACACTAGTGTTACGCAGCACGTTTGAGCTTCAGCAAGAACCAATGAGGTTCATTCTCGTGTAACACAGCACGTTTAAGTATCGAAAAGAACAAATGAGGTTCATTCTCGTGTATCACAGCATGTGTGAGCTTCTGCAAGAACAAGTGAGATTAATTCTCATGTGTTTACACACATCACGAAGATCCTGTAAAGACATGTGACATGTAATATCTCCACAGCGTCTAATCAGGTCTGCATACGTCAAATTCTGTGTAGATTACCAGTTAAAAGGGGTTAAACATTTCTCAAATAACAAGCCTTATATCACCAAGGATGTTAAAGAGTGTATAAATCAGAAACATTTGGGTTTTTAACAACGGGACCCTGAACTTATAAAACTGGCTCAGAAAAAGCTTAATCATATAATAAGAGAAACTCGTAACAATTACAGAGATTTAATTGATATTGATCTGAGTAAAAATCCAAAAAATCTGTGGTCCAAGGTAAGGTGTATAATTAATATTACATCTAAAATGTAACCCTGACTTAATTTCAGGATTCATAATAAGAATTGTATATAGTTTAAATCAATTATAACTTATAGCCATATGATTGTTAAAGGGATACTCCACTTTTTTTGGAAATAGGCTCATTTTACAACTCCCTCAGAGTTAAACAGTTGAGTTTTACCATTTTCAAATACATTCAGCCGATTTTCTGATATTTAGAAGAATATCAGTAACCAGACAGTTTCTGGTCTCATTGACTTCCATAGTAGGAAAAAATATATACTATGGGAGTCAATGAGACCAGAAACTGTCTGCTTACTGATATTCTTCTAAATGTCAGAAAATCAGCTGAATGTAATTGAAAATGGTAAAACTCAACTGTTTAACTCTGAGGGAGTTGTAAAATGAGCCTATTTCCAAAAAAGTGGAGTATCACTTTAAGCTGAAATATAATGTAGGAAGGAAAAAATAAAACAAATGTGATAGGGAGTAATTTGAATAAGATGTGTGGTAGAATTGACCAATGGGGGAAGACTAAAAAACTCCGCCCTGCTGAGTCATTAGGAAGCAGCGGGATCTAACAAAGCAACGGACAGCAATAAGCTAGAGCAAGCATTTTCTAAAAGGAGGAAATATAAGTTTTAAAACTGTTGATTTTGTTTAAAAGGTTTTGGATTTCATGAAGAGACAGTTAGGTTGAAAGAATCCAGTTAATTTTATGTTCGTGTGGATGTTAATCTTGAAGTATTACCGTGTGGAAATACTGGATGTGGTGAGTTATTGTTCAATCGGTGTTTATTTTGAAATGAGCACAAGACAATTGTGAATACACATGTTTATTGAAACTAAGATGTATTATTTGTATGTGATTTTGTAATGTGTAAGTTAAATCGTTGAGTTAATTAGTCTCTCACGGAGTGTAGTTCACGTGGCTTTGACGTGATACACGTGAGCCTGAAAATACCGGTAGAAAGAGAGGTTAATGTAAAATTATTGAAAACATTTCTGGCTTTTTAATAGGTCAGGTTTTGAATTCATCGGAAAGTTCCGTTGATGGCGAGCTACCCAATCGAACGCTAGAAGAGAAGGAAGTTGTCAAGAGTAGAGGTGTGACGTTCGCGAACGAATCGATTCTTTTGAACGGCTCATAAACATGAACGATGGGAGCCGAGTCGCGGCTGGAGGGGAGCCGTTCTTTCTGTCGTTCTTTTTTTCCTATGCGTGTTTCACACATAACATATGCACACAAATTAGCTCCTCAGTAATAGGGGAAGGGGCGCACCCAGCGCAGGGGTGCTACTGCCTAATGGTGTGTTCACATCGAACGCGAATAGAGCATCAAATACGCGTCTATCGCGTCTAGTTAGACGCTTGAACATTCGCTCAAGTTCAAATTTTTCAACTTGCGCGGAAGACATTCGCGGCAAACGCGCCGTCACATGGTTACTCCAGTAAAAAAAACAAAAAACAAAAAAAAAAACACGCACGTGCGAGTGCCTCTCGGAACTGCTTTGTATTTATTTACATTGCATTTTGTGTTCATGTTCATGTTATTGTATCTACAGTATATATTTACAACTTTAAATATATATTTTTTTCAAAATGTTCTTGTGGTATTGTATGAATAACATAAGTCAACATAGCTTTACACATACACACACTTTGCCTACTAAAGGTAAATCCAAAATAGTGATGTCACTTTCTAAAGCAGAGGGATGTTGTGCAACCCTATGGAATATAGTCCACACATGACAAATGAGGTAATAATCAATATTTCAGAATAATTCAAACGATATTGGTGTGTGATATCTGAGTTTTAATTATTTGACTACAAATCTCACCTCATCATTCCTCCCAGTGATTATTTCCAGGATAAAGTGAGATGCCCCCAAGCTGGCTTCTTAAAACTGACTAAATATTTAAAAAGAGCCAAAAGAGCCGTTCTTTTGAACGGCTCTTTGAAAGGAACGGATCGCCAAGATCCGGATCCCCTCAAAGAGCCATAAATCCCATCACTAGTCAAGAGGACAGCAGAGACTGAAATCATTGTTTTCATTCATTTCTTCGGGAAGGATGTTTTTTTTCTTTCCCTGAAAGGAACTGTGAATTGACAGATGCATCGTTGGATTTGAGATAAGTGACTGGATGAAATCTGATATCAGTGACTGATTGAACTGATCTGTGATTAGCTTTCAAAGTGTCTTCTTTGAAAGAAGAGGGTTATCTTTTAAACACTGAATCTGGTGTTATAGGGTTAATTCACTGTGACGATAACAGGTGACTAAGTTTATTTTACATTGGAAAAATGTGATTGATTTGTTTTTTATTTTCCTATTGTTGATGTAATTGTTTTTTCTTTTCAAAAAGGCCTACTTTTCATTGGGGGAAAATATTCAAAGTAAAGTACTTGCTCTATTATTGGCTCCTGTGGTGTTCAGTGAATATACACTACCTCCAGTAGCCGTTCCTGTGATTTTCTGATGTGCAATTGGTCCGTTTATATATTTATCTCACCCGCTACAAAAAGGATAAACATGAAGGTTGTAATAATGAGACACTGGCAAATGAGCTTAATGAGTTTTATTATAGGTTTGATGTTAATTCTAGTGTCTCAGGTGCTGCGGTTATCACTCCGCCCAAGCAGCAGTGCCTTGCCTTCTGATAATATAGTTCCCAATATTTATACGGTTAAAAGATGGCTGTGTCTCATATGACCTTGTTATTTGTACACTCTGTAACTATACAAATCACAAGATGTAAATAGGAAAATGTTTGCATTATTTTGTCACTTATTAGGATAAGTATGCTAGCTGTAGCCATTTACATCCAGTCTTTGTGCTAAGCTAGGCTAGCGGTGTGTGTGTCAAACAGAGTTACAGCATGCACGAAGATGAAAAATGTATGTATGGACTTATCTAACTCTGGGGGATACAGTGAATAAGCTAAAGTCCAAAAAAGTCGGAGTGTTCCTTTAAGGCAGAGTTTAAGGACCATCTTGATGCTAATCAGTTTTCCTACCAAATCAATACGGGCACTGATGATGCTATCCTTACTGTGGTGCATCATGTCTTAAAACATCTGAGGGGTATTGCACAAAAGTAGAATTAAGAAAGCCAGGATAACAGAACAGTCCCGGCTTGACCTAGTTTAATTAGTGTATCCTGGCTTAATCCATTGCACGTTTGCTGAGCCAGGATGAGAACGCGCGGATATGTCAAGCCAGGTTTATATAGTTTGGATAAATGCACGTTCACGGCATTCTTTAAAAGATCACGAAATCGATCACAGAATCACCGATCCGAAAATGGACAAAACGTGTGCGGTAACACAATGTATTAATCATTATATTTTTTTTCTCTCCAAAGCTCCAAGCTGACAAGTGATAACAGCAAAATAATAAAAGAAAAATATTCCAAAACCATTGTGGTCTTGTAACTTTTTTTTATGAATGTCAAGTATACACTTTATATTTATTGATCCAGTGAAGTGGAACTAGAATTTGTTACCTAACCCTAACCCAGCCTACATTATCCTTTATTAAGGGATGGGCTAAATCAAAACTAAATTAACTGAAATCTTTTGCAATGTATTGTTCTCTAACAAGTCTACCATTTCTGCTATCTGGGAATATGGCAGCATTGTCCCAATCAACATCCAAAGCAACTCTGGGAATATTTTTTTCTCATTCAACAGTACATTTCTACTCTATACTTGCATATATAGATATACATAGTCTATGTATATCTATATTCTATTTCTAATATTGTATAGTATAATTCTTTTGCACTGTGTTGGCATTCATTGTGGACAGAAAAGTTATAATTGCTCAGGAAAATCTGGGTGTATGACAATAAACGCTTTAAATCTCTAATAGTATATATATTCATCAAATCTCTGACAGTGAAATGAACAGCAGTTTTTTAATAATAACTAAAATTTAAGTACGCATACTTAGATGAATGACAGTAGCCTATATCTAATATTTTAATGCAGGACCATGAAGTGACTAAAACATTAATATCTAGTAGGATTTAGGGAGGAACTAGCCGATAAATCACTAGGATTAATCTTAGCCTGGTTGTTAGCCTGCTCCGGAGCAGGCTAGCTTCAAAGTGTAAATCTCCATAGTAACTTAATGTAGATTAATTTAGCCTCCCTTCATGCAACCGAGTCAGGGCTAAATTCAGCCAGGATAACTGGAAAATCCCAGCTTAATCCCTTATCTCGCTTTTGTGCAATACCCCCCTGAAGGATCCCAAGCAGTGCCGCCGCTCCCACCACGCGCATCACGCGCTCTGCGTAGGGCACCAAGTGCGGAGGGGGCACCAAAAATAGCCTAATGAAAAATCAATCATCAAACTTCTTGTTATAATCAGATTCAGCGCGTTCTTCATCTTCAATCCGCAGCTGAGCAGAGAGCACGTCAGAAACAGGGTGTGTGTGTGTGTGTGTGTGTGTGTGTGTGTGTGTGTGTGTGTGTGTGTGTGTGTGTGTGTGTGTGTGTGTTCATCTGAGCCTATGATCTGAGCCTCATTGGTCTGTCAGTGCTCGTCAATGTCACATTATTTGTGATGACCAATCATTATTTGTGATGACCAATCTGAGCGCGAATTTTAAGTGCAACTCGACGCTTCAGTCGGTCAAGTGCAAGATAAGATGTAAGTAGCTAAACTTAACTTTATATATTTGACAGTTTTTTAGGTCATAAATGTTGTCTGTCAAGAATGACAAAAAATAATAAGGCAAACTAATATAGTTTTGTCTAATTTCGCCATTTTGAGCTGAAAATAGGCCTATGTAACATGTAAGCTAGCCTAGTGTAATAGTTTAGGCTACTGTCATTGTGAGGGGACAAGAAACATGAACAAAGCTGTTTTCATTTCATCATGTTACACACAGGATTAATAATGAATGTGTACATATTGAAAATAAAATACAAATTGTAGCCTTTAGCAAATTAAAAAAAGCCAACTTTAGGAGGGGAAGAGACAGGGCAAGATAAAAACAAAGAGAAAAAGAGTGTGATGCTGATGAGGAGAGAAATGGTTTTAAAGCTGTTGTTAACGAATTTTTTTTCTTGCCTTCACAACATCTTAAAATGCACATCTGTAGTTCAGAGCAATCCAAAATTTTCTCGGGGAAACCCCGAACCCCCCTAACTAACCTGCCTCAAGTTCGGGACCACAGTGATTATAAACCCTAAACTAAAGTGTTACTTTTTAAAAAAATATATATATATATTTTTTGATACCTCATTGGGGGCTTAGCCCCTCTAAATGAAAAACCTAAATGAAAATGTGTTTTTTTTTAGGGAGGGAGGGGGGGGGGGGGCATCACAAAGGAATTATGCTTAGGGCACCAAAATGGCTAGCAGCGGCACTGATCCCAAGGCTTATGCCAGGTTGTTATTTCTTGATCTGAGCTCTGCTTTTAATACCGTGCAGGCGCACTGTATGCTCTTAAAACTAAATGGTATGGCTAATCCATACAGCATTAAATGGTTTCATGCATTCCTTACTTGTAGGACTCAAGTTAAAATCAGGCAGACTGTCTGAGTGCTGCGGCCTATACCATGAAGCCGGTTTAGGTGGCTAGCCAGCTATGTTTCAGCTTAGTTTCCGCCAACCCTGGGTTTTAGGTACTATGAAAGTAGCTCGGCTTTAATCGGTGTTCGTTGCCATGGTATCTTACGCTGCACGGCTAACCTGCTCCGGGGCAGGTTAAGTTCTGGATTCGAGATCGCAGACTGAAGTTTGACCAATCAGCTGTGAGCAAAGAAACATATAGGTGACGTAACTAATTCCCAGTGTTGGTTGCAATTGCTTTACATTTTCTTTCAAATCCTGTGGACATCTCAGCGCAAACTGTAAGACGAGCACATCGTAGAGAGAGTTTTTAGCCGTACAAAATCCCCTTGCCTTTCCTGATAGTAACTTGTATCAAAGATACAAATTTTCTGCGGAAGGAATATCTTATCTTTGCGAACTTCTTGAGCCGCACATAAATAATTTAACTCGTCAAATTCATGCACTTACTGTACCAGAAATGGGATTGCGTTGCGTTTTTTTGCAAGTGCTTGCATACTTGCACGCAATCGCAACACGCAAACATACTTGCGGTGATGCACAGAATCTAGGAGAAAACACGGTTTGTCGAACCATTCGCAAGGTGGTCCTCGCTCTGCAGGAGTACGTTAATAGTTTAATAGTGTTCATTTATTGACCATGTCCATAAGAGAGGCTTTTTATAAAATTGCCGGTAATATTGATAGGGTGACATCACGTTTTTTTTTTTCTTTCAAAAAGCAAATTTCACAAATGTACTATACAATACAGTACTTGTTAAGCATTATTTTAAATTTTTTTATTCGGTTAATCTTATGATAGGATTCCCTATAGAGTCATTGAAGGAATATCCTGCACACATGTTGCAATCTCCACTTCTCTAGGAGAACATGAGGCAGATTATATTAATAGAAAGTCCTTTCACAGCCTTAATGTTCAGGTAGAGATTATGTGAACATGTGAAATTATTATTTTCTGTGAGATGAATCTTTAAATTAATAGTAAAATTAACAGATAACAATCTACTTTCCGTGAGTATGTTGTGTCAGCGCTTTGAGGAAAGCTAGTTAAATTTTGTACAGTACAAAACACTGTTAATTTGAATTGGGACAGCAAAACCTACACAATAACCCCCTATCATGACCCTCATGTGTCAGTAAAACCATAGTAAAAGTTAGAGATGATCTTTGTACGGTGGCCGATAGAGCTCAACGTGCTGCAAACTAAAGAAGACGCATGCAACTAGAAAAAAACGCATGCAAATAGAAAAACACATGCAAATAGAAAAAAACGAATGCAAATAAAAAAAAACATCTGCAAATTAAGAAAAACATCTTCATCAGTTCCACAACACACGTGTGCTCCAAGTACTCACAACACAACCAAATACAGAAACGCGCTGCAAACGTTCACAACACAACCAAATACAAAAACGCGCTGCAAGTAACACAGACCACAACGGAAATGTTTCCGGGGAACCAAATAAGTGACGGACCCGGCTGGGACGTGCTTATTGCTCACGAGCATCCCTATGCCCTACTCCCTTCAAAGGGCAGACAGCAGAGCTCTTCAAGTGGGACTTTGGAGTGAGCAGGGCACTAGTGTGTCATTTATGTAGCCGTTTGGAAAGCACTTGATGAAGGGAGCGAGGAAAGACAACGTAATTTCCAATGTAATTATTTTTACCTAGGATGTTCCTATGACAACGCAGCACGTTGTCCATCAGCTGAACTGCTGTTTTACTGACGACAGAAATATTGCTGATAACATAACGGTTGCAAATATATATATATATATATATATATATATATATATATATATATATATATATATTTTTTTTTTTTACTTTACAAAAAAACATTTTTAATATGCGTTTTATATAGCCTATCCGTTATATCTGTGTCAGTGTCTCAACTTTAAAACTTTGGACCAAACATTACCTAACATTTCTTATGAAACTTTTCTTTATGAAACTTTAAACATAACATGAAACAATTTGTATAGTGTAACTGATAGATTAATATCTTGCCTTCATGTTCTTCTTCTTTCTTTTTTATTTATTTATTTTATTTTTCAGATCATTGTTCTTTTCTCATTTGTATTCTGATTACATTGAACATATTGTTAACACATGTTGTATATTGTATACAAGTTGTAGGCCTATGTCATAATAAATTGAATCTCTGTGTTTTGTGGGAAAAAAGTTCAAAAAAATAAAATAAAGTAGAATTTTGAGCTGTAAGCAAGGAGTAGGAAGAACTATAAAAAATATAATATTATAATATTATTTATATACAATATTATTTTAATATTATAGTTTATTTATAAAAAAAAAAATATAGGCTTTCACTTCGTCAATAAATGTTTTTTGCTGTAAGCACGTCCCAGCCGGGTCCGTCACTTATTTGGTTCCCCGGAAACATTTCCGTTGTGGTCTGTGTTACTTGCAGCGCGTTTTTGTATTTGGTTGTGTTGTGAGCTTTTGCAGCGCGTTTCTGTATTTGGTTGTGTTGTGAGTATTTGGAGCTCGTATGTTGTGAAACTGATGAAGATGTTTTCTTAATTAGCGGTGTTTTTTTCTATTTGCATGCATTTTTTTCTATTTGCTTGTGTTTTTTTATATTTGCATGCGTCTTCTTTAGGTTGCAACACGTTGAGCTCTCACGGCCACCGTATCTTTGGCATCCTAAAGGCACGTTTCAACTGTCTTCGGCGCTTAAGAGTCACCAGAGTGGGCATCACAGATAGTGTCTGCATGTGCCATTCTGCACAATATAGCCACCATAGAAAGGAGCCAGAACCACCACAGAAAGCTTCTCCCCGATGAAACTGACCTCACATATTGAGATCAGTATAATCTATAGCTGTTGCATTTATTTTTTAAATGTGGAGCCTCCTCAGCTTACAGTCAGGCTCCTTTAGTGTGCAGTCTAGCTCCATAGGCTCCTTTAGTGTGCAGTCTAGCTCTATAGGCTCATTTAGTGTGCAGTCTAGCTCTATAGGCTCCTTTAGTGTGCAGTCTAGCACTATAGGCTCCTTTAGTGTGCAGACTAGCTCTATAGGCTCCTTTAGTGTGCAGTCTAGCTCTATAGGCTCCTTTAGTGTGCAGTCTAGCTCTATAGGCTCCTTTAGTGTGCAGTCTAGCTCTATAGGCTCCTTTAGTGTGCAGTCTAGCTCTATAGGCTCCTTTAGTGTGCAGTCTAGCTCTATAGGCTCCTTTAGTGTGCAGTCTAGCTCTATAGGCTCCTTTAGTGTGCAGTCTAGCTCTATAGGCTCCTTTAGTGTGCAGTCTAGCTCTATAGGCTCCTTTAGTGTGCAGTCTAGCTCTATAGGCTCCTATAGTGCGCAGTCTAGCTCTATAGGCTCCTTTAGTGCGCAGTCTAGCTCTATAGGCTCCTTTAGTGCGCAGTCTAGCTCTATAGGCTCCTTTAGTGTGCAGTCTAGCTCTATAGGCTCCTTTAGTGTGCAGTCTAGCTCTATAGGCTCCTTTAGTGTGCAGTCTAGCTCTATAGGCTCCTTTAGTGTGCAGTCTAGCTCTATAGGCTCCTTTAGTGCGCAGTCTAGCTCTATAGGCTCCTTTAGTGTGCAGTCTAGCTCTATAGGCTCCTTTAGTGCGCAGTCTAGCTCTATAGGCTCCTTTAGTGTGCAGTCTAGCTCTATAGGCTCCTTTAGTGTAGCAGTCTAGCTCTATAGGCTCCTTTAGTGTGCAGTCTAGCTCTATAGGCTCCTTTAGTGTGCAGACTAGCTCTATAGGCTCCTTTAGTGTGCAGTCTAGCTCTATAGGCTCCTTTAGTGGCAGTCTAGCTCTATAGGCTCCTTTAGTGTGCAGACTAGCTCTATAGGCTCCTTTAGTGTGCAGTCTAGCTCTATAGGCTCCTTTAGTGTGCAGTCTAGCTCTATAGGCTCCTTTAGTGTGCAGTCTAGCTCTATAGGCTCCTTTAGTGTGCAGTCTAGCTCCATAGTGCTCTCCTTTTGTAAAGGGCCCTGACTGAGTCTGTTTCCACCTGAAACATAATTCCACCACAAACATGATCATTACAAGTTTTTGGGAGGCTAATCAACTCACAAAAAGTTCCTTGACAAACACCTGTAATATATGTCAATGGTTTTAAATCCTTACCTTGTTCACATTTCTTTTGAAGCCTGTTGAGGTAGAGGCTTCAGTTTCTGGGCAGGTTGTGAAAAATCCTACAATAAAAGAGATGTGTAACTTGGGCCAGTCCCTGTTTTATGCCACACATTCAAATGTTTGCCTTAATAAAAAGCCCAGTGCATTCACCTCAGCAACTGTCCCAGAACACAGACAGATTGTCTTCATCATTTCCTCCTCCCTGATAAATAAAAGTAGGCCAATATGTTTCTGGTGTTCTGTTATCATACTGACCTCTGTGTGGGAGACTGTGTGTGTGTGCTGGCTTCAACAGGGACACTGCATTTCCCATACTGCAGTCAGCCATATTTAAAACTTAAAATAGTAATGTATCGCACACGTACCCAGTGTTACTTGCTTAGAGGAGCCAGCACCAGGGTCGGATTGTACAGCACCTGTAATCCCATCCATAATCGGCCGTCCCTTATTCCTATCAGAGCCAACTCAGTGTATTCTGGAGGAGTGGCCCTCCACTGGTTTTCTGAATTTCACTCTTTTTTCGGTTTGCCTCAAACAAGTGTTAATAAAAAAATAATAAAAGGTTGTGTGTAAATACTTACTAGGCTACTTTGAATTATATTTTTATATTTTGTCTTTATCAGCTGCCAAGAACGTTTGGAGTTGCATCTAAAAATCAATGAATATTAATATTTATTAGTATATACATGCACATTTTTTTATATATTAAAAAAATATAGGCTATATTTCTCACACACACACACACACACACACACACACACACACACACACACACACACACACACACACACACCACACACACACACACACACACACACACACACACACACACACCACACACACACACACACACACACACAACACACACACACACACACACACACACACAACACACAACACAACACCACACACACACACACACACACACACACACACACACACACCACACACACACACACACACACACACACACACACAGCACACACACACCTATATATATATATAATATATATATGTCACAGGCCGGGGGTGGGGAGGAACCACGACCCGTACCAACTACCACTCTGAGGAGCTACACCACGAACACCAAGAGGCTGGACACAAGATAAAGTAAATAATTTGTCTTTATTAAATAGTAAAAACAGGTTTAAAAGGGCGTCCGCCTGGACAGCCAGACTCGATCCACCCTTCTAGACGGCAACGGAACTCAGGAGTTCGGGCAAAGGGGCCTTTAGGTGAGTGGCTCCGAGTGGACAAGTAACAGTCTTCTTTTGTTTCCTTAGGATCGGGGTGGAGCTCAAGACGGCTACAAGGATCTCCAGGAGAACAACTCCATACAACGGGAGGGCTGGCGTCCTCTACTCCTTCCAGACGGCCGTGGAACTCAGGAGCTCAGGCAAGGGGACCGTCAGGTGAGTGGCTCAGAGTGGATAAGTAACAAGCTTCTTTTGTTTCCTTAGGATCACGGTGGAGCTCAAGACGGGCTACAATTATCTCCAGGAGAACAACTCCATACAACGTGAGGGCTGGCGTTCTCTACTCCTTCCAGACGGCAGTGGAACTCAGGAGCTCAGGCAAGAGGACCTTCAGGTGAATGGCTCAGAGTTGATAAGTAACGGCTTCTTTTGTTTCCTTAGGATCACGGTGGAGCCCAGGACGGGCTACAAGTATCTCCAGGAGAACAACTCCATACAACGTGAGGGCTGGCGTTCTCTACTCCTTCCAGGCAGCAGTGAAACTCCGGAGCTCAGGCAGAGACCTTCGGGTGAATGGCTCAGGGTGGAGAAGTAATAGACTTCGGTTATTTCCTTAGGATCACGGTGGAGCTCGAGACGGGCTACAAGCATCTCCAGGAGAACAACTCCATACAGCGTGAGTGACTGGCTTTCTCGGTTCCTAGAATGCAGCAGTAGAGCTGAAGTACCTGCGATGGAGGAGCTTTGGAACTCGTATGGAACTCAGGAAGTAGCGGTTTTCGAGGTTGGTGCGTCCTGGGCAGCGTGAGTGACTGGCTTTCTCGGTTCCTCGAACGCAGCAGTAGAGCTGAAGTACCTGCGATGGAGGAGCTTTGGAACTCGTATGGAACTCAGGAAGTAGCAGTCTTCGAGGTTGGTGGGTCCTGGGCAGCGCGAGTGACTGGCTTTCTCGGCTCCTCAGGATGAGTCAATCGGCACCTGCACACATCTACACAGCTGGGTTATAAGCTTCCCCACCCCACACCGGCTGGACGATCCCAGGGAAAATTGGAGTGAATGGTACGGTTAAATCTTCTTCACACTTGTGCATACAGCAATCCCTCCACAATTCACACGTGCACACTTCAACTTGTAAGCACTGCAACTCCACAAATACCTCACAGTGGCTTTAAGCCTTCACTCCATTCAACCCGGATCATTCCAATTGCTGCTCGGGCTCCAACCGGAGGGGGGAGAAAATGCAATGATACGGCGACTGCACAGGGGGGTTATTCGGGGACCCAAACGTGCCTTCCTATCACCAGCTTCTCTCATGAAACAGAACAGCAAACATGGACAGATCTTCGAATAGGTCACAATGCCTCCATAAACTCAATCACAATGTTAGTGCAGAAAGCTAGAATTGAGCACTTAACTCTTCATAAAAGACGATCTTCATAAAAGACGATCTTCACAATGCCTTTATCACTCCATCACGATATTTGTACAACAAGCTGTAATTGGACACTTAACTCTTCATAAAAAACGATCTTCACCATGCCTTCCTCAACTCAATCACAATGTTTGTACAGCAAGCGGTGATTGGGTACTTAACTCTTCATAAATGATGATCTTCACACTCACAGGGACAATCTTCTCCCTCGCCCGTCTGCTCACTTTTAGCCAGTCCTTCACTCTCCGTACCTCGCCGTTTTCTTTTTTTTTTCTTCCTTCAACTGCTCCTTTTTATATCCCCTACAAACATACACTCTCCTTCGTCACTATAATCACACTCATTTCATTCAGCTGTGAATAATTTCTCCGTGTTTTCCCGTTAGGTCGGCCATGACGGTAAACCGGAACCGGCCTGGTGTTACGCCGGAAGTGCTCCCCCCGGGGGACTATGCACTGAATTTTAGTTCCGGCTCGGTCACCCGGTGACATCTACATCATTTTACATGAATAAAGAACGTATTTATTTAGCTTACACATCAACACAATCAGCAATCTTTCTCCAACAGTCTTCTCTTGCTTTGGCAGCAGAGACCGTATTGTTTCGAGCTTGTAATACATATTTAAATTCATCGTAATTCTGAATGATCCGCAGAAAGAAAATATCGCTCTAGCTCTATCCATATCGAACGCGATTGGTTGTTCGGTGCCAACGTCACTTTGGTATGTGCACGCGCTCGTGGAGTAATCATAGCTTAAGATCAAAGCCTGTGTTGACAGAGAAAGTTGATGAGCTGCTTCATGGTACCAATAAAGCCTGATTGCATCGGTTTGGTTTTGTCAACTCAAAACTAATCCTGTAACTCCGAGTTTGTTCAGGTACCTTCATGGTACAGGCCCCAGGGGCCTGTTTCAATAAGGAGGTTCAACCAACTCTGAGTTAAAACTTGAACTCTGAGTTGACTTACCCTGAGATGGGAAACTGAGTTTTCGGTTACAGAACAGCTGAAATGAGTTGGTTCAATCAACTCTGAGTTGACTCACTCTGAGTTAAGCGTGTGCACCACAACTATAAAAAGCCATTATCAATGGAGCGCAGATATTATGAGTCACCATTAGTGATGTATGTCTCGAGACCGGTCTCGAGACCACTTTTACGTGGTCTCGGTCTTGTCACGGCCTTGACGGTCTTGGTCTTGGTCTTGTCTTGGTCTCGGACCTCTCGGTCTTGTCTAGGTCTCGGACTTCTCGGTCTTGTGTAGGTCTCGATGTCTCAGACCGACATAGTGGTCGGGGGATTTAGCAATACAATACTACAATAGCCACGACGATATCCGCAACGGATTGAAGCGCACGTCCGAGTGAAGGCGGTGTGGTGTGTGCGCGCGAGCCACATGAGAAAACACTGTATCCACGCCACTGATCGTAGCGGCAACGAGCACTTTGATCACTTGATTTAAAAAACACACATCATGAACAGTTTTTGATGTATTAATATTTAGTAAAACACATATCAGTGACATGATGGGTTTTAACTTCATTCAGGAGATTTTGGGTAACTGCATAACTGACAGATGACTTTGAGTGCACCGTGTGTGTGTGTGTTGTGTGTGTGTGTGTGTGTGTGTGTGTGTGTGTGTGTGTGTGTGTGTGTGTGTGTGTGTGTAACCATAGCGACAAAACGACCAACTTTCGAATCCTGCATAATATAATATATCCCTATAATTTCGTTTTTAAAAATATAATTATATATTTAAAAGTTGCAGAATGGATTCATTTGGAGACTTCGAAATTGGCAGAGATGCAGGCAATGCAAAACAAAATTATACAAGTTATTGCTTAGCTTCAACAACACTAGTCTGTTTTTTCCCCCTTCCGGTCTCGACCTGGTCTCGGTCTTGGTCTCGACTTGGTCTTGGTCTCGACTTGGTCTGTCTTGGTCTCGGTCTTGGTCTTGTCTTGGTCTCGATACCCTCTGGTCTTGGTAGTGTCTTGGTCTCGGTTTAGGCGGTCTTGACTACAAGTCTAGTCACCATGGTAACAGCGGCAGACAAAAAAAGGTCTTGGGTGTAATTAATTACCAAGTAATCCAAATATTGTAATTTAATTAAAGGGATTACGCTTAATTCTTCTGTAATTTAAAATAAATATGATGCAATTACATTAAATAGGCTACTGCATAGACTATAGACCAATTCAGTATAAAACAATAGTGGATTTAACATACATTTTTAAAAGGTATATTTTTTATGTAACCTTCTCCCTCTACACACTTTGATCAATTCAAGAATAATTCATGCAATTCTATATTGTTAATTTGAAAGCATTAAAAGTGCAGTTTCTTGTCTCTCCTTGTATTGTTCAAGTGGTTGAGGTTGATATAGGATTTAGTAATTAGTAATATGTAGACCAATATTTATAAAGATAGTAATTATTACATTAATCTAATTACACTGTTGAAGATGTCATTTGTAGTAACTATAACTATTTTAGAGTAACTTACTGTTATAATATCAGAGGTGAAACTGGAAGAATGTTATTCAACCTAATGTAGGCTACTATTACTTTGATACATTTTTACTGAAGTACAAGTAAAAATACCAGTCTAAAAATCTACTCAAGTAAAAGTAAAAAGTAGCTCATTTAAAATGTGAGTAAAAGTTGCTGAGTTACTTTTTTAACAGCGGGGTGGGGTGGGGGTGGGGGACTTCCCATGTAGGGTGTGGGTTGGGGGTTGGGTTGGGTTGGGTTGGTGGGGGTTGGGGGGGTGGGGGGGGGGGGGGGGGACTCTCCCATGTAGGGTTGTAACGTACGAGAGTTTCACAGTATGATAACTGTCTCAGAAAATATCACGGTTTATGGTATTAAACAATTATTAAATATATAAACTGCATTATTAAATTACGGTTATTATTATCATCAGTTAAAATGACAGTAAAATAAATGAACCATTTGTTCAATAAAACAAATCTAATCAACTAATTTCAATAATTGATTATGAATTAGATTAACATCTTATTTTTCATCATTAATAATTATTACATTATGTTTAAAAAATAATTGAGTTCTATGAAATGTTTTTTATTCCGATTTTTTTTTAAAAATGATTTAATACAAATATATGATCAAAAACGGTGGTAATCAAATAAAAGTTTAGCAAACGTTTTAATCCTTTTATTTTTTGGCAAAGTGCTGCAAAACAGATTTAGTCAATTAAACCAAGGACAAACAATATATATTCCTTAAATAATGTTTAAATATATTTTAGTATTATTGTTGGGGTTTAAACACCACTTCCTCTTTAAAAAGGGGAGGAGACCGCAAGAAACTCTGGGTTTACTAAAGAAAACCTGCTCCTGACCAGGTTAGGTTCACAGAGTAAGTTACCATGGTAACTGACTCTGAGTATAAGTTACCTCTCTTTCAGAAACGGGCTTGACTTACTCTGCTTTCTCAGGTTTGACTTACCTCCCTTTCTGAAACGGAAAACCCAGAGTTTCCCTCATTTCAGGGTTAACATACTCAGAGTTTTCACTTAACCTCCTTTCTGAAACAGGCCCCAGGGGCCTGTACCATGAAGGTAGCTGAACAAACTCAGAGTTACAGGATTAGTTTTGAGTTGACAAAACCAAACCGATGCAATCAGGCTTTATTGGTACCATGAAGCAGCTCATCAACTTTCTCTGTCAACTCAGGCTTTGATCTTAAGCTATGATTACTCCACGAGCGCGTGCACATACCAAAGTGACGTTGGCACCGAACAACCAATCGCGTTCGATATGGATAGAGCGAGACCGATACTTTCTTTCTGCGGAGGAGCAAGAGATAATCATTCAGAATTACGATGAATTTAAATATGTATTACAAGCTCGAAACAATACGGTCTCTGCTGCCAAAGCAAGAGAAAACTGTTGGAGAAAGATTGCTGATTGCGTTAATGTGTAAGCTAAATAAATACGTTCTTTATTCATGTGAAATGATGTATATATAGGCTATGAATGTATGTGTGTGTAAAATATAGCCTATATTTTTATAATATATATAAAAAAATTGCATGTATATACCTGTAAGGATTAATATTCATTGATTTTTAGATGCAACTCCAAACGTTTTTGGCAGCTGATAAAGACAAAATATAAAAATATAATTAAAAGTAGCCTAGTAAGTATTTATTTACACACAACCTTTTATTATTTTTTTATTTGTTTGAGGCAAACCGAAAAAAGAGTGAAATTCAGAAAACCAGTGGAGGGCCACTCCTCCAGAATACACTGAGTTGGCTCTGATAGGAATAAGGGACGGCCGATTATGGATGGGATTACAGGTGCTGTACAATCTGACCCTGGTGCTGGCTCCTCTAAGCAATAGACATGTGCCGGTATTCGGTAATGCGATAAATCGCGGTAATGAATATGCACGATATTGTTATCGCGGGCACTTCAAAATACCGTGAAAAATAATAGATCCGAATTTAGAGTTTTAGAATGCGCATTAGCTTATTTTCCATCAACCGTTAATAAAACCCAACTGCGTATATGCTGCGCAAAACACGTGCGCACTCTGATGTAAACAATCCCCACATAAGCACTGTGTTCATGCGGCGCATGCGCGCTCTAGTCTAATGTAAACAATCCTCGCATGGAGAAGAAGCATGGCGGAAAGAGGAACGCTGCCGACGATTTATCTCCTTTCTAAAAGCAGAACTGCCAACTATGAAGGTAAAAGAGTAGCTAAACTCGAAAACACATAGATGTGAAATTGAGAACTTCATAGCATTCAGCTTGAGACTCACGCAATCAACACTTTTCACACAGGCTCTCACGCAGAGAAAAATCGCGGAGCAAAGATCACTGACACCGACAGACTAGACTAGAGAGAGCAGGTTACTTTTTATATGAAACAAATTCTCAGCTTTCAGGATCTGTCCATTTTATTACGAAATCCAGACAATAAATACCGTTTTGGCGCTTGTAAATGTGACGTGACAGATCACTGTAGCACCTTAGTTCAAGTGAACCGATCATCTGTTACTTTTTATTTAAAGATATAGTAGGCTACAACTTCCCGAAAGGTATATATGCCTCATACATAGTAGATCAATCAGTGTTTTTCAATCACGGAAAGAGGTCAATAAAACTGCAGGAGAACAATCGTCACAGAACGTTACATTTTACCTCAGGCCATTTAATTACCAGCACATTAACGTTAGTTGACTAGAAAAAATAGAGAGGAGAATTTTTCGCTAAATATGTGCACTATATTACATATTTATTATATTTTTACTTATGTCATTAGGCTACATAATTGTTATTATAATGAAAACAACATTATATTTAATTTGTTAATTTTAACCTTTAATAATAACAGCTGATAGGGCTTTCTGTATGTTTACAGAATTATGTGAGATATATTTTTTCTTGAGAAAAATGTACATGTAGGCTATCTACTGTAGTAGCCTACCTAATATTTATCCAAATGAGTTAAGATTGAATCAAGATTGAAATCAAATCAAGAATTGTACTGAAATCGTGAAAATTGTGTTAAGCAATAATACAAACAGTAGCTTACCAGTCACTGTACCATGTAAGCATTGTAACATGTTGTCACTAAACTTAAAGGTGCATTGCGCAACATTTCATGTTAAAAATACCCGTTTTTTAACCCATACATGCGTAAACAATTGCCTGATGGGCTGAATGAGCCCTTCTCTGATCACTGAGATTGCCTCTATAGTCCTGTACAGTAAAATATATAAGAGGGATTCGGGCTCGAATCTGAGACTGGGCGTGACGTCATGCGCGTTCACGCTCACCAGGCGATGCCTCGGGGGTTTGTTATTGTTAGCCGCCATTCTCCGTATCAGCGAAGACAACTCGAGCGACAAAACTTTAGTCAACTTTCGACAAAAGTAGAAGATGGATTCAAAGAGACCGGCTTGTAGTTCATTCCAAACCCCAACGCAAACTCCACGTAAGACAAAGAAAAGAAAACTTTTGTCTAGTTATTGACCAAAAGGGCCAAATTGGAGTCAGGCGTCGGAATAAAACGAGACGAGAGTCAGCATCGGGAAGGCTTTCAACAAATGGATAGATCTCCGGTCTGCTCTAGGGCTCAAACGGGATCCTCAGTTGGCTGTTTTCTTGATAAAACGGTAAGATATACCCCAGTCTCTAATGTCTGATGCGGCAAATCTATGACAACAAATGACGATACGTAAAATGTGTAATGCTTTAGCCTAAGCTAGATAAATGTACAATCAGAATTGATTTGACTAACGTTACCATTGTCAGTGAACAGGTTCATAAACTAGGAATTGTCTTCGGAAGAATAGTACAACATGAAACATAAAACATGTCCCATAAAAGATGCTAACTATGTTTTTGTGTATAGCCTACCGGTAGCCTTGTGTTCTTTGCTAACGTCCTTTGCCTGCGCTCTGCTCTTCTATCTTCTTCCATCATATTACTTTAGACTTTCCACCATAGTCTTTAAACGCCGCCGTTCGTACTCCGTTATTAAGGTCCCGGTAGGCAGAACGGGAACATTGCGATAGCCTCCTCCATGCTGGTTTGTTGTTGTTGTATGTGCCGCCGCCGCCGCCGTGCTTGCGTCACTCGGTTCTGGCCACTGGCCAGTGCGACCGCAAACAGCAAAACCGAGTTTGGGGGAGAGTAGTTCTTAGAACTGTTTAGAAGTGGACAGTTCCTATAACTAAGTTCCTATAACTACTTGTTATGAAAGCGGATATAGTGCCATTTGATTGTTTATTACCTTGAGACATTTGAGTGTACTTTGTTGACCAACTGTGTATGGTATGATTATTATTTTAAGCTTTTACAAATTAATAACTTAATTGTTCATGAACGTGTTTCCATAATAATACAATCATAAGTGGATACAGTAAACGCATAAAACAGTTCAACATGGAGATAGATGGAAACAAAAACTGAAGTTTTCTTCTACCCCCGTTTTCCCCTCACACATAAGTGTGTAATTTACTCAAATGCCTTTCCTTTCATATATGTAAAATGACTTGCAGATTTATAACTTTATAACCTCTGAAGACATTATGACTGTAAACAAAAGATTTGTGCGGCTGATGCTCCTTTGGTTATGAACAGCTCGTGCTCGTGCAAGCGTGCGTGTGCTCCATGAGCGTGCACATCTCTGGTTGCAGTTTCGCTTGTCGCCAGAGGGGGTGTAGTTCTGCAAAAACTCAGAGACCTGCGTTATGCACCTTTAATAAAATTCTGTTTAGTTATCAAATGTTTTGACAATCACAATTACACCTATTGTGATGCAAATTGTTTTTTTTTAGATCCCCCCCAATCCATCTGTTTCTCTTATGTAAATAAAATATCGTGATAATACCGTATACCGTGATAAAAGCTCAATCAATTAATCGCAGCATGAAAATTTGATACCGGCACATGCCTACTAAGCAAGTAACACTGGGTACGTGTGCGATACATTACTATTTTAAGTTTTAAATATGGCTGACTGCAGTATGGGAAATGCAGTGTCCCTGTTGAAGCCAGCACACACACACAGTCTCCCACACAGAGGTCAGTATGCAGCAGACAGAACACCAGAAACATATTGGCCTACTTTTATTTATCAGGGAGGAGGAAATGATGAAGACACTCTGTCTGTGTTCTGGGACAGTTGCTGAGGTGAATGCACTGGGCTTTTTATTAAGGCAAACATTTGAATGTGTGGCATAAAACAGGGACTGGCCCAAGTTACACATCTCTTTTATTGTAGGATTTTTCACAACCTGTCCCAGAAACTGAAGCCTCTACCTCAACAGGCTTCAAAAGAAATGTGAACAAGGTAAGGATTTAAAACCATTGACATACATTACAGGTGTTTGTCAAGGAACTTTTTGTGAGTTGATTAGCCTCCCAAAAACTTGTAATGATCATGTTTGTGGTGGAATTATGTTTCAGGTGGAAACAGACTCAGTCAGGGCCCTTTACAAAAGGAGCCTATGGAGCTAGACTGCACACTAAAGGAGCCTATATGAGCTAGACTGCACACTAAAGGAGCCTATAGAGCTAGACTGCACACTAAAGGAGCCTATATGAGCTAGACTGCACACTAAAGGAGCCTATAGAGCTAGACTGCACACTAAAGGAGCCTATAGAGCTAGACTGCACACTAAAGGAGCCTATAGAGCTAGACTGCACACTAAAGGAGCCTATAGAGCTAGACTGCACACTAAAGGAGCCTATAGAGCTAGACTGCACACTAAAGGAGCCTATAGAGCTAGACTGCACACTAAAGGAGCCTATAGAGCTAGACTGCACACTAAAGGAGCCTATAGAGCTAGACTGCACACTAAAGGAGCCTATAGAGCTAGACTGCACACTAAAGGAGCCTATGGAGACTGCACACTAAAGGAGCCTATAGAGCTAGACTGCACACTAAAGGAGCCTATAGAGCTAGTCTGCACACTAAAGGAGCCTATAGAGCTAGACTGCACACTAAAGGAGCCTATAGAGCTAGACTGCACACTAAAGGAATCTATAGAGCTAGACTGCACACTAAAGGAGCCTATAGAGCTAGACTGCACACTAAAGGAGCCTATAGAGCTAGACTGCGCACTAAAGGAGCCTATAGAGCTAGACTGCACACTAAAGGAGCCTATAGAGCTAGACTGCACACTAAAGGAGCCTATGGAGACTGCACACTAAAGGAGCCTATAGAGCTAGACTGCACACTAAAGGAGCCTATGGAGACTGCACACTAAAGGAGCCTATAGAGCTAGACTGCACACTAAAGGAGCCTATAGAGCTAGACTGCACACTAAAGGAGCCTATAGAGCTAGACTGCACACTAAAGGAGCCTATAGAGCTAGACTGCACACTAAAGGAGCCTATAGAGCTAGACTGCACACTAAAGGAGCCTATAGAGCTAGACTGCACACTAAAGGAGCCTATAGAGCTAGACTGCACACTAAAGGAGCCTATAGAGCTAGACTGCACACTAAAGGAGCCTATGGAGACTGCACACTAAAGGAGCCTATAGAGCTAGACTGCACACTAAAGGAGCCTATAGAGCTAGTCTGCACACTAAAGGAGCCTATAGAGCTAGACTGCACACTAAAGGAGCCTATAGAGCTAGACTGCACACTAAAGGAATCTATAGAGCTAGACTGCACACTAAAGGAGCCTATAGAGCTAGACTGCACACTAAAGGAGCCTATAGAGCTAGACTGCGCACTAAAGGAGCCTATAGAGCTAGACTGCACACTAAAGGAGCCTATAGAGCTAGACTGCACACTAAAGGAGCCTATGGAGACTGCACACTAAAGGAGCCTATAGAGCTAGACTGCACACTAAAGGAGCCTATAGAGCTAGACTGCACACTAAAGGAGCCTATGGAGACTGCACACTAAAGGTCCAGTCCAGTTACGTACTCTGCCCTACAAAGGCAAAAGGCAGTAACTGACCAGAGTGTCAAACTGAGAAAAATGACTTTAAAGTTTTTTGTTTTGTCCAAACAAATGTATTATAGGTAGAGTAATGAAAATCTGGTGACTTGTTGCCAAGATGAAGAAATGTGTGTATCTAAACAATCTTGTGCTCAAAGTTGACCTTTGACCCTTATTTGTCAGATACTGTACTCTGCCTTTGTATTATTTACTAAAAAATAAGGAGTCGTGCAAAGGCAAAAGGCAGTAACTGACATATAATCAATATTTGCTTACCACCATTTAGAAGATAATTAACTGATCACCTTCATTAAAGTCTAATGATCATGGCATTTGTTTTAGATGACACACAAATACTTAGACATGTCGTTGTTGCTATCCAGTGCTGGGAGTGCATTCAGTTGGAGTCAATGCGTAAACTAAAAAACTTCAATTTTGTGTGCAGCAAAACCAGCAGATAGGTGACACAAAACTGTACAGTGTGAATAAATACAACAACTATCTCTGATAATTAAAAACAATCATTTATTTGAAAGAGAACGCAAATATGTCAGTTACTGCCTTTTGTCTTTGCACGACTCCTTATTTTTTAGTAAATAATACAAAGGCAGAGTACAGTATCTGACAAATAAGGGTCAAAGGTCAACTTTGAGCACAAGATTTTTTATATACACACATTTCTTCATCTGGGCAACAAGTCACCAGATTTTCATTGCTCTACCTATAATACATTTGTGTGGACAAAACAAAAAACTTTAAAGTCATTTTTCTCAGTTTGACACTCTGGTCAGTTACTGCCTTTTGCCTTTGTAGGGCAGTATAGAGCTAGACTGCACACTAAAGGAGTCTATAGAGCTAGACTGCACACTAAAGGAGCCTATAGAGCTAGACTGCACACTAAAGGAGCCTATAGAGCTAGTCTGCACACTAAAGGAGCCTATAGAGCTAGACTGCACACTAAAGGAGCCTATAGAGCTAGACTGCGCACTAAAGGAGTCTATAGAGCTAGACTGCACACTAAAGGAGCCTATAGAGCTAGACTGCACACTAAAGGAGCCTATAGAGCTAGTCTGCACACTAAAGGAGCCTATAGAGCTAGACTGCACACTAAAGGAGTCTATAGAGCTAGACTGCACACTAAATGAGTCTATAGAGCTAGACTGTACACTAAAGGAGCCTATAGAGCTAGACTGCACACTAAAGGAGTTTATAGAGCTAGACTGCACACTAAAGGAGCCTATAGAGCTAGACTGGACACTAAAGGAGCCTATAGAGCTAGACTGCACACTAAAGGAGCCTATAGAGCTAGTCTGCACACTAAAGGAGCCTATAGAGCTAGACTGCACACTAAAGGAGCCTATGGAGACTGCACACTAAAGGAGCCTATAGAGCTAGACTGCACACTAAAGGAGCCTATAGAGCTAGACTGCACACTAAAGGAGCCTATAGAGCTAGACTGCACACTAAAGGAGCCTATAGAGCTAGACTGCACACTAAAGGAGCCTATAGAGCTAGACTGCACACTAAAGGAGCCTATAGAGCTAGACTGCACACTAAAGGAGCCTATAGAGCTAGACTGCACACTAAAGGAGCCTATAGTGCTAGACTGCAAACTAAAGGAGCCTATAGAGCTAGACTGCGCACTAAAGGAGCCTATAGAGCTAGACTGCGCACTATAGGAGCCTATAGAGCTAGACTGCACACTAAAGGAGCCTATGGAGCTAGACTGCACACTAAAGGAGTCTATAGAGCTAGACTGCACACTAAAGGAGTCTATAGAGCTAGACTGCACACTAAAGGAGCCTATAGAGCTAGACTGCACACTAAAGGAGCCTATAGAGCTAGACTGCACACTAAAGGAGCCTATAGAGCTAGACTGCACACTAAAGGAGCCTATGGAGCTAGACTGCACACTAAAGGAGCCTATAGAGCTAGACTGCACACTAAAGGAGCCTATAGAGCTAGACTGCACACTAAAGGAGCCTATAGAGCTAGACTGCACACTAAAGGAGCCTATAGAGCTAGTCTGCACACTAAATGAGCCTATAGAGCTAGACTGCACACTAAAGGAGCCTATAGAGCTAGACTGCACACTAAATGAGCCTGACTGTGAGCTGAGGAGGCTCCACATTTAAAAAATAAATGCAACAGCTAGATTAAACTGATCTCAGTGAACTTATTAAACCAAGTAACACTTTTGCATGAATATTTATTAATGCAACTTTCGATTGCTTTCTTTCTCTCTCCCCCATCCCACAAAACCAATAAAACAGTTTGAGACCTATCTGCAGCTTCAATGTGCTTTTATTAAGTGTAATATTGTATGGTGATTGCAACTACATTTGCACCAGCTGGGTGGTCAAGTGTGTTCGGGTCAGTTTCATCGGGGAGAAGCTTTCTGTGGTGGTTCTGGCTCCTTTCTATGGTGGCTATATTGTGCAGAATGGCACATGCAGACACTATCTGTGATGCCCACTCTGGTGACTCTTAAGCGCCGAAGACAGTTGAAACGTGCCTTTAGGATGCCAAAGATCATCTCTAATTTTGACTATGGTTTTACTGACACATGAGGGTCATGATAGGGGGTTATTGTGTAGGTTTTGCTGTCCCAATTCAAATTAACAGTGTTTTGTACTGTACCAAATTTAACTAGCTTTCCTCAAAGCGCTGACACAACATACTCACGGAAAGTAGATTGTTATCTGTTAATTTTACTATTAATTTAAAGATTCATCTCACAGAAAATAATAATTTCACATGTTCACATAATCTCTACCTGAACATTAAGGCTGTGAAAGGACTTTCTATTAATATAATCTGCCTCATGTTCTCCTAGAGAAGTGGAGATTGCAACATGTGTTCATGCTATTGCTCCAATGACTCTATAGGGAATCCTATCATAAGATTAACCGAATAAAAAAATATTAAAATAATGCTTAACAAGTACTGTATTGTATAGTACATTTGTGAAATTTGCTTTTTGAAAGAAAAAAAAAAACGTGATGTCACCCTATCAATATTACCGACAATTTTATAAAAAGCCTCTCTTATGGACATGGTCAATAAATGAACACTATTAAACTATTAATGTACTCCTGCAGAGCGAGGACCACCTTGCGAATGGTTCGACAAACCGTGTTTTCTCCTAGATTCTGTGCATCACCGCAAGTATGTTTGCGTGTTGCGATTGCGTGCAAGTATGCAAGCACTTGCAAAAAAACGCAACGCAATCCCATTTATGGTACAGTAAGTGCATGAATTCGACGTGTAAATTATTTATGAGCGGCTCAATAAGTTCGCAAAGATAAGATATTCCTTCCGCAGAAAATCTGTATCTTTGATACAAGTAGCCTAACTATCAGGAAAGGCAAGGGGATTTTGTCTGGCTAAAAACTCTTTCTCTACGATGTGATCGTCTTACAGTTTGCGCTGAGATGTCCTCAGGATTTGAAAGAAAATGTAAAGCAATTGCAACCAACACTGGGAATTAGTTACGTCACCTATATGTTTCTTTGCTCACAGCTGATTGGTCAAACTTCAGTCTGCGATCTCGAATCCAGAACTTAACCTGCCCCGGAGCAGGTTAGCCGTGCAGCGTAAGATACCATGGCAACGAACACCGATTAAAGCCGAGCTACTTTCATAGTACCTAAAACCCAGGGTTGGCGGAAACTAAGCTGAAACATAGCTGGCTAGCCACCTAAACCGGCTTCATGGTACAGGCCCCAGGTCCATTAGTATTGAGGTCCCCCAGGGGTGTGTTTGTTTACCACTCTTATTTACACTGTACACCAATGAATATAGTTGTAAAATTCTCCGATGATACTGCTATTCTGTACAAAGATAAGGACATTCAACATTATACCACAGAGATCGCTAACTTTGTTACATGGAGTAAAGAACATCATCTTGTAATTAATGTTAGAAAAACAGAGGAAATGATTTTTGATTACAAATTTGTAGGCAATCACTCACCTATCATAATAAACAAAGAGCCTATTAGACGGTTGCTTCATACAAATATTTAGGTCTGCTTATTGACAAACTTTCACAGGGAGGGGGTAATGTTATGATATTATATTATGATAATGTTGCATCACTTACTCAAAATGGCTGTCCCTTGTGATGGAACCAAGTGGTCCCATACCCACTTCATACGAGAAAGTCATTCTGTTTTCATACACCACATATCCACTGTCCTCCTGCAAATAGTTAATGTTGGCATCCAGTCCATTCCAAGCAATGCAGAACAAAACCACAAGCAGATACTCACACTCATGCTTGTGCCACATGCAGTGACAGGGAACTGATATATAGCAAAGAAGGGTGTGGATCCCACAGGACTGCAAGATGGATCATTTCCATCCAGGAGGGGGGGGGGGGGGGGGGGGGGGGGGGGGGGGGGGGAATCTGTGTCAAAGGGTGCAACAAAGAATTGACTTTTTACGGAGGCTGAGAATTTTCTGAGTTTCTCAGAGGGTCATGTAGAGGTTTTATCATGCCTGTATTGAGTCCATCTTACTGTATGGTTTAGCAGCCTGGTTTGGTAATTTGACAGTTACTCTCAGATCTGTTGAACTGTTTGGTGTGTACGGCAATGAAAGCGGTTGGTCTGGGGGTTTACCCCAATAACCAGTCTATATTTAACAGAATTACTTATAACAGGTGAGGAAAATAACTGTGGACCCTTCTCATGTGTTTTACCCAGAGTTTGAACCACTTTCATCTGGTCGCCGTTTGCGTACTCCAAGGTTTAGATACAACCGCTATAAAAATTACTTTGTTCATTTGGCTACAAGGTTGTTAAACTTGTGCAAAGAACACAACTGTGATATGGTATTGATGCGAGTGTAAACCCCCACCCGGGTCCACTCGACCCGCTCCGAGCGAGCCTCGAACCGGGTCTCCGGCATGAGAGTCAGGCGCTCTAACAAGGAGGCTAAAGACTGCAGCCTCTAGCATCTGTCGCCAGAGCGCCTATTGAGATCAGAGGAGTGAGGTTTACTCGCACAGCAACTACTAGCTGGCCTCCGTTACACTCACCCCCTAAACCTCACTCCCATCCGGGTCACGGCACCATTGTAACAGTGTGGTTTCTGCGTTGTGTTGTATTCATTCAAGATGACACCAAATCGAGCTTAAGATGTATTTTAATTCTGTTGAATAACATAGAACAGCGGTGATCAGTTTCAGCAATCACCCTCGTGCGTTCGCAGCCATTCACTCTCTTGGCTAGCGCGAATCTAATCTCTCATTTACATAAACTACATAAACAGTTATAAGTCAACAAATTTGAAACTCATGGTCTGTACCTGTTGAATAACATAGAACAGCGGTGATCAGTTTCAGCAATCACCCTCGTGCGTTCTATAATGGAGGTGAACATTAAACTTATTACAATACATATAACAGTACATATAACACAAATCAAATGACAGACCTCTAAACACATGTATAACTCAGTATTAACCCATAAAATGGTTATACATTTATCACAATATGATTTACTCATGGAGCACTCACTCACCGCAGCCATTCACTCTCTTGGCTAGCGCGAATCTAATTGACCCTACCGGAACCAGTTCATTCTACTACCAGTTCTGGGCGGAGAGTGCGATTTAAAGGGGCCATACATGAAAATAAATGTAGCAAGTGGAAACACATCTTTGACCCGTTACACGAGTATCTTGTTATGCAGCTTTTACCTGTATTGCCCAAAACAAAATTCCCTTTTAGGGACAAATTGTTAAGTATGCTTATGATATGCAATTTCTCTCTAAAGAAACCACACTCATGCAGTTCTCTTCTGAGTCGATCATAAACTAGCACATTGCATACCTTTCCTCTATGCTGACAAATTATCTCAGCGTCATCACTACAACACACCACTGGTCATGGCTTTTGTTCACACAGGTCGTGGTGTGGGACTGATCCCGGAAATGTTACTAGGTCCTCATCCCGGCATCAATCCGAGGATGCGTTTACGCTCACACAGAAGGCACTCTTGCAATTTCCCAGGATCAACACACTGTGAAAGTGGCTCTATCGTTACACAGCACATTTGAGCTTCAGCTAGAAACGACGAGATTCATTTGTTTTATGCATTACATTTGAGCTACACCAAGAACCAATGAGAACAAATTGACATGTAGTTTGATCCACCTGCCTCCCATAGAGGTTTTTCCACAAAGACAATTGGCCTCAATGGCAAAAAAAGGGAAATTTGTAGTAGTCTGGAAGTTACTGTCCTCAACATGCCAAATAAAACAACAATTTCATGTTGGTAGCATTGCACAAAATGTGGTCAGACAAGGTCAAGGTTTAACATAATTTATTAAATACTCATAGAAGCAGTCTCACTTCTCCACTAGAAACCACAGTTTGCCCAGAAGTGGTAGCGTTTTAAACGAACATCTCTTCCTAAAAGTGCAAGAAAACAAATTAACATTCCCACAACTTCTAACACACAAGCAAAATTAAACAGTTTAAATAACCGGAAGCACTGACTTTGCCTGAAGCAACTTTGCTGACAAGAGCCAGAAGAGGGATGGCACACCTCTGTACTGCAATGGATGAAGACCTGAGACGAGAACCAAAGATGGCATTAGGAACCAAGAGACAGTTGAAAACTGACACACTGGGTACTGTACCGTTTCCTGCAGAGGAGCCAGTGATGCTGGATCTACAAATGTGAACATCTTCACAACAAAGCGCTTGTAGTGGGTTGGGAACTGCACAGATGATCCAGCCACTGGAACCAATGTGGTCAGGTAACGATCATCCTGGTAAGGGCATCTGAAAGAAGAGGCAGTCAGAAACACCTTACTGCACACTAGCTGGATAAAGACTGGCCCCAGATAGCACACGTCTCTTTGATGTTATATTTACATCTAGAAGACGTATTTTAAAGAGTGTTTGCTCATCTGCAATACGTCTATAGGACGTTTCTGTCAGATGTCAAATAGATGTTTAGAAGATGTCTTTAAGATGTAATGATTTAGAATGCACGTTAAACTGACATCTTATAAACGTCTATTTGACATCTGACAGAAACGTCCTATAGACGTATTGCAGATGAGCAAACACTCTTAAAAATACGTCTTCCAGATGTAAATATGACAAAGAAACTTGTGATATCTGGGGCCTTACTTACCCATCAACCAGAAGGTCCCACTGGGGTAGACTGAGTGGACTAGGGGTTGAAGTCGCCCAGCAATGTCCCAGCATCAGGACAATATTGGGGTCGGTCCTCTCCAAAATGCGCACCTCAACATACACAGGTTCCCGCAGAACTTTTGTGACCGGATAATCAGCATCACTGTAGTAGGATGTGTACGCCTCATCCCCTGAGGAAGAGTACAGTGCTTAACTTGAAACTGCTGCAACCTGGAGTCTTAGAAATGCTTTAGGCATAAATGGGACAGACACTTACCTTCTGCACAGCCTTTGGTGACACATTGACCATTTGCAAGTCTAAGCTCCACCCTGAGGAGTCCAGGAGCAGCTACTGGTGGAGGTGGAGGAACAGTGTTGACCTCCACAACCAGAGCTTCCACAGAAGTACCAGAGTACCTACACTGGAAGAGAAGCCTGGACAACAAACCGTGAGCTTGTATGCTTTTGTCAAAGACAAACATTTATGATAATGTTGCATCACTTACTCAAAATGGCTGTCCCTTGTGATGGAACCAAGTGGTCCCATACCCACTTCATACGAGGAGGTCATTCTGTTTTCATACACCACATATCCACTGTCCTCCTGCAAATAGTAACCGTTGGCATCCAGTCCATTCCAAGCAATGCAGAACAAAACCACAAGCAGCTACTCACCATCATGCTTGTGCCACATGCAGTGACAGGGAACTGATATATAGCAAAGAAGGGTGTGGATCCCACAGGACTGCAAGCTGGATCATTTCCATCCAGGAGACGGACTGAATCCAGGCTCAATCGAGGCAGCGTAACATCTCTAGCCACAACTACCACAAACTGACCATCTCTTATGCACTGGACAGTCACTGGAACAAGGTTCAAGAGCAGGTTATTGCTGAAGATCAGTTTAACATGAACACCTTTAAATGGACTCAACTCTTACCTGCCTTCCCATAGTAACACTGCTGTCCATTAAAGCAGCAGTTGATAGCTGCACACTCAGCACCACTGATACCAGGTGGTCCACATTGGACCTGCTCATAATCAGCTACAGTACATTTGTCAAGGGGCTCTGCCTTTGCCACTGGCTGCTTAGGCTGAAACTGCTGACTAGATTGCTGTTGAACTGACTGAGGAAACTGACTAGCTTGCTGTTGAACTGACTGGGAAACTGACTAGCTTGCTGTTGAAACTGCTGAGGAAACCGTTGACTAGCTTGCTGTTGAACTGACTGAGGAAACTGTTGACTAGCTTGCTGTTGAACTGATTGAGGAAACTGTTGACTAGCTTGCTGTTGAACTGATTGAGGAAACTGTTGACTAGCTTGCTGTTGAACTGACTGAGGAAACTGTGGACTAGCTTGCTGTTGAAACTGCTGAGGAAACGGTTGACTAGCTTGCTGTTGAACTGACTGAGGAAATCGTTGACTAACTTGCTGTTGAACTGACTGTTGAAACTGCGGAGAAAACTGTTGACTAGCTTGCTGTTGAGCTGGTTGTTGAAACCCCTGGTCAGTTTGCTGGAACATCAGAGTTTGAGGATTCTGGGGAAGATTACTCCACTGTGGAACAGCATGACAGAGGGCACAGAACCAAACACAAAGTGCCAGAGACTGACTAGCACACCAACTTCCTGCCATTGTTCAACCGCTAGTCACACTGCTGAAATGCTGCCCTTTGGTCTTTTTGTACATTAGAATTTTTATTAATGTATCCCTCCCTCTTCATTAACAGTCATGATTCTCCAGACTTGTATGAGGGGGAGTTTCCATGGGTGATTCCATTGGTTCATAAGAATAAATATTCCTTGTTTTTTTCCACCCTTATTAAACATACATAAAATCACATATTAGTGGATTTCGCACTGGAGGTGATGTTGGGAGAAACTTGGCTTTTTCGAAAATTTAAATCAATTGAACCAGTTGTGTTTCGAAATACAACATACTAGTTTTACGCAGCACGTTTGAGCTTCAGCAAGAACCAATGAGGTTCATTCTCGTGTAACACAGCACGTTTAAGTATCGAAAAGAACAAATGAGGTTCATTCTCGTGTATCACAGCATGTGTGAGCTTCTGCAAGAACAAGTGAGATTAATTCTCATGTGTTACGCAGCACGTTTGAGCTTCAGCAAGAACCAGTGAGGTTCAATCTAAGCCCCTTTCACACAGAGATTCTGGAAAATATACAGATAATTTGTCCTGGGATTGTTTGATTTTGGTTCATTCACACTGCCAGTGATTTTACGGAATTTGTGAGTGTGTTTACACACATCACGAAGATCCTGTAAAGACATGTGACGTAATATCTCCACAGCGTCTAATCAGGTCTGTATACGTCAAATTCTGTGTAGATTCTGTGATACCAGTTAAAAGGGGTTAAACATTTCTCAAATAACAAGCCTTATATCACCAAGGATGTTAAAGAGTTATAAATCAGAAACATTTGGGTTTTTAACAACGGGACCCTGAACTTATAAAACTGGCTCAGAAAAAGCTTAATCATATAATAAGAGAAACTCGTAACGATTACAGAGATTTAATTGATATTGATCTGAGTAAAAATCCAAAAAAGCTGTGGTCCAAGGTAAGGTGTATAATTAATATTACATCTAAAAGGATAAACATGAAGGTTGTAATAATGAGACACTGGCAAATGAGCTTAATGAGTTTTATTATAGGTTTGATGTTAATTCTAGTGTCTCAGGTGCTGCGGTTATCACTCCGCCCAAGCAGCAGTGCCTTGCCTTCTGATAATATAGTTCCCAATATTTATACGGTTAAAAGATGGCTGTGTCTCATATGACCTTATTTGTACACTCTGTAACTATACTAATCACAACATGTAAATAGGAAAATGTTTGCGTTATTTTGTCACTTATTAGGATTAGTATGCTAGCTGTAGCCATTTACATCCAGTCTTTGTGCTAAGCTAGGCTAGCGGTGGGTGCGTCAAACAGTTACAGCATGCACGAAGATGAAAAATGTATGTATGGACTTATCAAACTCTGGGGGATACAGTGAATAAACCTTCAGGAGTGGAACTCTGTACAAGCCTAGAGTGGCTTCGTTCCCTCCTTGCATTGTTTTGTACTTGTACTAAACATGCTAAACAAATAAACTAATAAGCTAAAGTCCAAAAACGTCGGAGTGTTCCTTTAAAGGTGCCATATGTCAAAAAATCAATTCAAACTCCACATATTCCATACCAGATGGGGGCAGAATACCTCCAGAAAGTTGGCCTACTCTAGTCTGTTTTTTAGTTTCAGGTTGTTAATCTTCTAAAACCGTCAAATAGTCCGCTTTGTCCCGCCAAAGCCTATTTTGATCGGTGAGGGATGTAGACTAGAATGACTGCTGCCGCTGCGCTTGACAGGGTGAGTAGAGAGAGAGAGAGAGAGAGAGAGAGAGAGAGCGCACACTCTCACGTCTTCAAACAACACGAGCGCGGTCCTGCTCTCTCTCCCTCGCGTATATTAATCAAATCAATTGACACGATAGTAAGACCGCAGTTTCACGTGGAGCATTTGGAGATTTTTAGAGATTAAAGAGATACAAGCAGTGCGAGTTATTCGTGTGTTGCAGTTTGGCTGGTGGTTATGTATGTTGCCCGCATACCGCCTCCCATGGCCGAAACTGGTATTACAACACCTGTCGGGCCGGCGCTAGTAATTTAGCATGCTAATTTAGGTTTATATCTCGGCAGCACTATAACTTGTCAATTTTTAAATACATCATTGCACTTATTTCTTCTCATTCTTTTGATGCGTGTAGCTCATTTTTTGGATATTGTTACCTCAATTTTGACATATGGCACCTTTAAGGCAGAGTTTAAGGACCATCTTGATCCTAATCAGTTTCCCTACCAAATCAATACGGGCACTGATGAGGCTATCCTTACTGTGGTGCATCATGTCTTAAAACATCTGGAGGATCCCAAGGCTTATGCCAGGGTTTTTATTCTTGATCTGAGCTCTGCTTTTAATACCGTGCAGGCGCACTGTATGCTCTTAAAACTAAATGGTATGGCTAATCCATACAGCATTAAATGGTTTCATGCATTCCTTACTGGTAGGACTCAAGTTAAAATCAAGCAGACTGTCTGAGTGCAGGTCCATTAGTATTGAGGTCCCCCAGGGGTGTGTTTGTTCACCACTCTTATTTACACTGTACACCAATGAATATAGTTGTAAAATTCTCCGATGATACTGCTATTCTGTATAAAGATAAGGACATTCAACATTATACCAAAGAGATCGCTAACTTTGTTACATGGAGTAAAGAACATCATCTTGTAATTAATGTTAGAAAAACAGAGGAAATGATTTTTGATTACAAATGTGTAGGCAATCACTCACCTATCATAATAAACAATGAGCTTATTAGACCGGTTGCTTCATACAAATATTTAGGTCTGCTTATTGATAAACTTTCACAGCGGGGGGCATGTGGATAATCTGAGTCGAAGGGTGCAACAAAGAATTTACTTTTTACGGAGGCTGAGAATTTGAGTATCTCAGAGGGCATGTAGATGTTTTATCATGCCTGTATTGAGTCCATCTTACTGTATGGTTTAGCAGCCTGGTTTGGTAATTTGACAGTTACTCTCAGATCTGTTGAACTGTTTGGTGTGTACGGCAATGAAAGCGGTTGGTCTGGGGGTTTACCCCAATATCCAGTCTATATTTTACAGAATTACTTATAAACAGGTGAGGAAAATAACTGTGGACCCTTCTCATGTGTTTTACCCAGAGTTTGAACCACTTTCATCTGGTCGCCGTTTGCGTACTCCAAGGTTTAGATACAACCGCTATAAAAATTACTTTGTTCATTTGGCTACAAGGTTGTTAAACTCGTGCAAAGAACACAACTGTGATATTATGGTATTGATGCGAGTATCTTGTTATGCATCTTTTACCTGTATTGCCCAAAACAAAATTCTGTTTTAGGGACAAATTGTTAAGTATGCTTATGATATGCAATTTCTCTCTAAAGAAACCACACTCATGCAGTTCTCTTCTGAGTCGATCATAAACTAGCACATTGCATACCTTTCCTCTATGCTGACAAATTATCTCAGCGTCATCACTACAACACACCACTGGTCATGGCTTTTGTTCACACAGGTCGTGGTGTGGGACTGATCCCAGAAATGTTACTAGGTCCTCATCCCGGCATCAATCCGAGGATGCGTTTACGCTCACACAGAAGGCACTCTTGCAATTTCCCAGGATCAACACACTGTGAAAGTGGCTCTATCGTTACAGCACGTTTGAGCTTCAGCTAGAAACAACGAGATTCATTTGTTTTATGCATTACATTTGAGCTACACCAAGAACCAATGAGAACAAATTGACATGTGGTTTGATCCACCTGCCTCCCATAGAGATTTTTCCACAAAGACAATTGGCCTCAATGGCAAAAAAAAAAGGGAAATTTGTAGTCTGGAGGTTGTCCTCAACATGCCAAATAAAACAACAATTTCATGTTGGTAGCATTGCATAAAATGTGGTCAGACAAGGTCAAGGTTTAACAGTTTATTAAATACTCATAGAAGCAGTCTCACTTCTCCACTAGAAACCACAGTTTGCCCAGAAGTGGTAGTGTTTAAACGAACATCTCTTCCTAAAAGTGCAAGAAAACAAATTAACATTCCCACAACTTCTAACACACAAGCAAAATTAAACGGTTTAAATAACCAGAAGCACTGACTTTGCCTGAAGCAACTTTGCTGACAAGAGCCGGAAGAGGGATGGCACACCTCTGTACTGCAATGGATGAAGACCTGAGACGAGAACCAAAGATGGCATTAGGAACCAAGAGACAGTTGAAAACTGACACACTGGGTACTGTACCGTTTCCTGCAGAGGAGCCAGTGATGCTGGATCTACAAATGTGAACATCTTCACAACAAAGCGCTTGTAGTGGGTTGGGAACTGAAGACCAGATGATCCAGCCACTGGAACCAATGTGGTCAGGTAACGATCATCCTGGTAAGGGCATCTGAAAGAAGAGGCAGTCAGAAACACCTTACTGCACACTAGCTGGATAAAGACTGGCCTTACTTACCCATCAACCAGAAGGTCCCACTGGGGTAGACTGAGTGGACTAGGGGTTGAAGTCGCCCAGCAATGTCCCAGCATCAGGACAATGTTGGGGTCGGTCCTCTCCAAAATGCGCACCTCAACATACACAGGTTCCCGCAGGACTTTTGTGACCGGATAATCAGCATCACTGTAGTAGGATGTGTACGCCTCGTCCCCTGAGGAAGAATACAGTGCTTAACTTGAAACTGCTGCAACCTGGAGTTTTAGAAATGCTTTAGGCATAAATGGGACAAACACTTACCTTCTGCACAGCCTTTGGTGACACATTGACCATTTGCCAGTCTAAGCTCCACCCTGAGGGGTCCAGGAGCAGCTACTGGTGGAGGTGGAGGAACAGTGTTGACCTCCACAACCAGAGCTTCCACAGAAGTACCAGAGTACCTACACTGGAAGAGAAGCCTGGACAACAAACCATGAGCTTGTATGCTTTTGTCAAAGACGAACATTTATGATAATGTTGCATCACTTACTCAAAATGGCTGTCCCTTGTGATGGAACCAAGTGGTCCCATACCCACTTCATACGAGGAGGTCATTCTGTTTTCATACACCACATATCCACTGTCCTCCTGCAAATAGTAACCGTTGGCATCCAGTCCATTCCAAGCCATGCAGAACAAAACCACAAGCAACTACTCACACTCATGGTTGTGCCACATGCAGTGACAGGGAACTGATATATAGCAAAGAAGGGTGTGGATCCCACAGGACTGCAAGCTGGATCATTTCCATCCAGGAGACGGACTGAATCCAGGCTCAATCGAGGCAACGTAACATCTCTAGCCACCACTACCACAAACTGACCATCTCTTATACACTGGACAGTCACTGGAACAAGGTTCAAGAGCAGGTTATTGCTGAAGATCAGTTTAACAAGAACACCTTAACATGGAGTCAACTCTTACCTGCCTTCCCATAGTAGCACTGCTGTCCGTTAAAGCAGCAGTTGATAGCTGCACACTCAGCACCACTGATACCAGGTGGTCCACATTGGACCTGCTCATAATCAGCTATAGTACATTTGTCAAGGGGCTCTGCCTTTGCCACTGGCTGCTTAGGAAACTGTTGACTAGCTTGCGGTTGAACTGACTGAGGAAACTGTTGACTAGCTTGCTGTTGAAACTGCTGAGGAAACTGTTGACTAGCTTGCTGTTGAACTGACTGAGGAAACCGTTGACTAGCTTGCTGTTGAAACTGCTGAGGAAACTGTTGACTAGCTTGCTGTTGAAACTGCTGAGGAAACTGTTGACTAGCTTGCTGTTGAGCTGGTTTTTGACTAGCTTGCTGTTGAAACTGCTGAGGAAACCGTTGACTAGCTAGCTTGCTGTTTGACTCTGACTGTTGACTACTGCTGTGAAACTGAGAACCGTTGACTAGCTTGCTGTTGAAACTGCTGAGGAAACCGTTGACTAGCTTGCTGTTGAACAGACTGTTGACTAGCTTGCTGTTGAGCTGGTTGTTGAAACCGCTGGTCAGTTTGCTGGAACATCAGAGTTTGAGGATTCTGGGGAAGATTACTCCACTGTGGAACAGCATGACAGAGGACACAGAACCAAACACAAAGTGCCAGAGACTGACCAGCACACCAACTTCCTGCCATTGTTCAACAGCTAGTCACACTGTTGAAATGCTGCCCTTTGGTCTTTTTGTACACTACAGATTTTGGCTAATTAATGATAATCCCTCCCTCTTCATTAACAGTCATGATTCTCCAGACTTGTATGAGTGGGAGTTTCCATGGGTGATTCCATTGGTTCATAAGAATAAATATTCCTTGTTTTTTTTCCACCCTTATTAAACATACATAAAATCACATATTAGTGGATTTCGCACTGGAGGTGGTGTTGGGAGAAACTTGGCTTGTTCGAAAATTTGAGTCAATTGAACCAGTTGTGTTTCGAAATATAACACACTGGTGTTACGCAGCACGTTTGAGCTTCAGCAAGAACCAATGAGGTTCATTCTCGTGTAACACAGCACGTTTAAGTATCGAAAGAACAAATGAGGTTCATTCTCGTGTATCACAGCATGTGTGAGCTTCTGCAAGAACAAGTGAGATTAATTCTCATGTGTTACGCAGCACGTTTGAGCTTCAGCAAGAACCAGTGAGGTTCATTCTAAGCCCCTTTCACACAGATTCTGGAAAATATACAGATAATTTGTCCTGGGATCATTTGATTTTGGTTAATTTACACTGCCAGTGATTTTACGGAATTTGTGAGTGTGTTACACACATCACGAAGATCCCGTAAAGACATGTGACATGTAATATCTCCACAGCGTCTAATCAGGTCTGCATACGTCAAATTCTGTGTAGATTCTGTGATACCAGTTCAAAGGGGTTAAACATTTCTCTAATAACAAGCCTTATATCACCAAGGATGTTAAAGAGTGTATAAATCAGAAACATTTGGGTTTTTTTAACAACGGGACCCTGAACTTATAAAACTGGCTCAGAAAAAGCTTAATCATATAATAAGAGAAACTCGTAACGATTACAGAGATTTAATTGATATTGATCTGAGTAAAAATCCAAAAAAGAAGGTTGTAATAATGAGACACTGGCAAATGAGCTTAATGAGTTTTATTATAGGTTTGATGTTAATTCTAGTGTCTCAGGCGCTGCGGTTATCACTCCGCCCAAGTAGCAGTGCTTCGCCTTCTGATATTATAGTTCCCAATATTTATATGGTTAAAAGATGGCTGTGTCTCATATGACCTTGTTATTTGTACACTCTGGAACTATACAAATCACAACATGTAAATAGGAAAATGTTTGCGTTATTTTGTCACTTATTAGGATTAGTATGCTAGCTGTAGCCATTTACATCCAGTCTTTGTGCTAAGCTAGGCTAGCGGTGGGTGCGTCAAACAGAGTTACAGCACGCATGGAGATGAAAAATGTATGTATGGACTTATCTAACTCTGGGGGATACAGTGAATCTAAAGTCCAAAAAAGTCAGAGTGTTCCTTTAAGGCAGAGGTTAAGGACCATCTTGATCCTTATCAGTTTCCCTACCAAATCAATACGGGCACTGATGATGCTATCCTTACTGTGGTGCATCATGTCTTAAAACATCTGGAGGATCCCAAGGCTTTTGCCAGGGTGTCATTTCTTGATCTGAGCTCTGCTTTTAATACCGTGCAGCCGTACTGTATGCTCTTAAAACTAAATGGTATGGCTGTTAATCCCTACAGCATTAAATGGTTTCATGCATTCCTTACTGGTAGGACTCAAGTTAAAATCAAGCAGACTCTGTCTGAGTGCAGGTCCATTAGTATTGAGGTCCCCAGGGGTGTGTTTGTTCACCACTCATATTTACCCTGTACACCAATGAATATAGTTGTAAAATTCTCCGATGATACTGCGATTCTGTATAAAGATAAGGACATTCAACATTATACCACAGAGATCGCTAACTTTGTTACATGGTGTAAAGAACATCATCTTGTAATTAAAGTTAGAAAAACAGAGGAAATGATTTTTGATTACAAATCTGTAGGCAATCACTCACCCATCATGATAAACAATGAGCCTATTAGTCCCGATGCTTCATACAAATATTTAGGTCTGCTTATTGATAAACTTTCATGGGGGGGGGGTACATGTGGATAGTCTGTGTCGAAGGGTGCAACAAAGAATTGACTTTTTACGGAGGCTGAGAATTTGAGTATCTCAGAGGGCCATGTAGATGTTTTATCATGCCTTTGAGTCCATCTTACTGTATGGTTTAGCAGCCTGGTTTGGTAATTTGACAGTTACTCTCAGATCTGTTGAACTGTTTGGTGTGTACGGCAATGAAAGCGGTTGGTCTGGGGGTTTACCCCAATATCCAGTCTATATTTAACAGAATTACTTATAAACAGGTGAGGAAAATAAATGTGGACCCTTCTCATGTGTTTTACCCAGAGTTTGAACCACTTTCATCTGGTTGCAGTTTGCTTACTCCAAGGTTTAGATACAACCGCTATAAAAAAAATTCTCATTTGGCTACAAGGTTGTTAAACTCTTGCAAAGAACACAACTGTGATATTATGGTATTGATGCGAGTATCTTGTCATGCAGCTTTTACCTGTATTGCCCAAAACAAAATTCCCTTATAGGGACAAATTGTTAATATGCTTATGATCTGCAATGTCTCTAAAGAAACTACACTCATGCAGTTCTCTTCTGAGTCAATCATAAACTAGCACATTGCATACCTTTCCTCTATGCTGACAAAGTATCTCAGCGTCATCACTACGACACACCATTGGTCCTGGCTTTTGTTCACACAGGTGGTGGTGTGGGACTGATCCCGGCAATGTTACTAGGTCCTCATCCCGGCATCAATCCGAGGATGTGTTTGCGCTCACACAGAAGGCACTCTAGCAATTTCCCAGGATCAACACACTGTGAAAGTGGCTCTATCATTACACAGCACGTTTGAGCTTCAGCTAGAAACAACGAGATTCATTTGTTTTATGCATTACATTTGAGCTACACCAAGAACCAATAAGAACAAATTGACATGTGGTTTGATCCACCTGCCTCCCATAGAGTTTTCCAAAAAGACAATTGGCCTCAATGGCAAACAAAAAAAAAAAACGAAGGGAAATTAGTAGTCTAGAGGGTTACTGTCCTCATACCAAATAAAAGAACAATTTCATGTTGGTAGCATTGCACAAAATGTGGTCAGACAAGGTCAAGGTTTAACATAATTTATTAAATACTCATAGAATCAGTCTCACTTCTCCACTAGAAGCCACAGTTTGCCCAGAAGTGGTAGCGTTTAAACGAACATCTCTTCCTAAAAGTGCAAGAAAACAAATTAACATTCCCACAACTTCTAACACAGAAGCAAAATTAAACAGTTTAAATAACAGGAAGCACTGACTTTGCCTGGAGCAACTTTGCTGACAAGAGCCAGAAGAGGGATGGCACACCTCTGTACTGCAATGGATGAAGACCTGAGACGAGAACCAAAGCTGGCATTAGGAACCAAGAGACAGTTGAAAACTGACACACTGGGTACTGTACCGTTTCCTGCAGAGGAGCCAGGGATGCTGGATCTACAAATGTGAACATCTTCACAACAAAGCGCTTGTAGTGGGTTGGGAACTGAAGACCAGATGATCCAGCCACTGGAACCAATGTGGTCAGGTAACGATCATCCTGGTAAGGGCATCTGAAAGGAGAAGAGGCAGTCAGAAACACCTTACTGCACACTAGCTGGATAAAGACTGGCCTTACTTACCCATCAACCAGAAGGTCCCACTGGGGTAGACTGAGTGGACTAAGGGTTGAAGTCGCCCAGCAATGTCCCAGCATCAGGAAATATTGGGGTCGGTCCTCTCCAAAATGCACACCTCAACATACACAGGTTCCCGCAGGACTTTTGTGACCGGATAATCAGCATCACTGTAGTAGGATGTGTACGCCTCGTCCCCTGAGGAAGAGTACAGTGCTTAACTTGAAACTGCTGCAACCTGGAGTTTTAGAAATGCTTTAGGCATAAATGGGACAAACACTTGCCTTCTGCACAGCCTTTGGTCACACATTGACCATTTGCCAGTCTAAGCTCCACCCTGAGGGGTCCGGGAGCAGCTACTGGTGGAGGTGGAGGAACAGTGTTGACCTCCACAACCAGAGCTTCCACAGAAGTACCAGAGTACCTACACTGGAAGAGAAGCCTGGACAACAAACCGTGAGCTTGTATGCTTTTGTCAAAGACGAACATTTATGATAATGTTGCATCACTTACTCAAAATGGCTGTCCCTTGTGATGGAACCAAGTGGTCCCATACCCACTTCATACGAGGAAGTCATTCTGTTTTCATACACCACATATCCACTGTCCTCCTGCAAATAGTAAATGTTGGCATCCAGTCCATTCCAAGCAATGCAGAACAAAACCACAAGCATATACTCACACTCATGCTTGTGCCACATGCAGTGACAGGGAACTGATATATAGCAAAGAAGGGTGTGGATCCCACAGGACTGCAAGCTGGATCATTTCCATCCAGGAGACAGACTGAATCCAGGCTCAACTGAGGCAGCGTAACATCTCTAGCCACAACTACCACAAACTGACCATCTCTTATACACTGGACAGTCACTGGAACAAGGTTCAAGAGCAGGTTATTGCTAAAGATCAGTTTAACAAGAACAGGAACACCTTTACATGGACAAAACTCTTACCTGCCTTCCCATAGTAGCACTGCTGTCCATTAAAGCAGCAGTTGATAGCTGCACACTCAGCACCACTGATACCATGTGGTCCACATTGGACCTGCTCATAATCAGCTACAGTACATTTGTCAAGGGGCTCTGCCTTTGCCACTGGCTGCTTAGGCTGAAACTGTTGACTAGCTTGCTGTTGAACTGACTGAGGAAACCGTTGACTAGCTTGCTGTTGAACTGACTGGGGAAACCGTTGACTAGCTTGCGGTTGAAACTGCTAAGGAAACCGTTGACTAGCTTGCTGTTGAACTGACTGAGGAAACCGTTGACTAGCTTGCTGTTGAACTGACTGGGGAAACCGTTGACTAGCTTGCGGTTGAAACTGCTGAGGAAACTGTTGACTAGCTTGCTGTTGAACTGACTGTTGAAACTGCAGAGAAAACTGTTGACTAGCTTGCTGTTGAACTGACTATTGACTAGCTTGCTGTGGAGCTGGTTTTTAAAACCGCTGGTCAGTTTGCTGGAACATCAGAGTTTGAGGATTCTGGGGAAGATTACTCCACTGTGGAACAGCATGACAGAGGGCACAGAACCAAACACAAAGTGCCAAAGACTGACCAGCACACCAACTTCCTGCCATTGTTCAAAAGCTAGTCACACTGTTGAGACGCTGCCCTTTGGTCTTTTTGTACTCTACAGATTTTGGCTAATTAAGCATAATCCCTCCCTCTTCATTAACAGTCATGATTCTCCAGACTTGTATGAGTGGGAGTTTCCATGGGTGATTCCATTGGTTCATAAAATTAAATATTCCTTGTTTTTTTTTCACCATTATTAAATATACATAAAAGCAGATATTAGTAGTGGTGGGGGCAGATCGAGTCTTTGTGAAACACTGAAACGGTTTGAAGCAAATGTGCAGAATTGTGTCGAGGCTTTGAAACAATCCGACACTTTTCTGCACAGTGACACAGTGGTCAGAACGGTGTAAATGCAACATAAACCGGGTCAAACATGCATAAAAACACCTTTTACAAATCTGTTTCAAATTTTTTATTGAAAGTAAAATCTTTCAAAACAATTATCTAATCATCTAATAAGATTATCAAGTGTCTATATGTTCTTTTTTCAATCGTCAGGGTTTGTTTGGTTTGTATGAATGGCTCAGCTAAACATGCTAATTCATACTTTGCAGTCACGTGAAAAGACTAACATACTCGGAATGTGTGATCCATACACAGCACCCGCTGATTGCTTTGAAGCTGACAAAGTCTCTACCAGACTTGGAGTAACTGTAAGTAAGTAATAAGTAGACGGAGTACTACAGTAACGTGTCATTCATTCTCCATGTATTCATCTTCTCATATCATATCATATCAAATCAAATCACGTACAGATGAACGCGTTCTCGCCATCTACTGGCGAACATGTAAGCGTGTTTATGTTAAGATTACACGATTGACATAGTGCATCCAATCACACAACAACTATCTGGCATGTTGTTTACACCTCAAAACACCAACTTTTGTATATTAAAACTGGCGACGTCCAGGCAAGATCCTTGATTAGTTTACTGGGTTTCGACGTTCTTGCCGGCCAGCCAGTATTTATGACGTCACGTGCAAAGTATGAATAACACGTTTCAGCTTCCTCAAGAACCAGTGAGGTTTTACACAGCACGTTTGAGCTTCAGCAAGAACATGAGAATGAACCTCATTGGTACACAGCACATTTGAGCTTCCAGAAGAACCAATGAGAACAAATTGACGGGTGCTTTATGATTCGCCTACCGCTACTCCATAGAGGTTTTCCTTTTAGAGGGACATTTTTTTTTAATTTGATTTGATTTATTAGACTGTAAAAATAATAAATGCATACAAGATGCCATCACAGGGACATTTATCAGAACTGTCGAGGATAACACAAGAAAGTTACAAACTTATTTCCATTGTGGTCCTTGTTGTTGTCTGATAAAGATGGCAAGGCAAGCTACAGATGACTAAAAAGTGCCCTATACACTCAAACACATCCAAATACATATAAAATAAACATAAAATACATACACTAAAATAATAAATATTTCAAAATCTACATAAAAATGTATCTAATTAGCATTTAGCAACCATTCACCACATGCTCGATTAAAACATCGATCTGACTGACTAGACTTAATCTCAACTTGGAGTTCATTCCATTGCCATGTACAAAAAGGTGTTTTGCCCAGAACAGCTCTTAAATCTACATGGGACTATGTTTGTGGCACTGCCTCTAGTTGAGTAGCTGTGAGAGTTCCAAATAAGCTTAAAATAATCTTTAAAATAACTTGGCTCATTCCTATACAAAATCTTTCGTGTTAAACTCAGTTGTAACTGTCTCACCCTGTTTTCGACTGTCAGCCATTTTAAATTCTTAAGTTCAGAAGAGCCGACATGGTTCCTATTGTTGAGATTTAAAATCAACCTGACTAATTTATTCTGTGCCGTTTGAAGCTTTTATCCTCTTGGCCGTGCTGATGTACCATGTAGTACAAGCATAATCGAAGTGCGGCTGAATCACAGCATTTGCTAACATTATTAGAGTTTCTTTATTTAGAAAATGAGCCTTACGTGCCAGAAATTTAATTCTTTGGTTCACTTTTGTGATAACCCTTTGGCCCATATTTTCTCCACTCAAAGAACTATCTAAATCACAGCATAAATATTTAACACACACACACACACACACACACACACACACACACACACACACACACACACACACACACTAGATCTGATGATGGACCTGCGCCTGAACCCGAAGACAACGCATCCCCGAAGTGTTACTAGTCTCTCCCCTGTGAAGGCCTCCTTCCCTTTACCTCTGTACAGATAAAACGTTGTCGGGATAATAACGGTTCACAATCACACGGATACACAAGAAGCGCAGAAGCAAAAAATTCTGTATTATGAATTTTTAAGGCCAGACAAATAATTTGTTGAGGTCCATTTGTAAAGAAATACTACACGCCTGGACAGATATATATATATTCAAACGCGCATATCTATAGACTAAACACGTAATACGCATGTGCACGCCGTCACCGTTTTCTCAGATTCGCGTTTTTGAAGTTTACGCGGAGATGATAACCTTTTCTTCAAAATTATTCAACGCCTGCTGTAAGAGCCATAAGTCGCTTCTCTTTATATAGATGTGGAATAAATAATTGTGTGCATTAAGCAATCAATAAGTAATTAGGAGTAAATAATTTTATATGTGTAATATAATATTTTGTATTAACAATGATGTCATTTCCGGCAAGAACGGTTAGTTTTTTCTTGTGAAGCAATGTTGGAGCGAGACAGTTTTTTGACCGTGTAACATTTTCCAGTTAAAGGGTACCTATTATGGCATTTAAAATGTTCCTAATAATGTTCTGGGAGTCCCCAACAACAGTTTTACATGCATGCAATGACAAAAAAACACTTTTGTTGTCTTATAATATGCATTTATTTTTACCTGATTTGCTCACCGACTCCCATATGAATCGTTTAGCGAGTCATTTTTCCAAACCCCGCCTTTGCGTGACGCTAATCTGTGGTGATATGTTAGACACCCAGCCGACGGGGTGTCATTGGTTGTTGCGCTAGATCTTACCCAGATACAACAGTGCTATTTTCTGATTGGCTAACAACACCAGACGAACAACACCAGAGGAGACCAGGGTTGCCAGGTCTGCACAACAAAACCAGCCCAATTGCTCATCAAACTAACCCAATCACGGCCAAAAATATTCAAATAGCGTTCCCGGGTGTTTCCTCAATAACAATCATGTTCCAGTGGATAAAACAATCGCGTCAACCAGCGTGCACTACACAAACAACCCGCGGAAACAGTGCAGGCATACGGACCTGGCAACACTGGAGGAGACGCGCTTGAATCCTGCCGGTTCCACAGTGAGTGAGTTTTGGGCACTGCGGCATATTAAATATATTACAAATAGTTTTTCAGCGCGAGAAATACAATGTGTGGCCGGAGAGCGTGACAAAAGACCGAAATGAGTGACTGTCACGCTCAATGCTTGATGCGTGACACTTGAGAGCCCTGTGACAACTCCATTAACAACGACAAACACTTCACATATTTCAATACAATTGACATTGAAGACCTAAGTTAGCTGCTAGAAGCTGCGCTGTGCCTGTGCGTACACAACACACAAAATAATTATAGAACATGATACAAACATAAAAGCAACAGCCTACTTACAGATTGTGATTCGGAGAAGGAAGCTGATCCAAATAAACTCGGTACTGAACCTCCCTCCTTCAGTATCAGCCGGCTCGCAAATTCATACTTTATAGCATTTAGGTTTGTGAAGCAATCATCTTCAAAATGACGCGAACACAGAACAAGTTCGGGCTATAATACTTCTGTGGTATAGTTATGAACTGTAGCCACTGTCTTCAAATGCTCCTCACTGGGCAGATGAAAAAAGTTTGCTTTTGCGTCGCACTTCAAAACACAGCAGCGTCTCGTCGACATGATGTTTTCCCTGGTGTCTCCTAATGCAATGAGTGGGCGTATCTTATTCAAATAACTTGGACAAGTGACGTACGAAAGTGCATCGTTCGTCTATCGATTCATATCAACGACTCAGAGTCGACTCTTACTTTTGAGAGATAATAACTTTGTATACGGTGAACTTTCATATTTAAAACTTTGCAGGATGTTTTCGTTCACTTAGATCTATGTTACACACTACATGAAAGGTAATTTTCAAAATTCCATGATAGGTACCCTTTAATTTTGTTATTAAACTTGACAGAAAGGAAGTTGCTGGACTATGGTATGTTATTCGAGTTCAAATCACGCTCACCTAAATATGAAGAAGCAACAAAGATGAATATCAAGACGGATTGCTATCACATTGAAAGTCAAAAACTCGCACGATGGATATGGAAAGTGAAACTAAAAGGCGCGGGCGGCGCGCACTTGATTCCGTGGCAAGGACGTCGTTGGAAAGGACTCGTCTGTGAACGAACATTACGTTTCATGATCGTGGATTATGAATAGCGGACATTGGTGCTTTATGCTACGGTGGATTTAATGAAACAGCCCATCGCAGAGAAGATCGTTATCACTCTACAAAGTTCCATTATTTGAGGTAACGGACTTTGAACCAGCTATTAAGTTTACAAATGCATGTTTGAAGAAGCTGAAATGCACACGTTACATACAGAAAGGTATTTAGCGTGCTTTTAATCGTGTGCAAGCAGTTTGCATTGGTGGAATTAAGATGGCTGAAGGAGGAGAGGATAACGTGGCAGTTTTTGAACACAAGAGGGCACCTAAACCAACTGAAAGAGCATCAGAGGAGCAACTGCACAGACGCATTGGACAGAGAAGAGCGAAATTATCAGCTCTTACCAGTAAGATCAACGCTATTGAAAAGTTGATGATTGATGAAGAAAATCTGCAGAATGTACAAGATTTGATGCAATTTGACTTTGTACAATTGATGACTGAGTTTAAGGATTTAAATTCACAAATTCAAGAGATTTTGCCTCAAGATGAAAAGATTGCAGATCAACAAATTTGGTTTCAGCCTAAAATGGATTCCATGAGTCTTTTTGAAAATAAAACAAAAAGCTGGATTGCTGCTGTTGGTGATAAAAAAAGGCCAAGATGACGAGGATGATGTTTCTCCTCATGACAGTGTCTCACAAGTATCTGTGAACAAGAGGGAATCTAAAAAGAAGTGTGATTCAGATATTGAAAGTCGATCTGTTTCCTCCTCCGTATCATCTGCATATGCACGTGAAGAATCAAAACGTGCAGCCCTGATAGCAAGGGCAGCTTCCTTAAAGAAAAAACAACAACTTGAAATTATACAATCTAAGTCAAGAGGGGAATCCACCAGAGGCCAAAAGAACTTAAAACAGAGCAGATTGACGATTCACCAGGTCATTCGTCTGAAAGAAAAAAGAAAGCCATCTCAAACCCAGTCTTTCTTGCACCGCTACAATTGGACACATCTAGGGCCACAGACCACAGCAGTAATCGTCAAGCAGATGATGACCTTATTCAAATTATGCAGAAGCAAAATGAATTAACAGAATTGCTTGTGAAACAGCAGACACAAATTCAGCTTCCAAGTAAAGACATTCAAGTGTTTACTGGTGATCCACTGACGTTCAAATCCTTCATCAGGTCCTTTGAGCATACCATAGAACATAAAACAGACAATGAAAAAGACAAGCTATATTATCCAGAGCAATACACCGCTGGAGAGCCACAAGAGATAGTAAGAAGCTGTGAATATATGTCATCAAGCAAGGGTTTTAAAGAAGCAAAACGATTGCTGCAAAGGCATTATGGAGACGAACTAATCATAGCAAGTGCTTATATTGATAAAGCTTTAAAGTGGCCTCAGATCAAGTCTGATGATGGGAAAGCCTTGAGTGCATATGCTCTGTTCTTGATTGGTTGTCGGAATACAATGGAAGATGGAGAGTTCATGGAGGAAATGGACAATCCTACCAATATGAAGTTGTACTTTCAAAGCTACCATACAAGATGAAAGAAAGGTGGCGATCAGAAGCTTATGACATCAAAGAGCGACAAGGAGTAAGAGCAAGATTTACTCATTTGGTTAACTTTATTGATCGTCAAGCTAAAGTGGCCATGGACCCCCTCTTTGGTGACATAATAGACCATCGCAATGTTGTGGCAGAAAAAGTGAATCGAAAGGAGAAGTACCCTTTTAAAAAAGGAATACCAAGGAGCAGCTTTGCTACCAACATTTGCATGGAGGAAAGAAAACCTCAATATGTGTCAAAGAAACAGGTCAGTCCACCCAAGTTGCTCAATGCCTTTGAGAAGCCATGTATGTTTTGCACAAAGGATCATGCTCTCGAGTTATGTAGTGAAATAAAGGAGCAGCCACATATGTTGCGTGTGGAATTCCTGAAGTCTAAGGGCTTATGTTTTGGATGCTTAACTCAAGGCCATATTAGTAAATCTTGCAAAAAGAGAATGGAATGTAAAGAATGTTCCCAAAAACACCCAGACATTCTACACATTAAGGAGAATCGAAAAGAAACAAAAGATGTTGAAATACCAGACAGGAAGATCTCATGTGCCCAAGTCTCTCTTAACCACCAATCAAGTGGTAGCACAGAATATGGAGGAGATAACTGTGTGTTGTCAATAGTGCCAGTAAAAGTCAAGTCAAACAAGGGTGACAGAATTGTAGAAACTTATGCTTTCCTGGATGCAGGAAGTACAGCTACATTTTGTACGGAGGAATTGCAAAGGAAACTGAACCTGAAAGGGAAGCCAACTCAGATTCTGCTGAGCACTATGTGTCAAGATAAGCCAGGAGAGCAGAAATTAGTAAACAGTTTCATCCTTACAGACTTGGAAGTGTGCGCGTTGGAAGACACAAAGTACTTTGGGTTACCTAAAGTCTTCACACACAGCAGTATTCCTGTTCAAAAAGAGAACATTCCTAACCAAGAAGACATCAGAAAATGGCCATACTTAAACAAAGTAAGCATACCTAATATTGATTCAAATGTAGGTCTTCTAATTGGAGCCAACAATTCAAAGGCAATGGAACCATGGTACATCATAAACAGACAACAAGATGGACCGTATGCTGTAAAAACTGCACTAGGATGGGTAGTGAACGGACCCATCAAAAAAGAAAACAACACTTCAGAAAAGTCCAAACTGCCACATCATTCAGTTAACCGGCTCTCAGTGGTTGAAATAGAGCAATTGTTGATTCAGCAGTACAATACTGATTATCCAGAGCGCCACTATGAAGAGAAAGAGGAAATGTCCTTGAAGGACAAACAGTTCATGCAAGTAGTGCAGGAAAAGATTAAGTTTGAGGATGGACATTACTGTGTGAAACTACCATTGAGAAATGAAGCAGTCAAGATGCCAAACAATCGATGTGTTGCTGAACTGCGTGCGCTAACCTGAAGAGAAAGCTTCAAAAGAACTCAAGTTTGCTTGAAGAATACAGTGGCTTTATGAAGAGCATAATAGAGAAAGGATATGCAGTTAAAGTTCCCACAGAACAGATTGGTCGCAGCGACAGCAGAGTGTGGTACATACCACACCACGGGGTGTATCACCCAAAGAAAAACAAAATTCGAGTGGTTTTCGATTGTACTGCTTCGTTTCAAGGCATGTCTCTGAACGGTCAATTGTTACAAGGTCCAAACCTCACAAACACACTTATTGGTGTCCTTACCAGATTTAGAGAAGAACCAATAGCCATGATGGCAGATGTGGAGTCGATATTCTATCAGGTGAGGGTTCCAGAGGAGGACGCAGATCTGCTTCGCTTTCTTTGGTGGCCAGAGGGCAAGCTGGATGCACCTATAGAAGAATTTAGGATGATGGTGCATTTATTCGGAGCCGCTTCGTCACCTAGCTGTGCCTCTTATGCATTGAAAAGGACAGCAGAGGACAGAAAAGATGTAGCATCTCCAATGGCTGTCGAAACAGTTTTTCACAATTTTTATGTGGACGACTGCTTGAAATCTGTGTCTACAGAACAAGAAGCAATTGACTTAGCAAAGGGTGTTAGAAATTTGTGTGCTGAAGGAGGTTTTTGCTTAACAAAGTGGGTAAGCAATAGTAGGCAAGTATTATTGTCCATCCCAGAAGAACAAAGAGCCAGTGGAGTAAAGGACCTGGACTTGGATCAGGATTCTCTGCCCATCGAGAGAGCACTTGGCATGCAGTGGTGTACAGAAAAAGACACCTTCACATACGACATCAAGGTACAGGAGAAGCCGTTGAGTAGAAGGGGTATTCTCTCTGTTGTTAATTCAATATATGATCCTCTTGGGTTTCTGGTGCCACTCATCCTACCAGTCAAGCTCCTTTTAAGGGATATGTGCAAACAAGGATATGGATGGGATGAACAGATTGAGGGAAAGCGTGCTGATCAGTGGGTCAAATGGCTAGAAGATCTAAATCACCTCTCAGACTTCCAGATCAAAAGGTGCGTAAAACCAGAGAAGTTTGGTAATACATCAGAAGCGCAGCTGCATCATTTCTCTGATGCCAGCGAGAATGCTTACGGCACAGTCACTTATCTGGTACTTTCCAATGAACAAAATCAAAAACATTGTTCCTTGTTAATGGGAAAGTCAAGAGTTAGCCCACTCAAGCAAATCACCATGCCTAGACTTGAACTGACAGCAGCAACCATAGCCGTCAAGGTAGACAAAATACTAAGACAAGAGCTTCAAATCCCGCTACAGCGGTCCGTTTTCTGGACAGACAGCACTACCGTGCTTAGTTACATCGACAATGAGAGTGCACGCTTCAAAACATTTGTAGCAAACAGGATCTCACTAATAAGAGATGCTACTACTCCATTACAGTGGAGGTATGTCAGGACATCACAAAACCCTGCAGATCAAGCTACCAGAGGTCTTAAAGCGAAGGACTTTGTACAAGCGGAAACGTGGGTTAATGGACCCAACTTTTTGTTGAAACCAGAAGAAGAATGGCCACAAAGACCGGATCAGTTGAGTCAAAATGCACAATCAGACCCTGAAATCAAAAATGAGTTCAAGGTCAACATTCTCAACATGAGAGAAAACAATGACGCTCTGAGTAAGTTAACTCATTACTACTCAAGCTGGTTTCGTCTGAAAAAGGCAGTGGCATGGATGCTAAGACTCAAGGAAACACTCTTACAATTATGTAAAGCAAGAAGACAGTTTCAAGAATCCATTGCACAATCAGAAGAAGACCCAGAAAAACAATTGTTCCTCTTACAGGAGCAGATGCAAAAGTTCAGGGGCCGTATTCACAAAGAATTTTATCTTACCACTAGGAGTACTCCTAAATCGCACTAAAATATTTTAGCTAGGAGTTTTCTCTTAAAAGTTATTCACAACGCCTTTCAGACCTACTCTTAGTAAGGAAAAATGACAACTCCTAAACTAAGAGTGAGTCATCGTTGCTATGGATGACGTCAATTCTCATGCACGAGCTTCCTCGCATTGATCACGGTGATTGGTTGTTGGATGACAGGTCCATCATGCGGAACATAACAGACGCAACAAATCATGGAATTACGACATCCAAAATATGTCTGTGACCTACACAAAATAATAATAGTAATGTCATCGAAATGCATCATGTTTTTGCAGGTCCCAGTGAAGAGTAGGCTAATTCTAAAAAGGCTGAGAGAGAGAAAAAAAGTCGTAAATTAAATCAAGGTAGCCTAATACCCTAATGAAAACCGCCACTTGCCTAATAATGAAAAACGACACTTGCATTAACACTTTGCATTAACACATTGATTGACATCCTATTAGCCTAAATAGACTACTTAAAGCAAGGAAATGTCGCTCCTATTGAAGTAGCCTAATGTAGTTGAATGACGGTGGATTATGAACTCGCCAAACGGAAAAGAAAGCCCATAACGCAGGATCAGTTATGGTGTGTTCACACCGAACGCGAATAGAGCGTCAAATACGCGTCTAGTTAGACGCTTGAACATTCGCTCGAGTTCAAAGTTTCAACTTGCGCGTAAGACATTCGCGGCAAACGCGTCGCCCAATTTGCGTCATTCGCAACGCCCGGCGCGAATGATGCGTCTATTCACGTCTTTGCATTGACTTTGTATGTAATCTACTCGCGCAAATAATTAAATTCGCGTTCGGTGTGAACACACCATTACTGCTGCTGGCTCAGTTGGTACTGAAAAAAAAAAGATAAATGGGAAATTCGGCACTGGGATATCAAGCAAAACACATGGGAGAGGATTTGTTTGCAGATCAATGCAGCATTCCCGCTTGTGTGGCGGACCCCGGACGACTCCGAGAGGCGGTGGTGTGTGCTACAATCCTTTGTGAATATGTCTTAGTGAGTTAGGAGTCCTCTCGACTTCTTTTAAGCTGTCCCAGACTTAGGTGCTACTTTTAGGGATAAAATGCTTCGTGAATTACTCTTAGTGAAAAAAATTAGGAGTCCTAAAGTTAGGAGTGACACGCCCATTATTTTTAGGAGTTTCTCGCCAGTTAGGAGCTACTTTTAGCCTTAAAATTCTTTGTGAATACGGCCCCAGATCAACAATGGAGAAGAAGTCACTGAGACTGAAGGACTTGAATCAAGCTGAAATCCAGCTAATTCAATACAGTCAAAAACAACAATTTCAGAATGAAATTGAGGATCTGAGAAAGAATATTCCTGTTAAGAGGAAAAGTCAGCTGTACAAGCTTGATCCTGTGCTTCAAGATGGGATACTAAGAGTGGGTGGGAGACTCAACAAGGCAGCCATGCCAGAGGAATCTAAACATCATGTTATCTACTCTCCGACAAAAATTCTGGATCCCGCAAGCCAACTCAGCAATTCGGAAGCTTATACATAAATGCTCAGTCTGTCGCAGATTCAATGGAAGAATTGGAGAGCAAAAAATGGCAAGTTTGCCAGAAGACCGCTTGCTACCTGATAAACCCCCTTTCACGAATGTGGGCGTAGATTACTTTGGACCCTTCAATGTAAAACGGGGCCGGAGTACTGTGAAAAGGTAGGGAGTGTTGTTCACTTGCCTAACAATCAGAGCAGTACACATTGAGATAGCTGATAGTCTGGACACTGATTCATGCATAAACGCTTTAAGGCGTTTTATAAGTAGAAGAGGACAGGTGTCAGTCATGCGCTCAGACAACGGCACAAATTTCGTCGGCGCAGAAAGAGAGTTGCGAGAAGCACTAAGAAACCTGAACCATAACAAAATCGAAAATGCACTGTTACAAAAAGGGATCGAATGGGTCTTCAACAGTCCAACTGCTTCTCATCAAGGTGGTGTTTGGGAGCGACAAATCCGTACCGTAAGAAAGATACTCAACGCTCTCTTAAAGGAACAGACTATCAATGAAGACTGTCTTCATACCATCATGTGTGAAGTGGAAAGCATCATCAACAACAGACCAATAACTACTACATCAGAAGATCCAAATGACCTTGAGGCTCTGACGCCTAATCATTTATTGTTGTTGAAAACACAACCAAGCTTACCACCAGGTGTCTTTAACAAGGAGGACCAATATGTGAGAAAACGTTGGAGACAAGTACAGTATCTAGCAGACTTGTTCTGGATAAGATGGACTCGTGAGTACCTGCCCATTCTTCAGGAACGCAGCAAATGGTCAAGATTTAAAAGGTACTTTGTACCTGGTGATGTGTTGTTAATTGTGGACAGTTCCTCCCCTCGCAATTCATGGATAATGGGAAGAGTAATTCAAACTTTACCAGATTCCAGTGGAACTGTACGTCGTGTAAAACTAAAGACCAAAACAAATACACTGGAGAGACCTGTGAATAAATTGTGCTTAATTCAAGAGGCAATTTAAGCTTACAGACTAACATAGAACTATCAAGAGTGTGATAATCAAAGGAAAGGTTCTAAGTAAAAAAGGTTCAAATCAAAGGAACTAAGTAGCTATTTCTTATGTATACATGTTCAAGTCAAATGGCTCTTTAGTATTAGAATGTTTATAGTAATCGTTTGGTCTCCTAACCAACCAATTAGGGGCCGGATGTGTAAGAGCCATAAGTCGCTTTTCTTTATATAGATGTGGAATAAATAATTGTGTGCATTAAGCAATCAATAAGTAATTAGGAGTAAATAATTTTATATGTGTAATATAATATTTTGTATTAACGATGATGTCATTTCCGGCAAGGACGGTTAGTTTTTTCTTGTGAAGCAATGTTGGAGCGAGACAGTTTTTTGACCGTGTAACATTTTCCAGTTAATTTTGTTATTAAACTTGACAGAAAGGAAGTTGCTGGACTATGGTATGTTATTCGAGTTCAAATCACGCTCACCTAAATATGAAGAAGCAACAAAGATGAATATCAAGACGGATTGCTATCACACCTGCATCTTGGAAACTATTTCAAGGTTTGCGTTCTCGATCACCAAACACTGCTGTTGTGCGGATGGGCGGGAACGGTGTCGTGTTAGCGGCCCCTAAGTTAATATTAATGGTTGTTGCGATGGAAGTGAATAAATCAAAACTAACTTTAGCTGGACAATAACTTTATTCTAGATCTGCTGTAAAGCCTAAACAATCTCTGTTACTGTAATCTCCTATTATCACTGTAAAGCTGCTTTGAAACTATCTAAATTGTTAAAAGCACTATATAAATGTAGGTGACAACATTTTAAATCATAATTTTTATCATATCATCTCATAAATACTTTTCAAGTCAATAACCATTGTATATTGTAATCACAGTTGTGCTGTTGTGTGGAATATCAGCATAAATATCATAGAAGAAAGAAAATCAGAAGCTGTTTGTTTTAACTTGAGAGATTCTCACTAAATCTGCCAAATAGTCTTGTATTTCACCAAGTAAATAAAGCTATATATATATACACACATTCCACTTTAAACAGGCTTACATAAGAGTGAAAGATCACATAAAAATAATGGTTTTAAGGCAGAGCCAGTTCTGATAAAAATATTATCACGATCCAAAACATTTAAATAGTTTTAGTTTTATGTAGCACTTTAACACTATTTATTTTTTCTTTTGACTTGGGGAGAAATATTACCTTGACATTTCCTTGTGAGACACTAAAATAAATGCTTGACTGTGAACACACGCGTGGCCTAAATTACCTGACACAATTGTATTTCACTAATATCGCCTCGAGAATTACTAAACTATTTTATGTAGGCCAATGGAAAAAAGGTTAAAGGGATACTCCACCCAAAAATGAAAATTCTGTCATCATTTACTTTTTTGTTCTACTATGGTAGTCAATGGTGCCAAACAACGGTCTGGTTCCAATCGTTCTTCAAAATATCTTCTTTTGTGTTCAGCAGAAGAAAGAAACTCATACAGAGTTGCAACAACTTGAGGGCGAGTAAATGATGACAGAATTTTCATTTTTGGGTGGAGTATCCCTTTAAACTGATAACTGGCTGTTCGAACGCCCCACCCTTTTTTGTGTGTTTTTGTATTGTATTGTTTTGTATTGCATAACAGAACAATAACATACACATACAGATGATCAAATTGTATTCAATTATTTATATCATAAAAAAAAAAAAAAAAAAAAAAAAAATAAATAAATAAATGATAGGCCTACAGGGGATAACTTACAAAAAAATCCAAAAAGAAAAGGATTCAAAAAGTCTATACATTCGTTTCGCTTTTTTATTTCTTGCATATTTTAATGCCTCGCCCACCCCTCTCTGTCTAATATTTGATTGACACCAGCAGTGGCCAATAGGAACGCGCGGTTTGCACACAAGGGCTGTTCTTAAGTTTATGGTGGTCTGCTGACCGGATAGGAAAACTTTCTGCCTGCCTTCGTTTTTCTCTCTGTCTGACAACTGGAGTTTGACATCTTGAGTCGGGTTTGTTAGTGTTAAAGCAGTTTATTTTAAGTCAGCGAGTTATGAAGTGATCGGTTGAGTAACTTATCTCTGGGGTTTGACCGAAGCTAGTCATGGGGAACCGCGGGATGGAGGACTTGATTCCCCTGATTAATAAACTGCAGGACGCCTTCAGCTCCATCGGCCAGAGCTGTAACCTGGAGCTGCCGCAGATCGCGGTGGTGGGCGGCCAGAGCGCCGGGAAGAGCTCGGTGCTGGAGAACTTCGTGGGCAGGTGACCGTGGCTTTGACATGATAAACACAGTCTTTTGTGTGAACAACACTGAAATACGATACTTACTTATTTGCATGAACTTCAAAATGTGTGTCCTACTAGCATTACAACTCAAATGATCCGTTGAAGCGTTCAGTGATCAGAATGTCACTGCTAGTCAAAAATTAACAATTTCAGAGTGTTGCTTTGCTCTAAAAGTGGAACGTTAGTTAACTAAAAGAAATTAACATTAAAGGCTTCACACAAAGAACTATCGAAATATAGACCGGTAACAGGCTAGCAGCACAGAGGAACGATATCGTTGGAATCACTTTAACAACGTATTTTTTATCTCCAGCTGATAAACAATAAAAATATTGACAGCCAATCAGGATCCAGCTCTCGGGCATTTAAAGCGGCAGAACACATAAACTTCAGCGAGCGCTTAATGTTATAAAACGTTAAATCGGGGAGAGCTCGGTGCTGGAGTTCGTGGGCACGGCAGGTGACCGTAGGCTTCGACATAAAACAGTCTTTTATGTAAACAACACTCTAGTGAAATAGGTCAAATACTTCAATTTAAAGAGAAAAAATGTACATGAACACTTCAAAATGTGTGTCCTAGCATTATAACTCAAATGATTCGTTGTCGAAACGCATGATTAGAATGTCATTGCTAGTCAAAAATTAACAATTTCAGAGTGTTGCTGCATGTGCTCTAAAAGTGATAGTTAACTCAAAAATTAAAATTTTAAAGGCCCGTTCAGACAAATAACCATCGAAATAGACCGGTAACAGGCTAACAGAGGAACTATATCGTTGGAATCACTTTAGCAACATGTTTTTTTCTCCAGCTGATAAACAAACAAAAAAATATTGACAGCCAATCAGAATTCAGCTCTCGGGCATTTAAAGCGGCAGAACACATAAACTTCACAGAGCGCTTAAAGGGGTCATGAACTGGCTTTTTAAATCTTATTGTTGTCTGAGGTAAACTTATGACGTTCGCTTGGTTTTTGCATTCAAAAACATCAAAATGAATAAGTAATAATATGCTATTTTCTAACCTAGTTTTGAGCCTAGCTGAAAAACGCTCGGTTTTTATGGGCGTCTCGCACTGAAGACTTGGAAGTAAACGCCCACTGCTGTGAATGGATAACCGTTTTGCATATTATAATGAGTTTCAACTCACCCGTCGATGCACTTGGGGGAAAACGTCCAATGTTGTAAAATGGCAACCGGAATGATTCGCCCATACATGTTCGACGCAGAGTCCAGGTGCTGCAAATCCTGTCAGATCCAATATAGACGGCACAGCACCGTTCTTTACTCTTAATCGGTCTGCAAATCCAGTCTTGTTTACAAAACAATCCTCAGTGAAATGAAGCGAACAGACAGACAATGTTTTACCTCATCAGCTGGAGTGGAACGTCATGAAAAATAAAGTTTATCCATGCACTCCTATTGGAATCCAGAGGAAGCTTATGCAGCGACTGTCTTCTTCCACAACCAGGCACTGCACAATATTTTGTATTGCTCGGTAGCTTGATCCGGTTTGTCATCACGAGGTAGGCTATGTTATTTAGCTATGTATGCGTGTAAAATGTGCGAATCGGTGGGCGGGGCTAAACCGGCCGTGTTGAAGTAGGCGTTGATCTTCTTCTGCGGGGGTGGTGTTTTATCCTCTTTGACGTCATATTTCCCCACTTTGAAAAACGAGTCGTTTGCTGAGGCTGGGGTCAATAAATACATTTATTGGACTAACAAGGACGTTTTCAGTTCTGAAACTTACAGGATATTCTTATAATATGATGACCTCTCAGATGTCAAAAGCTCAAAGAAAATTTGATTTCTCAGTTCATCACCCCTTTAATCAGGGGCGTAGGAACCGGGGGGGACGGGGGGGACGTGTCCCCCCCAATATTGGAGACAGTCGCATTTGTCCCACCCAAAAATAACACCGCGGAAGACAAAAATATTTGCCAACTCTCACGCATTGGCCGTGAGACACACGTATTTGATTGGTTTCCCTATCAAATGTCGAGAGCGCATTATTGTAGCGCGAAAGTACATTAATATAATGCGCGAGCGTGAATCTCTCTGCTCGCGCGCGGAATATGATGTGCCGAGCGCGAATCTCCCGCGCGCGCTCTCAGATACACTTCTCTTGTAAGAATTCCCTCTCTGGGCTCGCTCAGAGAATATGCCGCACTTAAAACGTGTTCAGTGCAACCGCGAATCTCTCCTCTTCCCCAGTTAACAATTTTAGGTTATAAGAACGTTCAATTCTCCCTTTATATAAACGTTGTAACGTTCTTGCTTGGTTATAAGAACGTTAATCAAACATTCAATTCTCCCATTAGGCTATATAAACGTTCTCTTAATGTTTTTCTAAGATATAATGAAAAACATTTTATTCACTTATTAAAACCTTTCTTAATGTGTATATATATATATATATAGAGAGAGAGAGAGAGAGAGAGAGAGAGAGAGAGAGAGAGAGAGAGAGAGAGAGAGAGAGAGAGAGAGAGAGAGAGAGAGAGAGAGAGAGAGAGAGAGAGAGAGAGAGAGAGAGAGAGAGAGAGAGAGAGAGAGAGAGAGAGAGGCTATAACAAGGTATCCTAATAGGCATATGAAGAACCTAAAACAAGAACTTTCAGATTTTAAAATGAAGACAAAAAAATATATAGATAATTTTAAAAAAGACACATGAATCATAGCTACAATATGTGTAATGTAGTCCACTGAAGTTGAGTTGAATTGAACCCAAGTAGTTTATTCCGATAAACCGATTTGGGTTGAAGTGACAATATGATGCAGAAAATATGATGCAGAAAAAATTAGATGCAGATATCTAAATCAGAGAATTCATAGGTTTGTCGATTGAGGGTGGATTATTTATTTTCAACAGTGGATTTGGATGACTCAAAGTGCACTGGATTAATGAATTTAGCTTTAAAATGTGCAACATTTTCTTACGGGGGTGCATGCCCCCGGACCCCCCTAGAGGTACTGGCCTACATCCACACAAATACTGTGGGAATAACAGCCTATGGTCTGTGAAAAATAATATTCTAATTATCTTATAAATAAGTCCATGATCAGGATTTCATGTCTTCCTCCTCGTTTTGAGCCAAGAAAAACCCCTCCGTATTGTCATTGGGGACTGAGCCTCCCAAAAATTAAAATCCTAAAATCACTTCTGGTCCCCCCCAATGTTAAACTCATTCCTACGCCCCTGCCTTTAATATAAATAACTTTTTATTGATATTACGATATCGTTGTATCGTTGTAGTTCAAGGCATTGTTGTTGTTGTTGTGAAGGGATAGTTCACTCAAAAATGTTATTCAAAACCTGTATGAATTTCCCCCTTCTGCTGAACACAACGAAATATATATTTTGAAAGAATATGGGTGGCCAAACAGTTGATGAACCGTATTGAGTTCCATGGAAAGAAATGCTATGGATGGTTATCATAGGAATGGTTATCATTTACTGAGACATTTCACACAAGATATTTTACTATTCGATAACAATAATTATAATAGGTACCCTCATACTTCCAAAAGCGTTACAACAGTAGTCTATATACGTCTCATTGTAAAGGAAGAATGACAGCATACGGGTTTGGAAGGACTGAGTGTGAGTGAATGAAGATATAATCTGTGTATCACTGCAGATCATGAGCGTCTTCATCCTTCAGAGTGTTGATTTCTGTTTCTGAATGGTTCACTAAGATGTAACTGTGTGATTGAGACCAGTTTTTCAGCGTGTGTGGACTTGACATCTTCAGGATTCCTGCGCAAGCAACAGGAAGAGCAACGCACACACACAGCACATACGTCTTAGCTTCTATATTTAAATGCATGGAGGCTTTGGTCTGGGAAGTGAATCAAACGATATTTCCTCTTTTTTTGAGGGTGTGTGTGTTTTCAGTATGTACTTTGATGAATCAGAGAATTATGCTGTCATTTCATAAACAAATAAACCTTTCACTGAGAAAGGAGAGTTTTTAATTCAGTTTTTTGCAAAGAGTTGCTAAAATCTTCTATTGGGTGTTTTTTTGTATATTTTATTGTATTTTAACGCCACAGATGCTTACATTGTGTTAAAACACAAGAAAACAAAACTGTTTTTAATCCATAGAAATGTTCACCCGTCTCTGTTTCTCTGTCATTCAGAGACTTTCTCCCGCGAGGATCCGGCATCGTCACTCGCAGGCCTCTGATTCTCCAGCTAGTCAACAGTAAATCAGGTAAAACACGCATTACACCTTCTGAAGATCGAATCTCTCACACTTACAGGTGTGTTCACGCTTTCACACGGCCGAAATGATTACATCAGTGGTTCCCAACCCTGTCCTGGCGCCCCCTCAACACTGCACGTTTTCTTTGTCTCCCCAATCAAACACACCTGATTCAACTCATCAGCTCATAATCACATGGGTTGATGAGTTGAGTCAGGTGTGTTTGATTGGGGAGACAAAGAAAATGTGCAGTGTTGAGGGCAGGGCCGGCCCGAGGCATAAGCGAACTAAGCGGCTGCTTGGGGCCCCCTGGCCACCAGGGGGCCCCCCAATCGAGTTTAAAAAAATATATATATATTTTTTAGATTACTTAAACAAGTGACATAAATAAATGAATGAATATGACTGAATGAATGAATAACTCAAGACAAGAAAATTCTGATTTCATGATCAATATACCTGCCTACAACTGCTGCTGTGTCTCAGCGTTTAAGTCATCCGCATAATCTAGACACCTCGCGCGTGCATAGACAATTCGTGCGCAACTGCGCATATTAACGGTGTCGGTTTAAGTTGGAGAAAACAGCCGCAGGGGAACTTAACCTTCTAGGTGTAAGGGTAGCAGTTTGAATAAATAATAAACATAGCAGTTTGAACTCTTCTCCACTTTATTATACCACACATCAGATCACTAACTCCAAAAACCTGCGACACTCCAGTACCAAGTGCGCGCGAGCGTGACCCATTCTATCTACGGCAAGCCCCGAGGGGAAAAAAACATTCCATGCACACATACAACGAGCGCCAGTACATCATTACCGGTATTATAGTAACAGACTTTGTTGGATTCTGTCATGTACTACAATCCAACACAGTCTGTTACAATAATAATAAAAAAGATTTTAAGGACAGTTACACTGTATTGAGACAGTTGAGAAATAATAATATTTTTAGTTTTCAACAATACTTGTCATTGTTGAACCCTTGTTCTTATTTTGTTTCTGATTTCTCAGTTTTGTCATTATTTTAGCAAATAATTTATTTTATATGTTTTAAGACAGTTTGTTTTAAGAAGTTTCAAAGAGTTAGTAAAAGAGTAAAGTAAAAGTTAAAACTTTTTTATTTAAGTAGGCATCTATTTTTTATTAAGTATTTATTTTGTATAATACATAACCTCACTGTATTAATTTATAATGTATCATAATTGCGTGACATTTGTGTCAATAATCATCAAGCACAGGGGACTTCGCGTAGTGGAAGGGGGCCCCCAAATCAAATTCTGCTTAGGGCCCCCAAAAGGCTCGGGCCGGCACTGGTTGAGGGGGTGCCAGGACAGGGTTGGGAACCACTGATTTACGTCATGTCTTCAGGGCGGCTGAAAATTATATTGCAATAATGCATAATGATGATGCTAAAAATTCAGCTTTGCATCACGGGAATAAATTACATTTTACAATATATTCACATAGAAAATATTTGTTTTAAATAGTAATAATATTTCACTGTTTTTACTGCATTTTTTAGCCTTGGTGAGCCAAAGTGACTTCTTAAAAAAAAAACAATAAAAACTGTATTTTTTCCAAACGCTAGTGTATAATATATAAATACAAAAGAAAAATGTCTAAAATTAAAATGAATACAGAAAATAAATGTTTAAATATGAATACCTTTAACATAGTGTATTAATGATTCCCCGTGATCTGTTTCTCCAGAATACGCAGAGTTCCTGCACTGTAAGAGCCGTAAATTCGTGGACTTTGACGAGGTTCGGCTGGAGATCGAGGCCGAGACGGAGCGAATTACCGGATCTAATAAGGGAATCTCTCCGGTGCCCATTAACCTGCGCGTTTACTCGCCGAACGGTAACTTCAAACAATCTCTCTCTGTCTGTGCTTCAGTTAAACGTCACATTTCCATCATACGTTATGTGAGGCTGTGTATTTAAGTAAATTTGAACTGTATTAATCTAATTATTGAACTGATCTGTATCAACATATTGATGCTCATAACCGAATCGAACGCGCTCCTCTCTGTCAGTGCTGAATCTGACGCTGATCGATCTTCCGGGCATGACGAAGGTGGCGGTGGGAGACCAGCCGACGGACATCGAGTTCCAGATCCGGTAAGAGCCGTGGGGTTGATGGCCTACAGGACCCGGTTGAAACAATGGCTACGTTTACATGCAACCCAATAATCCGTTAGTGTTGGGATTGACGGCTCCATCTGACTGAAAACCTTCATGTAAATGCCTTAATCGATCCGATTGAGCTCGATCCCAAGGGAAGGTTTATGACTTTTGTAATCCGATCGAGGAAACGTGTGAACACTATGATGTAGAAATAGCGTAATGATGTATGATGCGCTGAACGAGCTGTTCTTCCTGATGAATAAAGTGTCGTATAAAGTCATGTCCAGTCATCCTATAATCCTCCTTTCACTCATTAGTTATGTTTCCATCCACACGTTTTTATCCGCATTAAAGGGTACCTATTATGGCATTTAAAATGTTCCTAATATTGTTCTGGGAGTCCCCAACAACAGTTTTACGAGCATGCAATGACAAAAAACACTTTTGTTGTCTTATAATATGCATTTATTTTTACTTGATTTGCTCACCGACTCCCATATGAATCGTTTAGCGAGTCATTTTTCCAAACCCAGCCCTTGCGTGACGCTAATCTGCGGTGATATGTTAGCTACCATAGCCCAAAGTTTAGTGGTAAAAGCACATTCAGTCTTTGTTTGCGTTAGCCCAACGCATAAACATATTGATAATGCAGTACTAAGAGGTAACGTTATAGCTATATTCTTTATGACAACTAAATTAACAACGACAAACACTTCACATATTTCAATACAATTGACATTGAAGACTGTGCGTACACAACACACACACATACTTATTGAGCATGATACATAAAACATAAAAGCAACAATTAATATTAATAATACTTACAGTTTGTGATTCGGAGAAGGAAGCTGATCCAAATAAGCTCGGTACTGAACCTTCAGTATCAGCCGGCTCGCAAATTCATAGCATTTAGGTTTGTGAAGCAATCATCTTCAAAATGACGCGAACACAGAACAAGGTTGGGCTACACTTCTGTGGTATAGTTGTATATATGAACACAGAACAAGGTTGGGCTATACTTCTGTGGTATAGTTGTAAATATGAACTGTAGCCACTTAGTCTTCAAATGCTCCTCACTGGGCAGATGAAAAAAGTTTGCTTTTGCGTCGCACTTCAAAACAGCGTCTCGACATGATGTTAGTTTTCCCTGGCGTCTCCGACAGGGTTGCCAGGTCGGCACAACAAAACCAGCCCAATTGCTCATCAAAACTAACCCAATCACGGCCAAAAATAGTGAAATAGCGTTCCCGGGTGTTTCCCCAATAACAATCATGTTCCAGTGGGTAAAACAATTGCGTCAACCCGTGCACTACACAAACAACCCGCGGAAACAGTGCAGGCATACGGACCTGGCAACACTGGTCTGCGAACGCAATAAGTGGGCGTATCTTATTCAAATAACTTGTCAAGTTGACGTCATAAAGTTAGAGAAAAAGCATCGTTCGTCTATCGATTCATATCAGCGACTCAGAGTCGACTCTTACTTTTGAGAGACAATAACTTTGTATACGGTGAACTTTCATGTTTAAAACTTTGCAGGATGTTTTCGTTCACTTAGATCTATGTTACACACTACATGAAAGGCAATTTTCAAAAATCCATAATAGGTGCCCTTTAAGTGATATCGAATGAAAAATTCCTTATGGAAACAGTCAAATTCGATTGAATTTCATGAATATCGACTCAAATTAAATGCGTTCGGTCTCATGGGATTTTATCTTGATGGATATACGGCTTATGCGATAAACGCGGATGGAAACGTTATTACAGCGCGATCCATTTTGTCTAGCAAAACTTTGTTTGCAAATGTTTGCTTGAATGTTGTGCAATTCAGTGAGAAAATGAATGGAAACACCTTAACATGTCTCAGATCAATTCCATATACCAATTTAATCGCAAAACAGCATGTGACGTCATTACACACAGGTTTATATTCACTTTAAAGGGCATATTGCAGGTTAGAGGACCCAATGAGTCAATGTATAGAAAAACAATGTAGTAACTAGATTTTCTTTAAAATATACTTATAAATACGCTACATTGGCTTCTGGAGTCGTTTTTGTGAGAGAATTTTACTTCCGCATCTGAAAATGGGCGTGACGGGCGCGACGTAATGGGCGGGAGAGCGGTCGATTCAAACCATTCAAACAACAGGAAAACAATGGATCGCAATGACATTTCGGACTTACTCGTATGACGGACCACAGCCATACAATTATGAGCCTGCTATGCTGCCGAGAGAGCAGGGTCAGGCCAGCATTAATGTTAGACAGAACTACTGTCAGAGGAGACACACATTATTGCATAAAATATTATAAAAAAAAACGTGTGTGGAGTGAGTGTGCGCAGCCGCAGTTTATTCAGGGTATCCGCGGGGTCTTGAAAAGTATTAAGGTGATAAATCAATTTTGAGAAAATTAAGACCCTTAAAAAGTATTAAAAAGTCTTATCACGGGTTTATAAAGTCTTAAATTTTGAAAGTATTTTTTCTGAATTAGCTGTCCAACAGTTTGAGTCCCAAAAACATCGTAAAAGTGTGTGAATTTAGTCATTTTTATTAAAAAAACGAACAGGTACATAAAAAACTAGGCTATTTTGGGTGCGTTCGTAAATTGCCTCTCTGTCATGTCAATCACTGTACAGATTGCCTACACCAAACACTGATCCCTAAACCCACCCGTCACTGTAACCTAAACCAATGAAATCGGTTGCAGGGTGGGGAAAAAAAAATCACGCGTATTACAACGAACTAAAACTGTTAAGTTAAAAGTATCACTGATGTAAGTGGTTACAGCTTGAAGTGGCGGTGAGGTATTAAAAAATATTGAGAAGGTCTTGAAAAAGTCTTGAAAAGGTATTAAAATTAACTTCAAGATTCCTGCATATACCCTGTTATTGTGTCACGTAATCGCGTGTCTTTTTGATTAGCCTAGCTGTCAGATACTGAGTAAACATTAAAAGAAAAAAGCCTATTCAGTCTTCCCTGGATGTTTTTAACGAAGAAATTAAATAATAGCAGCATAAATAATAGAAGCAGCAATAAAAAAATGCATGTGGACTGTATGCTGTCGGCAAAACATTAGACCAATATGCAATAAAAACTGCACTGCAACAAAAAGGTAAGGCATATCTGTTTTTATTTAATACTGTTCACTGTGAGTTTTAGTTAATAGTGTAATAGAGTTATAGTGCATCGTTCATTCTGTTCTATTCTGTAAAATGTGAGGTGTATATCGTTCGGTAATGTCGTTGTTCTATACATTGTGCTCACAATATTGTACAGATTTATTACCGTCGTATATCAGTTAATAGCAAAGCTATTATTGGTCATCTGAGGAATTTACCAATAACAGAAACTATAAGCTTTGATCAGGCGCGTATGTCATGCTCAATATCCGTCCCAATTACGTGATATAGCGGTTTCTCATCGAGAGACAGAGATATTTTTATTCCTGATATACTTGTTCCTCCGATCTGGTGTACACTACACACGATCGGGTTTCTCGAAGCCGATGCAGAAGATAAATCCCGTCTCTTCAGCTGCACAAACCGCACAGGCACGAAAGATAGCACTGTCGTTTTTCCTGTTAGAAACCTGTGGACTCGATGTCCTGACAGGCCGGAGTTTTTGCAACCTCCACAAACACAATAATTTACCATGACGATGATAAATTAAAATACAAAAACTACCGAAAACACTGATTCACGACGGCTCTTACTGACTGTTTTAATTCAATGCCACGAGAACAAGAGGTTTTACATATTCACAATATCACATTAACAATAGCTGCCAGGAAATAAAAAAACAAAAAAGTTTTACATAAAATCCAGTGCTTTCAAATCATTACATGTTTTCATTGCTTTTTTGTTTTTAGTTTGTTCCAAAAGATGCACATATAATGTAAAGTCATTTATAAAATGTGAAAAAAAGCCCAATTCTTTTTATGTATATGGTATTTTCCTAATAAAACAAATAACTGTATAATATGTTGTTCTTTACATTCCAAACTGTCATTCTGAGTATAAAAAAGCACATTTACCCGCTGTTACTGAATACAAACCTATCTGCGCTGCTGAGGCTCCCTCCCTCTAGTGACGTAAAATGACGCGATGTTGAAAAAAAAGCGGTTTTTACAAGCAGTCAAAGAAACTTTCGCTTTATCTACTAAATTTGTGCCCTTATGTCGTTTTAAAACATTTTAAATCCTGCATTACCTTTTCATATGGTATTTTCATACAAGGTTATATATTAATTTAGATTTTTTTTTTACCTGCAATATGCTCTTTAAGGCGAGACACGGCAGGCAAAAACATCGTTTTTTTTTCACTGGTCAATTTTGAGATTTTGGGCTATTTGTCTTCAATAACATGTCTTCTTTCAGACTTGAGGTGAAAAAAATTCCAAAATACACATTTAGGTGTTTATTTTACTACACTTTGTCCATTTGCGTCTGTAGATTTCTCCTAAATTCAACAAAAAGTTGTCGTTATATATCAACATGCTGCTCTGCGATCGCTATCTGCACCCTGTCATCACACACACCGTTGGAAAGCTCTCTTTCTCCTGTTCAACGCTGTCGGATCCAAATATGGTCATTTCCTTTTTATCAGCAACCAATCGTGAAAGTAAAATGGGCATTTAACTCTAAAACCGAAATCTCATTGGCTGGTGTCAATTTCTGACAACGTGATTGGTTCAGATGCATCACGTGACGCGCTCTGACATTTAGATGTGTGTTTATGACTCTTTTTCTGTTCATTTGAAGGCCATAAATGCTGTGTTATAAGTTGTAATGTGATTTAGTTGGTTTGTATTGTTGGTGCTGATGATTTGATAAGATATTGTGTCTGTAAATAGTTGTTTCCACTAAAAAAGTATTCATTTTTACATTACAAATCTTTAAATGCTGTTTTCTCAAAATGAGTATTTTGTCATTCTCCAGTAGAAACTTCTCAGCCTGTGTAGCACCTATGTACACCAAACTTTCCAGTTATACACTTAGCAGTATTCTGAAGATATTTTCAGAGGGGTTTGTTTATAAATCATTTCTGGCCTGATTTATGTGACTTTTTAATAAAAAAAATATGGCGAGAATTGATTTTTTAAGGCTATGAACAGTATATTTTGATTTCCTAGGTAATGAAAGCATATATCCTGAAATCCCTCTGAAATTCTTTTTTCATCTTGTGTGTGAACAAAATGAAAAAATAATTTTGCACCTGGCTTTATCATATGGTCAGATCTATCTACCGAAAATATATGCAAAATTGTGCATATTTTACGAGTTAAGGCCTAATTTGCATAATTAAACATACAAATTTCAAAAACTTGTAATACATTTTTTTAATATACTTGCATAAGTAATCAACTGAGAAAGTTTCATGATGATATCTATTATTTAAAAAAAATACCCTATTCACCTGTAGTGTCTCGCCTTAAAGCCGTTGGAAACACACTTTCACCAGCTTTATTCACATGAGTTTTGTAGTATATAAAGTGGATCTAGTTACTTCAGCGGAACCACTCCCCTAGCTACTGAGTTTACCTATAGGTTATCCACTGGTGCATTGATACTGTGTTATTGTCTGCCGATGAAGCTAAGTAAAGACACGTTCATTTCACCTCCGAGTTGAATCCTTTATTCTAATATACAATGTTGGGGTAAAGACACAACAAGTTTATTTACCGAACTTCAGATAATTCCATTGACAAGTGGATGGAAACATGGCTACTTTCTCATTATCCAGAGGATCAGTCCTGGTTCAGACTCTCATCCACACACGACTGGTTTTGGGTATTTTTACTGCGTTATAAATATTAGCAGCGGCACAACAGTTCATACGCTCACTGTCTCCAAATTATGACCATAAATGGATAAATATTAAGTCTGCTGTTTAAAACAAATAAAGATCCAGTGTATGGCGTCATTTCCCGGTCAAATGTCGAGAGCGCATTATTGAAGCGCGAAAGTAAATTAAAATAATGCGCGAGGGAATATAATGTTCGAGCGCGAATCTCTCTGCTCGCGCGCGAATTATAATGTTCCGAGCGCAAATCTCTGCTCGCACGCGCGCTCTCAGATACACGCTGCTTTTGTAAGAATTGTATCTGGGCTCGCTCAGAGAATATGCCTGCACTTAAAACGTGTTCAGTGCAATCGCGAATCTCTCCTCTTCGCTTAAAGTAAGCGTGTATGTGCTTAGACTGTGTCCCGTGCGCTCGCGCATGCCTAAAATTACTCTTCTCTTCGATTTATTTCTCTTTGCTCTTAAACGCTGTCAAAACGGCAACAACCAATCAGAAATTGCTATTCCATATGTCATGTATTTTTCCTTTTTTTGCTGTTCTGTAAATCACTTTGGCCAGCCATTGGCTGTTGTAAAAATGAGCTATATTAAATTAAATGAACTTAATGTCATTGGTTGTTTTTGGTCATGTTAATCCTGTCCTTGTGTTCCCATTGTCTCTTGTCTAGCTTTGCTCCCTGTACCATTGTTGGTGATTCAATGTTTAGTCCAAGTTTATGTTCATGTTAATTTCATATTGTCACTTCCCAAATCGGTTTATTGGAATAGGCTAAACTATACTTGGGTTCAACTCAACTTCAGTGGACTACATTACACATACATGATTCATGAGTCTTTTTAAAATTATCTTTCTAGATCTTTTGCCTTAATTTTAAAATCTGAAAGTTCTTGTTTTAGGTTCTTCATAGGCCTATAGGCTACCTACAATTCTTCTTCAGCATTTATTCATCTAAGTTAATATTAATTTCAACATTTATACTAATACGTTATCAAAATCAAAGGTTGCATTTGTTAACATTAGTTAATGCACCGTGAACTAACATGAACAAACAATGAACAGCTGTATTTTTATTAACTAACATTAATAAAGATGAATAAATACTGTAACAAATGTATTGCTCATTGTTAGTTCATGTTAGTTAATACATTAACTAATGAACCTTATTGTAAAGTGTTACCAAAACATTAAGAAAGGTTTTAATAAGTGAATGAAACGTGTTTCATTATCTTAGAAAAACAGTAAGAGAACGTTTACATAATGGGAGAATTGAATAACGTTCTTATAACCAAGCAAGAACGTTAATACAACGTTTATATAAAGGGGAAATTGAACGTTCTAACGTTCTTATAATCAAGAAATAACGTTAATACAACGTCTAAAAAACGGGACTTTTGAAATTCCCTAGAACATTAAGAAATAACGTTTTTATAACTTAATGGGAACGTTATGAAAACGTTCTTATAACCTAAAATTGTGAGCTGGGGAAGAGGAGAGATTCGCGATTGCACTGAACACGTTTTAAGTGCGGCATATTCTCTGAGCGAGCCCAGAGAGAGAATTCTTAAAAGAGAAGTGTATCTGAGAGCGCGCGCGGGAGATTCGCGTTGGGCACATCATATTCCGCGCGCGAGCAGAGAGATTCGCGCTCGGCACATCTTCTTCCGCGCGCGAGCAGAGAGATTCGCGCTCGGCATATCTTCTTCCGCGCGCGAGCAGAGAGATTCGCGCTCGGCATATCTTCTTCCGCGCGCGAGAAGAGAGATTCGCTCGCGCGCATTATATTAATGTACTTCCGCGCTACAATAATGCGCTCTCGACATTAGACAGGGAAATAACGCCATACCAGTGTAGGATAATAGTTATTATGCGCAAACAGCGGAAACTCTGTATAATTGTGTCAAAAATGTCAAAAAGTCATTTTTTTGTCATATCAGACATATAACAATATATTGCTGGTTTATATTATGGTTTGAAGCTTGTGACATATAAACACACACATCAACCCGATCACATGTTCAGCGTTCATGTAAACACTACATTCAGATTCATCAATCACAATGAATTCAGTCCGATTGACACAAAAGTTGTGCTTGTTAACTCAGCCACTGACGCCTCTTCTGTGTGTGTGTGTGTGTGTGTGTGTGTGTGTGTGTGTGTGTGTGTGTGTGTGTGTGATATCAGAGACATGCTGCTGCAGTTCATCTCCAGAGAGAGCTGCCTGATCCTGGCCGTCACGCCGGCCAACACCGACCTCGCCAACTCTGACGCGCTGAAGATCAGCAAAGAGGTCGATCCTCAGGGTGAGACACGCAGAACAAACATCTTCCTGTAGAGTTATCTGTTCACAAAATGTTATTTATACATACAGGGTTTGTACAAGGTGCTTTTAAAGCGCTTGAAGTGAAATGTAAGTCCTGGAAAACCCTTGAAACAGCCATATTTATTAAAAGGTACTTAAAAAGTGCTTGAATTATTGAAAGACAAGATATGTGAAATTAGTGTTTAATTTTTTTTAATTTTCGCACAATATTAACACTGCAGCTCGTCTGATATAGACATAGAGCCATTTTGCATAGCTATGAATGTGATATTGCTCATAAATATTCAAGTATATGATACAGCTTTTATTCTTCAGGTCAGTCATATATTCATGGTGTGGGTGGGTGGGGGGTTCAGTTTGGATAAGGGAAGCGATATCTTTGTCATAATATCCTAAAGTTATTAGTTACCACAGTCATGTGCTGCACTTTATTTGTTCTAACATTTAGTTTTATTAGCTTTTTAGAATTTGAAAGATAATAAAGATATTGTTTGATAAGCGAGATCTCTGATTGAAGTCCTTGAAAACCAAAAAATGAGTGCTTAAAAAGTCCCTGAAAGTCCTGGAATTTCATTTTACAGTATCTGCACGAATAGTTCAGTTGGACATTTTTTAAATGTTATACTTGTTTCAGAATGTTCGGAGAACATTCAAATGTAACATTCCATAATGTTTGCGAAATGGAATGTTCACTTAACGTTCACATAACTAAGATTTTTTTTTTTTAATTTAAAATAAAACATTTTCTGAGAACGTTCAGAAATAACTCTTTCGTAATTTTATGGGAATGTTAGCAAAATAAATAGTTGGGAATGGATGTGATTTAGGAATCAACCTCCCTCTTGACCTCTGACCTCTGGCCTGCAGGTCTCCGCACCATCGGCGTGATGACCAAACTGGACCTGATGGATGAGGGAACGGACGCCAGAGACATCCTGGAGAACAAGCTTCTGCCGCTGCGTAGAGGTGCTGCACACCTGGGGTTTCAGACAAATACAACTAAAACTAAATAATGAATAAAGTGTAATAGGAAAAATTTATTTTATTTCAGCTAGTTGCCAAGGCAAAATTTCTCAAGTTCATTTAGTCTAACTTGATGCACTAAAATAACTCAAACTGAAATAAACTTAAATGAATAAATAAAAACTACTATATAGACCTTAAAAACTGACTAAAGCACAATAAAATTGCTAAAATGTAAACTAAAATTAAAATGAAACGGCAACTTAAAAATAAACCTAATAGAGGGCAACTCAATAAATTTTCTCCATAGGGGAATTGATTTTAAATAATAACTTATAACTAATTAAAGTTAACTCATTAGCTTCTGCTAAGGCAGTTAGACTGCATTTTTCAGCTTGTTTTTAAAATTTTGTGTAACCGTGGAATTCCTGGTGGAAAGACGACATTACCCGTGATGATAGACGAAAAATTCCACCAATCAGAAAGTCAAAACAAGCTAAACACAACAAAATATCTCATTAGCTCCGCCCACTCACATGAATTTTGGGAGTGCAGAGAGATCATTCGCAGTGAATCATGTAATTGAGTTGATCTCTCTGCACTCCCAAAATACTTAAAAATGGGAAAAATTAATGGAAAAAAATACTTGGGGAACCCGCGCAACTGAAAAACGGGCCAGGCGCTAATGCACTTTATATATAATATTGACAAAATCTATAATAGTATATCAGTAGATATGTTTTCATCCAGCAGTTTAATGCAATTTTTTTTTATATCAAATGTAAAAAATCACTGGATGGAAACGCACATAAACTACTATAGCAATATTTACCAAAGAAATCCTCCATAAACCTCTATGAGTTTGCCTCAGCGTCAGCTGTGATTGGATAACTGGAGTAATGATTGTGTGTAATTCCTCCAGAAGCGTCTCACACACACGAGTGGGTTCACACACACCAGCATCCGAACGCTAGAGAACATGACAGCGTTTACTGTGTTTCCAGACCAACTCATTTATGATGAGGGAGAAACTGCCCAAATGCAGAAACTTACACTTTATTACTGATATTTTGCACCAGTTTTCACAGCAAGTGATGATTTTGTTCTTTTAAACACATCGGATGGAAACACTGCTTATGCCATGTTTATTATAAGTTAAATTCGCAACTTTGGATGGAAACACAGCTATTGACGCGCACATGCATGTTCTGTTATCAGTGATGCGGGTCTGTGTGTGTTTCTAGGTTATATTGGTGTGGTGAACCGCAGTCAGAAGGACATCGACGGCAGAAAGGACATCCGAGCGGCTCTGGCGGCCGAGAGAAAGTTCTTCCTGTCTCATCCGGCGTACAGACACATAGCGGAGCGCATGGGCACACCGTACCTGCAGAAAACACTCAACCAGGTGCTGACACCCGCAGGACACGTTTCAAGGGGTGGTATCATGCCCTTTTCACAAGATGTAAAATAAGTGTGTGTGTGTGTGTGTGTGTGTGTGTGTGTGTGTGTGTGTGTGTGTGTGTGTGTGTGTTTTTAAACTTTTAGCTTACAATACCCCACAGATCATTTTTTATAGCATGTTAAAATTGTCAGTTTTTGAGGGTGAGCAAAAACACACTGGTTGTGTGTGTCACTTTAAATGCAAATGAGCTTCTGCTCCCGGCACAGGGGGCGGAGCTTCAACAGCTTGTGTGTGTGTGAAAATTTCTAAAACTTTGCTTTGAATTTAGCAACATTACACACTAACTAAAGTTAGAAAAGTGAAATCATAATCAACCAGCCCTATAAACACACCGTTTCTATCGACTCTTTCCAGCAACTGACGAACCACATCCGGGACACGCTGCCGGCGCTGCGCAGTAAACTGCAGAGTCAGCTGCTGTCTCTGGAGAAAGAGGTGGAGGAGTACAAGAACTTCAAGCCAGACGATCCCGGGCGCAAAACCAAAGCACTGCTGCAGTGAGACGCCAGCACGCTAACTTTCTGCAGTTTTATTAACATCATCATATTACATATCATGATACAGGCCTGTATAGGGTTGGGTATCGAGAACCGGTTCCAAAAATCCAAAAATGTTTGCACTTGAATGGATGAATACACACAAAAATATGTCAAAATATCCTCGTAAACTCAATCAGATATGTTTAAGTGGACATAAACAGTTGAGAAAGAGTTATTTTAATGTATTCCTCAGGCCAATATACAGCGCTTGACACTATCACTGCTCCGAGCGGGGCTGCCCTCCTGAAATACCGCCTGTGTAAGTTTGGAGAAGGCGCACCGTCTTTGGCCAGGTCATGTGACCTGAAGAACGTATCGCTTTACGACCGTCACGTGACCACAGGCTCTGATATACTCATGGAGCGAAGGCTTGTGCTACTATTTTTCCGCTGGCTCGACTCCTGGCCATGGCTGAGGCAAGGAAAAAGTTTAAAACTGCTAAAACAAGCGTTTGTGTGCATTTTATTTCGTGATTTCACCGGAATGAATAGAGAGTCTCCGCAACGGCGATAGATTGAAGAGCGCGTCCGAGTGAAGACTGCGCGCGTGCCGCCACAAGAGAACACTGTGTCCATGACACTGATAGCAGTGAACACGAGCACTCAGCTTGAGTTCAAAAACACCTTTTATAGCTAGATCTCTTATTTAAAGGCACACTATGCAAGATTTGTACCTTAATATAACAGCTTCAAAGGGGTATCAGGCCGTGAGTGCAGAGACCAGTCTATGCCAGTGACGCTCTCCATGAGTGGTATTAACGACAGTAACGTTAAAAACAAGTACTCCACAGCGGCTCTAGGGGGCGCTGTTTGACAAAAACAGAATTCCTGCATAGTGTGCCTTTAAAGGGTACCTATTATGGCATTTAAAATGTTCCTAATAATGTTCTGGGAGTCCCCAACAACAGTTTTACATGCATGCAATGACAAAAAACACTTTTGTTGTCTTATAATATGCATTTATTTTTACCTGATTTGCTCACCGACTCCCTAATGATTCGTTTGACGACTCATTTGTCCAAACCCCGCCTTTGCGTGACGCTAATCGGCGGTGATTGGTCAGATGACCCAGTCAGTTATATTTTGCGTTAGCCCAAAGCTTAAACATATTGATAAAGCACTGCAGTACTACAATATGCTTCACATAATTTCACATATTTCAAAAAAACAAAAAAAATGACATTGGAGACCTTGAAGCTGCTGAGCGTAACTCTCACTCTCTCACACACACACGCACGCACACACACACACACACACACACATAAAAGCAACAATTATTAATAGTACTTACAGGTTGTGATTCGGAGGAGGAAGCTGATCTAAATAAACTTGGTATTGAACGTTCCTTCAGTATCAGGCGACTCGCGAATCCAAAAGCATTTGTGTTTGTGAAGCGATCGTCATTAAAATAACGCGAACACAGCTCAAGGTTCGGCTATACTTGTGTGGTATAGTTGTAAATATAAACTCTAGCCACTGAGTCTTCACATGCTCGTCCCTGGGCAGTGAAAAAAAAAGTTTGCTTTTGATTCGCACTTCAGAACAGAGTCTCGTCGACATGATGTTGTCAGGTTTCTCTGTCTGCTCGGCGCGCACACTGAGTGGGCGTGTCGAATTCAAATAACTTGTACAAGTGACGTACGAAAGTGCATCGTTCGTCTATCGATTCATATCAGCGACTCAGAGTCGACTCTTACTTTTGAGAGACAATAACTTTGTATACGGTGAACTTTCATATTTAAAACTTTGCAGGATGTTTTTGTTCACTTAGATCTATGTTACACACTACATGAAAGATAATTTTCAAAATTCCATGATAGGTACCCTTTAATAGTGCTTGGAATTTATATTAGTTAGGCTAGTAGTATACTTAGTTTTCGCTATGGTATTTTTAAAACACATAGGCAAAAGTTTCTTGTGTATGTGTTGTTTAGCCTGTTCATAGTATTCAGCTAGAATAAAAATGTTTTGCATGAATAAATGTAATTCATTTTTTTAACCTTATTGGAATGGAAATTAGGAATCGATATGAATCGCACTTGATTAGCAGAATTTGAATCGTTAAAATTCAAACGATACACAACCCTAGTCCTATATCATTCAAAGTTTTTCTTTAATTTGTCAATTATAGACAAAAATGAGTGTGAATAGAGGAGGCCACATGCATTAAACTACTGTGTGTGTGTGTGTGTAGGATGGTGCAGCAGTTCGGCGTGGACTTCGAGAAGCGGATCGAGGGCTCTGGCGATCAGGTGGACACGCTGGAACTCTCCGGCGGCGCGCGGATCAACCGCATCTTCCACGAGCGCTTCCCTTTCGAGCTCGTTAAGGTGCATTAGCCTCGTCGCTAGGTTTGACTTTGTGTTTTGCTGGAGTCGCACTAGCTGATTTACAAGATGTGCATGTCTCTGTTAATGAATCTACATTTTCAATGAAACCAACGTGTTCCGATTAAAATAATAATGTCAAACCTGCAGCATATTTGTAGAGCTGCATGATTAATCGAATCAAACATCCACGTGATCTTATTCCTAAATAACAGTGATTCGGCTCTGTCTATGAAACCATTGACAAAATCTCAGTGACCATTCAGATCTGCGTTCTGATCCAGAGAGAGCCGTTGTCATGTGTAGATATGAAACACAAACCGCCTTTTCAATCACACAGTATCATTATTTCTGTCTTACAATCATTCATATACGTGTATGTGTATATGTGTATTACTTATATGAAGTAATACTGGGATAAAAGTTTATATATAAATGAATATAAACACAGATGTCTACTGTAGTGATCAAAATAGAGTAAATCAGCTTTTGAAAGTAACTTCAAATAAAGATTATTACATAATTACACCAGTAGGTGGTGGCAAGTGACTGTTAAACAAATTACTTTGTCATTTAATCATTAATTCAAGAGATTCGAATTAATCAAAAACGCTGATTCATCCAGTAATGAAACAAATGAAGCCTTTATGAGTGAGTCGTTGAATCATTCACTCAACCTGATTAAAAAAAATAATTTAAACATTTTAAAATAGACTGCAGCAATTAACATTTTGTCTGAACATGTGTTTAGTTGTCTGTACAGAAGCAAGATCTCTATTTTAAACCAAAAAATCGTGATTCTTACTTCATCCAGAATTGTGCAGCACTGATATGCAAATAATGACAAGTTACGTTTTCACCCAAACGGTTGCTTTTATTCCCATAACACAGTCGATAAACGTGTTTGTGTGTGTGTTTAGATGGAGTTTGATGAGAAGGAGTTGAGGAGAGAGATCAGTTACGCCATCAAGAACATTCATGGAGTCAGGCAAGAACACACCGTACAACACTCGTTTCAGGAACATCATTCACTCAGTTATTAAACTCCTATATCACACATACTGGACACAACTAACCTCTATGACATCAGAACTATATAACCCTCTGGTGCTCTTCGCATGTCTGTCAAAAATGACCGAATTTTATTTTTATTTCAATGAAAGGAATGTACTATATTTTAGTTCGATAATGTTTTTTTACTTCATTTTTAGAGGATTTTATGGTGCTAAATTTTATTTACAAAATTTAAAATCCATTTATTCACTTTTTGAGCTTAAACTGTCGTACATCTTGAACGCTTTAGAGCAACAGACTTAAGTTTGATCTCTTTTTAAAAACGACACAACAGATTATTGCTGGTTATTTTTTTTTTAAGTTACAGAATTTAGCTTTTTGTTAAATAAAAATACTATTTTAAATTTGTATATGAAATATTTATTTTCAAAAACACATTTTACTCTAAAACTGCAAGAAAATCTAAAAGTTGTGTTCCAAATATGAGCTTGATATCTCATAAAATTAGCTTTCAGTCAGATTTTGTTCGCCTGCAGTACCAAACGCTTCCACTAGATGCAATTCTTCTCTATTCATTTCCAATGCGCTCGGTTTTGACCGCGAGCACAAGTGTGACTATTTTTTTCAGGAGCATTTAACCTTTTCAAATGATGTCCATGATTTTTTTGTTTTCACATAGAAGTGCCAAAACTTTGACCAAATTTTGTACCATTCCAATGAAGTAAAAAAAAAAAAGAATAAAAAAAAGTACAATTTTTCATTAAAAAATCGAAGACCGAAGAGCACAGACACACACCACACATGCACTTAAAGGGATACTCCACTATTTTTTGGAAATAGGCTAATGTTACAACTCCCCCAGAGTTAAACAGTTGGGTTTTACAATTTTCGAATGCATTCAGCCGATTTTCGGATATTTAGAAGAATATCAGTAACCAGACATTTTCTGGTCTCATTGACTTCCATAGTAGGAAAAAACATATACTATGGAAGTCAATGGGACCAGACACTGTCTGGTTACTGATATTCTTCTAAATATCCGAAAATCGGCTGAATGGATTCGAAAACTGTAAAACCCAACTGTTTAACTCTGGGGGAGTTGTAAAATTAGCCTATTTCCAAAAAAAGTGGAGTATCCCTTTAATGCTGATTTGAGGACCGACTCAATAAACGCACCGGCTCATTAGAGTCATGGTTTCTGTCTTCATTGCACACAGTCAGCAAGATTAGCATGGTTTTACTCCGTTTGACCGTGTGTGTGTGTGTGACCTCAGGACGGGGCTGTTCACCCCTGACATGGCCTTCGAGGCCATCGTGAAAAAGCAGCTGATCAAGCTGAAGGAGCCGTGCCTCAAATGCATTGACCTGGTCATCCAGGAGCTCATCAATACGGTCAGGCAGTGCACACTGAAGGTAGACGAGAGACGCCTGAGCATGTCACGCTAACGGCTCCGCAAAGCAAAAACACGCTAGCCATGATTGACTGACTACTTCAATAAAGAAATAACGAAAACTACTCGGCTTGTAAATTACATTTCACGTCAGCAACACAATCTGACATGATCAGTGGCGTAAATGTCGTTTCAACACTCAAATAGTGTTCGAAAACCGTGACTAGCGGGTTAAAGTGCTACGGTTCCAGAAAGGACGGGCATCACGGTTTAGGAACGAGGAAGTACGGAGTGAATGAACAGTTATGTGCTTGTGTTTTCATCCACCCGTCCACTTTTTCCCAATATTGTGCCCTTAATTATCCCCTCAAATAACACCTGCACTGTCCCATGATCCTCCAGGACGGGGCTGTTCACCCCTGACCTGGCCTTTGAGGCCATAGTGAAAAAGCAGATTTTTAAACTGAAGGAGCCGTGTCTCAGGTGTGTAGACATGGTGCTGTCTGAACTTGCCACGCTCATCCTCAAGGGCACAGAGAAGGTGAAACATGACCGTTTCTGACAAATCCCTTCACCAATCAAATCCAGTCCCGTAACTGAACCTCTTTTGATTGAAAGATACCATAACCAATCAAATCCAGTCCTGTAACCAAACATTCTTTGATTGACAGATCCCTGAACCAATCAAATCCAGTCCTGTATCCAAACCTCTTTTGATTGACAGATCCATGAACCAATCAAATCCAGTCCTGTAACCAAACCTCTTTTGATTGACAGATCCCTGAACCAGTCAAATCCAGTCCTGTATCCAAACCTCTTTTGATTGACAGATCCATGAACCAATCAAATCCAGTCCTGTAACCAAACCTCTTTTGATTGACAGATCCCTGAACCAATCAAATCCAGTCCTGTAACCAAACATTCTTTGATTGACAGATCCCTTAACCAATCAAATCCAGTCCTGTAACCAAACCTCTTTTGATTGACAGATCCATGAACCAATCAAATCCAGTCCTGTAACCAAACCTCTTTTGATTGACAGATTCCTGAACCAATCAAATCCAGTCCTGTAACCAAACATTCTTTGATTGACAGATCCCTGAACCAGTCAAATCCAGTCCTGTAACCAAACATTATTTGATTGACAGATCCCTTAACCAATCAAACCCAGTCCTGTAACCAAACCTCTTTTGATTGACAGATCCCTGAACCAATCAAATCCAGTCCTGTAACCAAACATTCTTTGATTGACAGATCCCTGAACCAGTCAAATCCAGTCCTGTATCCAAACCTCTTTTGATTGACAGATCCCTCAACCAACCAAATCCAGTCCTGTAACCAAACATTCTTTGATTGACAGATCCCTGAACCAATCAAATCCAGTCCTGTATCCAAACCTCTTTTGATTGACAGATCCCTGAACCAATCAAATCCATTCCTGTAACCAAACATTCTTTGATTGACAGATCCCTTAACCCAGGTGTAGGCAAGTTCGGTCCTAGAGAGCCACTGTCCTGCGAAATTTAGCTCCAACCCTAATCAAACACACCTGAACAAGCTAATCAATGTCTTCAGGATTACTAAGGCTATAGGCAGATGAGATTTTTCTCAGTGTTGAAGCCAAACTCTGCAGGACAGCGGCTCTCTAGGACCGAACTTGCCTACCCCTGCCTTAACCAATCAAATCCAGTCCTGTAACCAAACACTTTTTGATTGACAGATCCCTGAACCAATCAAATCCAGTCCTGTAACCAAACCTCTTTTGATTGACAGATCCCTGAACCAGTCAAATCCAGTCCTGTATCCAAACCTCTTTTGATTGACAGATCCATGAACCAATCAAATCCAGTCCTGTAACCAAACCTCTTTTGATTGACAGATCCCTGAACCAATCAAATCCAGTCCTGTAACCAAACATTCTTTGATTGACAGATCCCTTAACCAATCAAATCCAGTCCTGTAACCAAACCTCTTTTGATTGACAGATCCATGAACCAATCAAATCCAGTCCTGTAACCAAACCTCTTTTGATTGACAGATTCCTGAACCAATCAAATCCAGTCCTGTAACCAAACATTCTTTGATTGACAGATCCCTGAACCAGTCAAATCCAGTCCTGTAACCAAACATTATTTGATTGACAGATCCCTTAACCAATCAAACCCAGTCCTGTAACCAAACCTCTTTTGATTGACAGATCCCTGAACCAATCAAATCCAGTCCTGTAACCAAACATTCTTTGATTGACAGATCCCTGAACCAGTCAAATCCAGTCCTGTATCCAAACCTCTTTTGATTGACAGATCCCTCAACCAACCAAATCCAGTCCTGTAACCAAACATTCTTTGATTGACAGATCCCTGAACCAATCAAATCCAGTCCTGTATCCAAACCTCTTTTGATTGACAGATCCCTGAACCAATCAAATCCATTCCTGTAACCAAACATTCTTTGATTGACAGATCCCTTAACCCAGGTGTAGGCAAGTTCGGTCCTAGAGAGCCACTGTCCTGCGAAATTTAGCTCCAACCCTAATCAAACACACCTGAACAAGCTAATCAATGTCTTCAGGATTACTAAGGCTATAGGCAGATGAGATTTTTCTCAGTGTTGAAGCCAAACTCTGCAGGACAGCGGCTCTCTAGGACCGAACTTGCCTACCCCTGCCTTAACCAATCAAATCCAGTCCTGTAACCAAACACTTTTTGATTGACAGATCCCTGAACCAATCAAATCCAGTCCTGTAACCAAACCTCTTTTGATTGACAGATCCCTGAACCAGTCAAATCCAGTCCTGTAACAAACCTCTTTTGATTGACAGATCCCTTAACCAATCAAATTCAGTCCTGTAACCAAACCTCTTTTGATTGACAGATCCCTGAACCAGTCAAATCCAGTCCTGTAACCAAACCTCTTTTGATTGACAGATCCCTGAACCAATCAAATCCAGTCCTGTAACCAAACCTCTTTTGATTGACAGATCCCTTAACCAATCAAATCCAGTCCTGTAACCAAACCTCTTTTGATTGACAGATCCCTCAACCAATCAAATCCAATCCTGTAACCAAACATTATTTGATTGACAGATCCCTGAACCAATCAAATCCAGTCCTGTATCCAAACCTCTTTTGATTGACAGATCCCTGAACCAATCAAATCCAGTCCTGTAACCAAACATTCTTTGATTGACAGATCCCTGAACCAATCAAATCCAGTCCTGTAACCAAACATTCTTTGATTGACAGATCCCTTAACCCAGGGGTAGGCAAGTTCGGTCCTAGAGAGCAGCTGTCCTGCAAAATTTAGCTCCAACCCTAATCAAACACACCTGAACAAGCTAATCAATGTCTTCAGGATTACTAAGGCTATAGGCAGATGAGATTTTTCTCAGTGTTGAAGCCAAACTCTGCAGGACAGCGGCTCTCTAGGACTGAACTTGCCTAACCCTGCCTTAACCAATCAAATCCAGTCCTGTAACCAAACACATTTTGATTGACAGATCCCTGAACCAATCAAATCCAGTCCTGTAACCAAACCTCTTTTGATTGACAGATCCCTTAACCAATCAAATTCAGTCCTGTAACCAAACCTCTTTTGATTGACAGATCCCTGAACCAATCAAATCCAGTCCTGTAACCAAACCTCTTTTGATTGACAGATCCCTTAACCAATCAAATCCAGTCCTGTAACCAAACACTTTTTGATTGACAGATCCCTGAACCAATCAAATCCAGTCCTGTAACCAAACCTCTTTTGATTGACAGATCCCTGAACCAATCAAATCCAGTCCTGTAACCAAACCTCTTTTGATTGACAGATCCCTTAACCAATCAAATTCAGTCCTGTAACCAAACCTCTTTTGATTGACAGATCCCTGAACCAATCAAATCCAGTCCTGTAACCAAACCTCTTTTGATTGACAGATCCCTTAACCAATCAAATCCAGTCCTGTAACCAAACACTTTTTGATTGACAGATCCCTGAACCAATCAAATCCAGTCCTGTAACCAAACCTCTTTTGATTGACAGATCCCTTAACCAATCAAATTCAGTCCTGTAACCAAACCTCTTTTGATTGACAGATCCCTGAACCAATCAAATCCAGTCCTGTAACCAAACCTCTTTTGATTGACAGATCCCTTAACCAATCAAATCCAGTCCTGTAACCAAACCTCTTTTGATTGACAGATCCCTTCACCAATCAAATCCAGTCCCTGTAAAGTTCAGTGTTTGTCTGTGGTGGATGAACTCAGCTTGTGTTTGTTTTTGCTTTGTGGGGATTATATTTACTAATCACACACAGTCACATTCACCGTCAGTGTTTGGTTAAAGGGATACTCAGCTTTTTTTGGAAATAGGCTAATTTTACAACTCCCCCATAGTTAAACAGTTGGGTTTTACCGTTTTAGAATCCAGCCGATTTTCTGATATTTAGAAGAATATCAGTAACCAGACAGTTTCTGGTCCCAGTGACTTCCATATGGAAAATCGGCTGAATGCATTCGAAAACGGTAAAAACCCAACTGTTTAACTCTGGGGGAGTTGTAAAATTAGCCTATTTCCAAAAAAAGTGGAGTATCCCTTTAAACACACATTGGTTGAGGTCTGCATGCAGTCCTACTCATCCGTGTTTATTTGACGTCTTGATAAAGTCTTTCTGGGGACGCAGTAATGATGTGTGTGTCCCTGCTGCCGCTCTCAGTGTGTGTTTGTGTCGTAGTTGAACTCGTATCCTCAGCTGAGAGAAGAGACGGAGAGAATCGTCACCACATACGTCAGAGAGAGAGAGAGCAAAACTAAAGACCAGGTGTGTGTGTTCAGAGAACTTTCTCCTGTTATTTACTGCTTCGTTTCATTAATATATATATATATATATATATTTGTTTATTTATGTTTATGGATTTATTTGTGTGTCGCAGGTGATGCTGCTGATCGACATCGAGCTCTCCTACATCAACACCAACCACGAGGACTTCATCGGTTTTGCAAAGTGAGTGACCTCTGACCCCTGTTGACCTCTGACCCCTATTGACCTTTGACCCTGATTCAGTCTAACAGCAGTGTGTTTCAGCGCGCAGCAGCGGAGCGCAGCAGTCAGTAAGAAGAGGGCGATGCCCAACCAGGTACAACATCATCATCATCATCATCCACACACACGATTGGTCTGTTCCTCCGCCTCATTAACATAGTCCCTCCCCTCGCTTCAGGTGATCCGACGGGGTTGGCTGACAATCAACATCAGCATCATGAAGGGCGGGTCCAAAGACTACTGGTTCATCCTGACCGCAGAGTCCCTGTCCTGGTACAAGGATGAGGAGGTGTGTGTGTGTGTGTGTGTGTGTGTGTGTGTGTGTGTGTGTGTGTGTGTGTGTGTGCGTGTGTTAGATCTTTATTTTTCATATTTTGTGAATATAATCTCTGTGTGTGTTTGTGTTTTCCAGGAGAAAGAGAAGAAGTTCATGCTGCCTCTGGATAACCTGAAGCTGCGAGACGTTGAGAAAGGGTTCATGTCCACCAAACACACCTTTGCCATCTTCAACACCGAGCAGAGGTGCGACTGAGTTTATGTTTGTGCTCGGTTCACATCTCTTCATCCGAGTGTGGGTCAATGCATTTAAACTTACCAACGCAATGGCTTTGCCATAGAAACCAATGCAGATATTCCAGAAAATGAAAGAGCTGCACGGACACACAGATCGGATCTCAACAGTTGTGATACACAGTGTGGACATCAATCATTTTAGATCAGATTCCAATCGAATACACAAATAATCGGATTTGGACCGACAGTGTGAATGCAGCCTTAGTTACAAATCAGTCATAAATCTGATTCATATGTGTGATGTTGTGATTTCAGGAATGTGTATAAAGACCTGCGTCAGATCGAGCTGGCCTGCGACACTCAGGAAGATGTGGACACTGGAAGGCCTCGTCCTGCGGGCGGAGTCTATCCGAGAAAGCCAGTGACCGTCTCTCCTGAGTCTCGTCTCACCCGAGTCTCAGACTGTGTCTCACCCTGAGTCTCACCCTGCACGTCTCCCAGTCTGTGTCTCACCCTGAGTCTCACCTGTGTCTCACCCTGAGTCTCACCTGTGTGTACCTTCACTGTGTCTCACCTGTTCACTGTTCTCCACCCTGAGTCTCACCTGTGTCTGTGTCTCACCCTGAGTCTCATCTGTGTCTGTGTCTCACCCTGAGTCTCACTGTGTTTCGTCTCACCTGTGTCTCACCTGTGTCTACGTGTCTCACACCGAGTCTCACCTGTGTCTGTGTCTCACCCTGAGTCTCACCTGTGTCTCACCTGAAACTCACCTGTGTCTGTGTCTCACCCTGAGTCTCACCTGTGTCTGTGTCTCACCCTGAGTCTCACCTGTGTCTGTGTCTCACACCGAGTCTCACCTGTGTCTGTGTCTCACCCTGAGTCTCACCTGTGTCTCACCCTGAAACTCACCTGTGTCTGTGTCTCACCCTGAGTCTCACCTGTGTCTGTGTCTCACCCTGAGTCTCACCTGTGTCTCCTCTCAACTGTTTGTCTCACCCGATTCTCACCTGTCTCGTCTCACCGAGTCTCAGCTGTGTCTCGTCTCACCTGAGTCTCAGCTGTGTCTCGTCTCACCCGAGTCTGTCTCACGTGTTTCGTCTCACCAGATTCTCACCTGTGTTTGTCTCACCCGATTCTCACCTGCGTCTCGTCTCACCTGTGTTTGTCTCACCCGATTCTGACCTTTGTCTCGTCTCACCTGTGTTTGCGTCTCACCCGAGTCTCAGCTGTGTCTCGTCTCACCCGATTCTCAGCTGTCTCATCTCACCAGATTCTCACCTGTGTCTCATCTCACCTGTGTTGTTTGTGTCTTACCCGATTGTCACCTGTGTCTCGTCTCACCTGAGTCTCAAAAGCACATCAGTCTCAGTGCTGTCTCGTCTGTCTCCAGGTGGAGAACGGGGATGGTGCGGCGGCCGACTCCCTCTCCATGGACCCTCAGCTGGAGCGGCAGGTGGAGACCATCCGAAACCTGGTGGACTCCTACATCGGCATCGTCAACAAGAGCATCCGAGACCTGATGCCCAAGGCCATCATGCACCTGATGATCAACAGCGTAAGTGTGGGCGGGGCTTACACTGATCACATGTCTTATTCACTTTAATCAGCTGTCAATCGCAGAAGGTACTTTGCTTTTTCATTTCCTGTGGTTTTAGCGTTGGAGTTTTAAGGGATTTTTTTTACTTTCATTTATGTTTTTTTTTTATTGGAGCTTTGGGTTTGTTTTATTTTATTTGTTTATATTTAGTATTTTTAGTTGTTTAGGGGTTTATTTATTTTCGTTTTTCTTCTATTTATTTATTTATGTTTTGGGTTGATTTTTATTTTGAGTTTTGAGGTTTATTTATTTTTATTATTTTTAAATGTATTGTTTTATGTATTTTGTGTTGGAGTTTTGATTTTATTTGATAAAAAAATGACTTTTGGGGTTTATTTATTTATTTGTAGATTTTTTTTTTATATTATTTGTTTTTAGCATTGGATTATTTGAGATTTATTCTATTTATGTATTTTTATTTTTTAAGGAGTTTTGGGGTTAATTTATTTTTAAGATTTTTTTCGTTATTATTTTGATTTTTATTCATCTCTATGTATTATTTATGTTATTTAGTTTGATTTATATGTTTTAATTTCTCAGGACTTTTATTTTGTTGTTTCTATTATTTTGTTTAATTTGTTTTGTTTCTGTTGGACTAATGGGTTATTTATATTATTTTGGGGACTATTTCTTTTTATTATTATTGTTTTATTATTATTTTTAAATGTATTATTTTATTCATGTTTTTTGCGTTGGCGGTTAGTTTGGGGGTTTATTTGATCCAGTCTGGCGTGTTGAAGTCGGGCTGATCTGTGTGTGTGTGTGTGTGTTTGTCAGGCAAAAGGGGTTCATCCACTCGGAGCTGCTGGCGTACCTGTACTCGTCCGGCGATCAGAACAGTCTGATGGAGGAGTCGGCGGATCAGGCGCAGCGGCGAGACGAGATGTTACGCATGTATCATGCGCTGAAGGAGGCGCTGCTCATCATCGGGGACATCAGCACCAGCACCATATCAGCCCCGGTCCCGCCTCCGGTGGACGACACCTGGATACACACCGACCCCAGGTACTCTTCAGCTCAAGATCAGATATCAGTCAAAACTAAAGTTATCCAGACACCACACATCATTTTTGACGTTTTTTACTAGTTAATTTATGTAAGTGAGGAGAGCAAAATAAAGTAAACTGTGACATATTATACCCAAAAAATCTTCATACAGTGACTACCAGTAACATTTATAAAAATTTTGGATCAAAAATTAATCAGACACTTGTTTTGCTGAAGTGTTTTTTCTTTAATTGCTAACGTGACTTTTTTACACACTGACTGAATAATATTGAGTAAATCATGGGCTAATTTTAATTTTTTTCAGTACGAATATGTCAGATCTAATAAATCACGTGACTGCTCTAGTACTAACAGAAGTGTGTCTCCGTCAGTCCCCCGTCTCAGCGAAAGCCGGCGTCAGGCGTGGCTCCGCCCCCAGGCCGCCCCCCTGCAGTGCGCGGCCCCACCGCCGGCCCCCCTGCCCCGCCGCCCCTGAACCCCTCGCCTGCGTTCGGGGCTCCTCCGGTGCCGTACAGGCCCGGCCCGGCTCCAGCCGGCGCTAATGCGTTCGGGAGTGGCGCTCTGGACCCGCTGGCTCCGCCCCCTCAGGTGCCGTCCCGCCCCGCACGTGTGCCGCCCGCTCTGCCGCCCGGCATCCCCAGGTACGATCCTCCTCAAACACCACACAGATTTATACAGACCTTACAATTGCCTCTATTACAAAGGCTTATGAATATTAATTAGATCACATGTCAAGTCCCATAACCTATTAAATATTCATGAGCCAAGGATTGTTCATAGTAAAACTCTAATTGGCTAACTGGCAGAAGACAGTGTCTGCCATTCAACAGATAATTTATTCCTACTGGCTGGATGTAATTACTATTCATGAGCCAATTAGATTAATTCATATATTCAAATACTATGAGATTTTACTGATATTAGTAATGGCCGTTGGTCTTGTGACTGAACTGATTATCTGCTAGTTATTTGCTTTTCATTAACATATCGAGTATATAATAATGATAATAACAAAATTATTAAAATGTTACACTTAATTTTTTTTTTTAAGAATATCACTTAATTTTTCATCATCGCACTTTGTTGCAAAACATTTTTAAAAGATTGATTAAATTGTTAGTTTTATGTCTTCGTTTCTGATAATATATTTTATTAAATCATAAATCCAGAGAAATTAAAACAGGCAACTCAAAATTTATGAAAAAATATTGGATTTTTTTTTTAATTAAATTAATTATACATGCTTATTGATTATTAAAACTTAATTAAACCATTATAATGGAATCCAGAAAATTTAGGAAAAAATAAAACTGATTTCATAGGGCCCTAAAAATTTAAATCGAAGCTTGAAATATACAAATTTCAGTTAATTAGTAATGCTTATTAATTATTAAAATTCAATTAGATCATTCAAATGGAATCCAGAAAAAAAAAAAGAAGAAAAAAAATATATATAAGAAAACCGAAATTGGGGAAAAATAAAACCATTTCATATGGCCCTAAAAATACTAAACCATAATAAATTATTGTTAAATTGTATAAATGTCATGATTTCAATTATTTAGGCTTGCTTATTCATTACTAAAATTTAATTTAACCATTAACACAGAATCTTGAACAAAAATAAAAAATGAACAGAATTTGGAAAAAAAAAACCCACATTTCCTAGGACTGTAAAAATGTGTATTATGTTTTAATAAATTGTATTTAAAAATGTAATTCAGTTAATTAAACGTGCTTATTGTTTTCTCATTTTTTTATTAACCATTTAAACAGAATCTTGAACAAATAAAACTGGAAAAACTTGAACAAATAAAATGGAGTCCAGAAACATTTAAACTGAATTTAGATAAAAGCTAAACTGATTTCATAGTGCAGTAATACCGTGGTGTGTGTGTGTGTGTGTGTGTTGTGTCAAGCAGGAGACCTCCAGCGGCTCCAAACCGGCCCACGATCATCAGACCGTCAGAACCGTCTCTGCTGGACTGAGAAACACACACACTGCCAAAGCAACCAGCCACACACTTATACAGACAGACACTAATACACACACACACAAATAAACTAGTATACACACACTAATATACACAAGTGCAAATAAGGGTGTCGAACGTGTTTGATTGACACATGATTTTTGATACTTTAAAGAGTAGTTCTAGTAATAATAAGACGTATGGTGATTTGTTTAGATCAGCGTTTCCATTGTTTTCAGGAATTTCAGGGACTTGTTGGGAGAACGAGCAACGCTTTAAACGTATGACATCATCCAGCACGTATAGTCCGTTCACACACACGCGTGTCTTAAACCGAGAGTGGCGTTTACAGGGACTGAACCTCTTTAACACTCCTCCTCTGTGTGTGTATTTATGATGATGGAGTCACATGATATTCTCTAGCGCTCAGATAACGCTCGAAACATCTCAGAAACAGATTAAAAGCTCTAATGCGTGTGCGTTAACACAATAAACTACCTGACCCTGTCGAGTGTTTGGCCTTAAAGCGCTTCGTGAAACGGCTCTGATTATGAACGCTTGTTTTCTTATTCAGCTTCACTTCTCAAGTACATCAGTTTTATGGATGTTTAGATATTTCTACTTGAACATGAGTGCTTTTATACATCATGTATGACTAACAGGAGGATGAAGCGATGAGCTTTTCTTTTCATTGCTTCTTCCCTCCTTCATTTTCTTCTTTTTCATGACCTTTCGCAAGGACTGCGAACAAAAGCATAAGTATTATAAATATGATTATATCAATAAAAGGGCAATTTGTTAAGAGACTGCTTTCCTTTCTTTCCATTAAATATTCAGTCTGAAACCCAAAGATGTCCTGTAATGGATGTGATTGTCTTTAAAATTACTGACATGAAACTTTCAAAATGTGACGCATTTCCAAATAAAAAAATGTAATTCGACACCTGAGTCTTAATTTCTATCCATGAATGAATCAGCGTCTCGATATGCAGGTCTATAAAGAGTTACTGATGAAAAATTAAAAATAATTTTGTCATTTTTTTTTATAATATCTGGACTTAATAAATAAAACATATCCAAAATATTTTTTTCAAAATGTTATATATTTTGGATTTTATGAGTTGTCTCCTGATTAGGGTGTAAAAGGGCAAGTCATTAATCTAATTGTTAACTGTTACTGCCACTGCATGTTTAACACCATTATATCCCATACTTCACCTGATCTAATGCTGACAAATCTATATCATTCGAAAGCTTACGAACTCAAGATTCAGCCGTTTTGAAATTGGACGTTGCGTTACCATAGAAACGGTACTCCAAATTATTTATTGGGCATCAGCATGTTTGATAATTTATGATCAAAACCTTTTCTAATCTTGAAAAAAACATATTATCAGAAAGGTCTGAGTCTCAAGGTTCCATGTTTTGTGACAGAAATGATATTTGGACAGACATTTATTCATTTGTTATGGCAGAATGCATACAATTAAAATTCAATGGAATGTAAGACTGGCTATTTTTAGTATTATTCCTAAACAAAATCTCATGGCAACTTCAATTTTTGTGATATCAACTTCAAATTTGGAACACAACTTGCTTAGATATATGGCTTTTTATAGTAAAAATGCTGTAAAATACATATTTTATAAAAAAGAAAACAAGTACAGTATATTTGATTTAGTGTAAGTTTACACTTCTATAACTTTTTCATACTTTCATTTTTTTGAAGTGCTTTCTACTTCAGCACCTTAAGACAATGTTCACAATTAATGTTAGCAGTATTCTTTTTTAAAAAGTAAGTTTAATATATATTTACTTATCTCAAAATCTGAATGTTCTGCACCACTGGCAGCCATGTTGGATTTAGGTCAGGCTGACTAATTGAAGCAAATTATGTGACCAGCATACTCGAGACAGACCAGGCTGTCATAAGTGATAAAAGGATTTGATGAAAAAAATCGTTCTTATGCCCCAAAAAAGACAATAAAACGATGTGACTCGTGAGTCACGTGTCCTGTTTTTAACACAGTAAAGAGTCGATTTGACCTGATCATTGAACTCTAGTGACACCACATACAACTATACGACCCATTTTATTTGTTTTATTGTGTAAAAGTCTTTAAAAAGGCTGTACAGAAGATTCCCTTTGCTAACTGTAACGTCACACTCGCCCATAACGCCATCATCTCGCATCATGAAATGACAGGACAAAAAAACCAAAGTGACAAACCTATGACAGGAAGACATGAAATGGACAGAAACGTGAAGTCTTGCGTCCTCAAAGCAATCAGACGATTGGTTTGCAGTCTGATATTATTATTATTTCAGCAGTTCGATATTCGACTGTGCGCGACTGAGCTTCACAGGCACCCGGAAACACCACGAGGGATCGTCCAATAGGAACGCGTCTACTCCATCTAAAGGCACGGCGGTCTCCGTCTCGTCTCTCCACACACGAGCGTGTGTGTGTGTGTGTGTGTGTGTGTGTGTGTGTGTGTGTGTGTGTGTTAGGAGCAGACTCTCCGCTTGTCGTCGAACAGCCGCCGGACGGTGTAGACCTGAGTCAGCGCTACGCTCAGCATGACCAGCATGTTGACACAGGACCAGAAGGAGACCCGCCACAGGTTGTCCTCCAGCAGGTTTCGGTCGCGAGCCTCGAACGCGCGCAGGACCGTCTGCATCTGACGACTGCGCTCCAGACGCCGGTGAACCGCCTCCATGGACTCCTGCCGCGGGACACACCAGGTCATTCAGCGTTTTACACACCAAGCCATTAAAAACTAATCAAAAAGGTAATTTTGACTCTCAAAATTCTTAGAAAAACAGGTTAAAAAAAAATTTGTTTGTAAGTCCAAATTGCGAGATATAAACATGCAATTCTGAGAAATACGCGAATTCATGGAAAGTCAATTACAACAATTTTTTTTTTTGCAATTGGGAGTTTGTCTTACAATTCTGAGAAAAAAAGTCAGAATATAGTCGAAATTACCTTGCATAGTTAAAAATAAACATCAAAAACAATGAGAAATTCTATTTTGCTCGGTCAATGCGGTTCTTGTTAAAATAAACGGTTAATTTTTTACAGTCATTGAAAAAGCTTACATTAAAATATAAATAGAAGCGGAAACTTTAACTTTAGAATTATTAAACTATAAAAAATAAAAAGTACTAAAACTAAAATAAACAAAATATAAAAATAAAACCATTTAAATAAGAATTATAATATTTAAAAAAAACTTTAAAGTTAACGCCTATCTGGGGGACCATTCATTTTTCACATTGATCTATTAAATTAAATGCTAATAATCATCGAATAACGCATTTAAAAGAGTTCACTAATCAAATTCTCAGAAAAAATTACAATAAACCCAGGGGTCACCCAAACACTTGGCCCATAGACTTCAATTGTAAATTAATTACTATAGACATTGCTTCTACTTAAACTTGATTTGATATTGCCCATAGAGCGAATTATATTTCACTAAGAATAATCATTTTTAACTCAACGCTATAAAATCATTTGACACCTTTATGTCGTCCAGCTTGTACTCCAATAGGCTCTCTGGCTCTCCTAGCCCCGCCCACTCATCGTCCGCTCCCGCGTCATTGGACGAGCTGTCCAGGATGACCTCGAAGAAGACCATCTTCTCGGAGAACCTGCTGAACGTGTTGTCGAAGCATATCTGATAATCTCCCGCCTCTGTGGGCTCCACCCTGAAAACACAACGGACCAATCACAGGCGAGAAAACAATGTACCAATCACAGGCGAGAAAACAACAGACCAATCACAGGTGAGAAAACAAACCAATCACAGGTGAGGAAAAAAACAACCAATCACAGACGAGCAAACAATGTACCAATCACAGGCGAGAAAACAATGGACCAATCACAGGCGAGAAAACAATGGACCAATCACAGACGAGAAAAGAACGGACCAATCACAGACGAGAAAAGACAGCTGCCGCGGGAGCAACGCCAATCATTCTGACACGATGATGAATCTCCTGTGCAATTTCTGTACTTATTACTTGAGGTGAGATTCACACAGAACGGGTTTTGCTTTTAAAAATGTGAGATGTGTAATGAAAAATAAGGTAAGTTATTTTAGTTATAAGGTTATGGTGTAGCGCGTGTTTACTTTGAAAAACATCAAAAAAGCAGCGCGTTCTGTGTGAACACTTTCAAAGACCTACCGTGGCAGTACTATGGTAAAATTATGTATGATGAGGTGGTAATACCATAGTACAAGCTAATCATCATATTCAGGTACCATAGTATGATGCAGAAAAATAAATGTTGAGTGAGGGAAATGTGAACACTCACATGTGAACGCCGTCAGAACGCCGAAACTCCGAGACCAGGTACATTCCCTCAGGAGAGACGACGGAGAAATCCACATCCATACCTGCTCCTGCGATCACCTGAGGAGAAATAACGTCATATCCTGAGGTATATACCCTAGCAACCACTCAGAACTCCTTAACAACGGCACAGGAATACCAACCACAGCATCCTGTCAGTTTCCCAGGTAAACTTCATTCACGATGTATATATAAAACATTTTTAAAAAAACAACGAAAATCATATTTGTGACTTATGTTGACTGAATATGATTATCATTTCATCACGGATCTGAGGCAGGATATACATCAGGCCACGATAAACAAACACCTCACACTCACTGTACTGTAGTTTACCTGTGGTAACTTACTCTGGTAAAATCATGTTGGGCTCGCCAATTATAGATCAATATTCTTATAGATTTTTTAAAACCTAACGTATTTATCGTTACCGAAAAGTTATCGAATTCTGCTAAAATATTATAAAAAAAATGTTTGGTTAAACTTTATTTTAAGGTGTCATTGTTACAGTGTAATTCTAAATGCAAGTAAGTACTGATTACTATTAATTAACTACATGTACTATTAGGGTAGG